>OY755252.1:52421114-53021114 GCA_963576725.1 Azorinus chamasolen
TTTATTCTGGTCTTCAGCTATTAACCATTTACTCCATAAATACATTTTTAATGCCTTTGCAAACAGAGTAGATCCAGATCAGAGGACTGGCTGATCATGACAAAAAAATCCTGTGTTACGTGGCATTTTAAAAGTTAATCTAATTAGGGCTGTTCCAGGAAAAAAGGCCTTGGGGGGGGGGGGGGGGGGGTAGGAACGCCGGCCAAAAATAGGGGTACCACCAACACAATTTATTTTTTTACCCCCTAAACGAGAGAATTAAAATAAGTCAGCTACCCACAGCCCACTAGATTTATATTTAACTTGCGACCCACCACCAAGAAAACTGAAATTTCCTGGTTTAAGAGTACTTTCTAGTTTTTGTTTTTAACCTCTCAAACTTTGACAAGTTTTACTATAAATATGAATATGCTGTTTAATGCATATAGCATTTGCAACTAAATTGTTTTCTGCATGCAAATCATACTGACAGCATATATTGTTATTCTGCTATATGTAATTCGATGACAAAAATTATTTATTGTAAAGTTCCAGTGTTTCCAAAACTCCAGGAGCCTCAGCAGGACCAAAATTGTGGCTGTGTGCAAGACATAGAAGAATTTTCTGTCAATGAGACAACTGATACATTTGTCAGAAATGCAATGAAAACAGTCTCCATTAGATTTAAATTTAATTAAAATACACTAAAAAAACAGACAGTCTCATTTAGATATAGAATCGAAGAAACGTTTTCAAATTCAGTGCCCCTATGTCTTTTAAAATTTTCGTCGATCTAATCTCTGGGTAACTAACTGTGTGTAAACAAGGGTTTAGTATTGTGCTTTAGCCGGGCTGTTTTATTTTTGTGTGGCATTTCCTGCTCAACTGTTTATTTCCGGCTCGACTGGTCAGACCAAAGAATGTTTGGTAGGTCCTGAATGTATAAGTGAATCTGCATGATACTTCGTTGTTAGTTCATTTTACACCCCACACCCACCAAACATAGCATCTTGTGCCCAGAATGCTGATTGAATTACCGTATCTAATTGCCCCCCCCCCCCCCCCCCCCCCCCCCCCCCCCCCCCCCCCCCCCCCCCCCCCCCCCCCCACCCCCTTTACAATTGGAATATGTAATAACCCACAACACAATTACAATTGAAAATATCGCCCCCACCAACACAAATTTAACTCTTTATCACCCCCCACCCACAAATTTTAATTCATCGTCGTTCCTACCCCCAAGGCCTTTTTTTCTGGAACAGCCCTTAGTTTTAATGATTGTCATTATTTCTTAACCCTTTGCTCCATAGATATGCCTTTCTGCACCTTTACAAACTGAGTAGGAGCCGTCTGATGAGGTTCTGCTCTGTTTGCTTATAGAATTCTATTGGTATTATTCTTGAGATTCTGCTCTGTTTGCTTATAGAAGATTGGTATTATTCTTGAGATTCTGCTCTGTTTGCTTTTAGAATTCTATTGGTATTATTCTTGATATTCTGCCATGGACAAAAATTCCTCTACATGTACCTGTATGAACAATATTCTAAAAAATAGTCATGATGTCAAAATTTCTTACATAAATGTTCATGGAGTAAAGGGTTAAATGATTATTCACAGAGTGAAGGATTAGATCAGGACTTAAGCTTATAAAAAAGTCTTGTCTCCAATTTAGCCCTCCTTGTACTGACACTGATATCAGAGTAGACCCAGATAACGCAGGATCTGATATCAGTGTAGACCCAGATAACGCATGATCTGATATCAGTGTAGACCCAGATAATGCATGATCTGATATCAGGGTAGACCCAGATAACGCAGGATCTGATATCAGGGTAGACCCAGATAACGCAGGATCTGATATCCGGGTAGACCCAAATAACGCAGGATCTGATATCCGGGTAGACCCAGATAACGCAGGATCTGATATCAGAGTAGACCCAGATAACGCAGGATCTGATATCAGGCTTAATGTTTGAAGGATATACATGTACATGTATGTGGAATGTATATTTTAAATATTAACCCTTTCCCTGTTCAATATTAGTCCAAGAAATATTGACATCATGAATATTATTAGCAGAAATTTTATAATGTAAACTTTTCAAGGAAATGTTTTGCTTTGACAAAAACTGTAAAATCAGATCTATATCTTGTCAAAAGCAAACAGAGCAGACCCTGATCAGACGGCTCCTGCAGAATAGACCCAGATAAGATGGCTCCTGTAAACTTTTTCTTCTGTTTGAAAGTTATTATACCCACACAAACAAAGCTTGAGGGGGTATTCTGGAATCACCTTAGTGGCCGGTCGGTTGGGTAGGCGGGCAATCGGTCTGTCCTTATTTAAACATGGGTAGTTGGTGTGTCTAGCTCCTCCTTCAATTTTAAAGTTATTGAATTGATACTTGCCATACATAATAACCATGAACAGTAAATGTACAAGACGCAATTATTGATCTTGGTCAGTGATCTCCCTTGAATACTCTCCCAAAATTTTGTTTAGCATCAGGCTGAATCATTTTGAGGCTGAATTATATTGAGCTTTGAACAATTTTTGTCATTTCGGTCTTCAAATATTGGTAGTTGGTGTCGCTCCTCCTTCAATTTGAAAGTCATTGAATTGATACTTGCCACACATAATAACCATGAATAGTAGATGTGCATGATTCATTTATCATGTTTTTAGTGCCAGGAATTGCAGAATTATTTCCCTTTGAGTATTTTTTATCATTTGAGCATGTAACATCGGTGGTTGTTGTCACGAACTTCTCCTTCAAAACCACAAATAGTAGATGTGTAGGATAGATGCAATTTTCATGTGTTTAGCCCCAGGCATAACTATTTTGCTGATCTTTTGTAACCCCTTCAGACTGAAGCAGGAAGAATCTGAAAAAAGAAAGTCAGAAGAGAAAGCTCGCCGAGAACAGATATTCAAGCAATACTTACAGAAGAAAGAGGATGAGGACAAACCAGAGAAATCAAAGCAAAAAACTCGGCCAAAGTCCATGTTTGTGAAGCTGGGACCGGGCTCTGAGAACAGTGAGGGCTTTGCTAATAGTTCAGAGGATGTTTCCGCTAAGGCTTTGTCAGGAGAGCAGTCCAATGCTAGTACATGTAAGTGTGTAGTCAGAAACAGCTGCCTTGTTGTCTTGTATACATTGTATATCAGAGGAAAAGAAAAGATACCTAAATTAAAACATTGTTAAGAATAATTCCCTTATTTCTCCTCCAAACCCCATGTTGTGTCCACTCTTTAGAATCGTCTCTTTGAGACGATTCTAAAGAGTGGACACAACATAGGGTTTGGTGGAGAAGTGGCGATTTTACTATTTGTATATGTATCTTTAGCTCTGATATATACAACTGTATTTTGCTTTCAGTAGAGCTAGGTGTCAAACACAGGTTATGTGTGATGTCTACAGGGTTTAAGTTTAAGAGGAAGTTTTAAGAAATCTCTATGATATGCTGACATTTGCAGTTAGCCTCCAAGTTGCTGAGGCTTCAAGTTATAGTAAGGTGACTTTATGAATATTCGTGTAAGAAATAGTAACGTGTTGAAGAATCAAATCTATAAAATGTCATAAGCAAAAAGAGCATACCCTTATCAGACAGAAATGATGATTTTAGTATTTGAGTACACACCTTTATCTGTAGCTCTGATAAGAATCAAAATAGCTCTAATTCAAACAAATTCGGCAGACATTAAAATGAGTGCAACAGTATGCTGATGTGTCATTACAATATTGATTATCATGTTTGACCCTTTACTTGATAGAGGCTACATTTTGCAAACAGAGTAGACCCAGATCAGATGACTCCTGTAGAAGCCATCTGATCTGGGTCTGCTCTGTTTGCTTATGGAGTTATACAGATCTGATTCTACAGTTTTTGCCAACTTAAAATAAATCCTGTGTTCATACACCATTATAAAGATTTAGCCAATAGCCGGCAATAGGTACTCATGGTGATATTTCTTACATGAATATTCATGAGGCAATGTACATATCTACCTTGAAGCCAAACACATGACGTTATACTAAGCCCTGTCGACACCAGCACTTGTAAACAAAGTTGAGATCATATGAATTACCTGTAGTGAGTGATTTATTGGTGATTTATGAATAGTCAAAAGGTCTTTACTCTGTGCTACTGTTTGCTCTGCGGATGAACTGTGTCCTTGATAAGGCTAGTGTTGTGAAACTTTGGAAATGTGTCGGCTTCAGGTATTTTCAAACTTGAAGCACAGTGGCTAAACCCTTTCCTTCATATAAATGCATTTTCATGCCTTTGCAAACAGAGTACACCCAGATCAAGGAAATTTTTTGCCTTTACAAAAATTGTAGAATCAGGTTAATATCATGTCGTAAGCAAACAGAGCAGAAGTCTAGAAGCCATCTGATCTGAATTGACTCTTGTTTGCAAATGCATGAAAAGTTGTTTATATAAAGGAAAGGGTTTAAACCCCAGTTTTCATGAAATTTTAATTATTTTTTTATGACATTGTTCAAGCCAATCTGAATTATTTTTTTAGACAGTTATAATGCTTGAATTAATGTGCTGTTTGTTTGACATTTAGATATTGTTTCAAGCAATGCTTTCTAGCACTGTGCAGTGTATTGTGAGAGTCACGGAGCTTAAGCATAGCACATTATTTAACCCTTTACGCTCTAAATACGCCTTTGCAAACAGAGTAGATCCAGATCAGATGGCTCCTATAGGAGCTGTGTGATCAGGGTCTACTCTGTTTATAAGACATATGATTCTACAGTTTCTGCCATTGCCAGAGTTTCCTGTGTTCATGTGCCATTATAAAATAGAAACTAATTAATATTCATGAGTTCATTCATGGAGTAAAGGGTTTAAAAAGTAATTTTTCTTCTGCAACAATTTCATCTGCTTCTATTCTTAGAATAGAATTTGTCTCATTTATTTGCAAAAATATGGTTAAAGTATGAAACAGTTTATATCTTGATGAGATGTCACAATATGAGGCATCTCATCTGGATCCAAACTGTTTGCATAGGTAATCACAGTTTGGCTGCTAGTGTGCAAAGAGTTAAGACTTATAGTGTTGTTTTGCAGTTCATTCAAAGGATATGAGACAAAGTATTAGCTAGCTGTAGACTAACCATTTCATTGTGGGAAACAGGCTACCATATATAGCCTTTTTAAGCAGTGTAGATCCAGATGAGAGGGCTTCTTGGGGAGACATTTGATAAGGGTCTGCTTTGTCATTCAAAATTCTTCAGCAAGGACTCGGCAGGTGAACCCTTTTACTCCATAGTGACACTTTTTGACACATTTGTAAACGGAGTAGACCCAGATCAGGGGCTCTAGTAGGAACCATCGGGAGTAGACCCAGATCAGAGGGCTCTAGTAGGAACCATCGGACCAAGGTCTGCTCTGAGTAGACCCAGATCAGAGGGCTCTAGTAGGAACCATCGGACCAAGGTCTGCTCTGTTTTCTTATAGAATATTTTAGATCTGATTATAGATAATTTTACATAGGTATGTACGCTTTATAAAGCAGTATGATCAAATCATGGGTGGAGTCTTAAATGAATATTCATGAAGTAAGTGGTTAAATATGTGCCTTGGCTAGCTATGAGTTTTGCAGTGAGAATTGCTTGCAATGCTTCATACTGTTACTTAGATGTGTTATTGTTTGCTCTTGCAGATTTTTTCTCCCCAGCTCCACTCAGGCGACATAACTCTTTTGCCAATAGAGGAAATAGTAGGTCTATGTTACAATACTGCCTGATTCAGCCTGCTAGACCATTATCAGTGATTTCTCCTCCTTCTTAGACCCCTTGACAGAACTATAGATAAAATGCATGTGTTAACCTGTACTGCAATGAGCCTTTCTATGCCGTAGACCCAGATCAGAGGCTCTGATCAGGGTCTACAGCGTTTGCTTATGATATAATATAGATACGGCTTTACAGTTTCTGGCATGGCCAAATACTGGCGTGTCTATGTGCTGTTATAACAATTTATAATAAATAATCATTTTGTCATTGTTTCTTGTAAACCTGAATATTCATGGAGTAGAGTTAACATTTTTCTTCATTAATATTCATGTGAGAAATAATGACATCATGAATAGTAATTAGATGACTTTTGATAATTGCATCATGAACAAAGGAATTTATTTACTCGACAGAAATTGTACAATCATTTCGTAAGCAAGAGAGCAAACTTTGACCAGACAGCTCCCAAAGGGTCTGAGTCTGCCATGTTTGAAAAGGTGTTAAAAGGCTTATTAATCAAGCAAGGGTGAAAGCTTTTGATAAGAGTATCTCTTTTTTTCCATCACCTCTCCCTCTCCTTAGAATTGTCTCTTCCAGACGATTTTAACCCTATCCCTCATATTAATGCATTTTCACGCCTTTGCAAACAGTAGGCCCAGATCAGCTGGCTCCTGTTGGAGCTGTCTGATCAGGGTCTGCCCTTTTGCTTATGGTATACTAATAGACATGGTTTTACAGTTTCTGTCTGAACCAAAATATCCAGTGTTCATATGACAATATAAACAATAATCTAAAAAAATATACTTATTAATATTCATGTTGTCATTATTTCTTACATGAATATTCAACAGGGGAAGGGTTAAAGAGTGGTCACACGACAGGGTTTGGTGGAGAAATGACAATTTTAGTATTGGAATACAACACTTTTATCTGTGACTATCTTCCTTATACATATTTGAGTGATACACTAAAAATGAAATTTTATGGTATATTTCATAAATTCGAAGTTAATCAGCACAATGATTAAAACTGGCTCTTCCCTTTATTATGCCCCCATAAAGTGGTGGCATATAGGGTTGCTCATGTCCGTCTGTATGCACATCTAGAAGAATTTGTCCAGGCTCTTTCTTGGAAAGTATTTGTCCAATCCACATCAAACTTTACACACATGTTTGTGGCCATTATATCCTAGTTAAGTTTGGTAGCCATGTAAATCGCTCCAGTCGATCAGGAGTTGCGGCCCTTTATTTGCAAAAATGACTTTCAAAATATCTTGTCCGGACCTTTTCTTGGAAATTATTGTCCAGTACTCATCACACTTTACACACATGTTTGTGGCCATTATATCCTGGTCAAGTTTGATAGCCATATAAATAACTTCAGTGGTTCAGGAGTTGCGGCCCTTTATTTGTAAAAATGACTTTAAAATATATTGTCCAGACTCTTTCTTGGAAAGTATTTGTCCAATCCACACCAAACTTTACGCACATTATATCTTGGTCAAGTTCAATAGCAATGTAAATCACTTCAGTCGTTTAGGAGTTGCAGCCCTTTATTTGCAAAAATGGCATAAATCGCTTCAGTCGTTGCATACATGATTATGGCCCTTACTTTCCGTGACAAAAAATCTGAAGTGGGGGCATCAGTGTCCTATGGACACATCTCTAGTTGTATCAAAAATTATTACAGTTGAAAATTGGTTTTATGACAAACAGTGCAGACCTATATCAGATCTTGGGAGCACTTTGATCTGGGTTTACACTGTTTGCAAAGGTCCGTTATGTTTGGTTCTTGTGTATTAAGGGTCAGTATACAGTGCTTTCTCTAGGCTTTAATTTTTGGGGGTCATGTTTGATCCCTTGAAATAAAACTGGGGGTCAATTGCAAAAACCAGAGGGTCAAACAAAAATTATTTTCTGTGACAGATTATTTTAATGTATCTATAAATAAAGATATTTGATCTCTGTTTTATAATAAAAAATACTGCGTTCAACACAAGCCTTTGAATATGAAACTGTCACTAAGTGTATTTGATTTAACCTTAATATAAGTTAACCCTAAGAATTACCCTTCTATGCAGGAAACCAGTCAAAGTAGATATTTTACAAACAGTTAAGTCTACTATAGACCCTGCTCTGAGGGTTCCTAAAGCAGTCCCCAGATCAGGGTTTGCACTGTTTTCTGTAATACTTTCTAAAAACAGCCTAAATATCAATATAAAACTATTCACTTTTCGTAAGTGAACTAGAGACTGTGTCTTTCTTGCTATATTTTGTTGTAGAGACATCGACTCGGGGTCAGCTTTGTGTTGATTTGACTGCAGTGCACATTACACTTGCAAAAGTGGAAGCCTGAAGCCAAAAAGGTTATCTTTCCCTGTGGATATGCATACTGAGCAAGTCATAGTATGTTCATACTGCAACCAAGAAATGGCAAGAATTACGTGCCAATTCTTGGCAAAACTCTCGCTGACAACTGTTTACGATCTTATTTTGGTTTATAAATGATCTGCCGATAAAATCCTTTCGTTTTTAGTACTTGCCAATTTTGTAGATTATGCAGAAGGACTCGCGTTCTGATTCTTCTTTTGTTTCCGAAAAAAAAACAACGATGTTCAATGTCGCTGTTTTGCAGGCGACATCCTCTTATTAAATCTCGCGAAAAATGACAACGCAAATCTATCGGACTTGCGACATATTTAAAGTTTAAACTGTATGAAAGCAAGCGTTTATTTCAATATAAACAATGGGCAAGGCTAAAACACAAACGAATACAAGTCGGAACACCAATTTTCGCACAGTCGCTTCTGGAGTCAAAATTTGCAGAGGTTCATGAATACAATTTGAATGCGTCACGGAAAATGCAGAGTCGGTAATTAATGCGTCAAACGTGATATAACTGCTTCAAAAACGCACAAAACGCGCTCTAGAGAAAACACTGCAATATACATATTTCAAATATTTATATTGCTTCAGAATCTATATTATGGAATTTTGTTTTTAGCCCATTAATGTGATTTTTTTTACAATTTGTTGAATGTTAGTTTCAAACAATAAAGATTTAGTGATAGTTCTAATCAAAGCTGATAGCAGACTAAAGTCACTGTGCCCCCCCAAAGTGATCCAAACAAACATCAGAATGAGTAATTATATTATCTCTTATGCAGATATCATTTTGAATCATTAATGAACTAGATTTTTTTTTCTAATAGACCTCTAACTTGATGTTTACTGCCATGTCAGTTCTCTAAGTCAAGTCAAATTCTTTCCTTAAAATCTCAGAAATCACTCAAATATGTAACTATTTTTATTTCAAAAACATATAGAAATCTTAACCTTTATCACTCTACTGGCAACTTTATGATACTCTTTGTAAACAGTTTGAATCCAGATGAGATGCCAAGTAACTCAGCGTCTCATCAGGAGCCAAACTGTTTGTCACTCTTACACTCTTTGCGAAAAGATTTAGAAGAAAAACATATTTTTAGAATTTAAGCAAATGACTATTTGCATACAGCAATTGCTCAGAGTGCAGAAGGTTAATTAATTATTTTTGGTTACTGAGTGCATTTTGTTTACTGTCTAGCGTTTTAGAATTTACGTTTAACCTGTCAGCACACTATATGCCTAAGAGAAGCCTTTGTAATGAATACAAGCACGATAGCATTTGTGAAAATATATAGAAACTGTTAAGTAGGACTGTCCTCTAGAGGGCTGTGGCAGCACAAAGTTGAGAAGGTGGTGACTGTTAATCCTTTACTCCATAGAGGCACCTCTGCAAACAGGGTAGATCCAGATCAGATAGCTCCTGTAGAACCTTCTGATCAGGGTCTGCTCTGCTTGCTTATAGGATGTCCTATTCTGTACTATTTGGTAGAGTTATATAGTCTTGTTTTATACAACAATACAAAATCATTCACTATTGTTCAATGGGTAGAGTCTGCCATTGATACTAATGGGGTAAAGGGTTAACCATTTACTCCATAAATACGCCTTTCTACGCCTATATTTGCTTATGATATAATATAGATATAATTCTACAGTTTCTGTCATGACCAAAATGTCCACAGTCTATAATAAAAATTAATCTAATCAATATTCATGATGTCATTATTTCTTACATGAATATTCATGGTTAATAATTGATACAAACTAATTTCTCAAACAAGTTACCTTTTGACCCGAAAGGTCCAAACAGGGCAGACACAGGTATGACAGCTCCTGTAGAAGCCATCTGATCAGGGTCTGCTCTGTTTGCTTATGATATGATATATGCTCCTGGGGAGCTTTCTGCATTGCTTTCAGTCTACATTAAGCTACCACCTGTATTTTGAAAAATGTATATTCATTTATTGAATGGTTATTATGTAGAGTTTTAGTTGTTGTATTGATTGTTAGTTTCCCACAAGAAATAATTGGGTGTTCATAATTATTAGAGTGTGTTTGTTTATAAGGGAGAATACAGTACAAACAATATCTATCAATACCGTACATTGATGAGTATTCAATGATGCCTGGTCGCTAGTGCACTGTTTGAAGTATGGTAGGCATGTCATAGCATGGTGTGACACTTTGAATGCTGAAATTTTCAGAGCAGAATGGTTTGAAAAGAATGCATTTGCTGGAGGATGATTTTGAATTAGTATCAGTGCAAACCCTGATCAGAAGGCTCGAAGGCACCCTGTGATATGTGTCTAAATTGTTTGCAAATATCAGTCAAACTACTTTCAAAGGATGAACTATGAATGGCAGAAAAAACAATTGAGCATGCCATCATGAGATGAAATATTTATATACGTTTTTCCTGGACATGCCATCACGTACCGGTAGATAAAATATTCATATACATTTTTCTTCTGATTGTGTGTCATAATATTTTTCATAATTTTGGGGGTTTGGCTGGAGAGAGGAAAATGCGGGAAGAAAAGCTCAAGTAAAGTGATAAAGAAAGTGTTACAGTAACATGTAGCTCATCCTTTGTAAAGTGATAAAGAAAGTGTTACAGTGAAAGTGTTACAGTAACCTGTAGCTAATCCTTTGTAAAGGTATAAAGAAACTTAGAAAGTGTTACAGTAACTTGTAGCTAATCCTTTGAAGTTCTTAGCAGTATTGCAGAGGTCCAGATGTAAATGAAAACATTTTCAAGAAAAACACTATGTTGTGACCACTCTCGAAGAGACAATTCTAAAGAGTGGTCACAATATAGGGTTTGGTGGAGAAATGATGGTTTTAGTATTTGAGTTTGCACCTTTATTTGTAGCTCTGGTATAGTGGTATATAGGTATTTTGTTTGCTACTTTCAATTTCTTTGTGTGTATAACACTCTATATACTGTTCATGTATTGTCTTTGTGTGCATTATGTTTGGATTGATTTGCATGTTTATTACTTTGCTTTATTTAGTGTAATAGGTTATTTTTATTTTGCTTTATTTAGTGTTGCTTCATTTTCAGTAAAACCGTCCAGAGTCAAATCTGCCACATCCTATAGTGAACGTCACAAAATGAGAAAAGCAGGTAAAACCTTCTAAAACAAAACATGCCATCATGACAAGCTGCTGTGTAAACATTAATACTGGGCAGCTACAATGTACATGTATATGATACATGCAGTATCTGTAGGAAGTTTTAGTATCCTATCAGGAATTTATCTTTCAATGTCCAGCAGCTAGTTTGATATAAAACATGGTAACCCCTTCTTGGTGAATATTTATATAAGAAATAATAACATAATGAATAATCATTAGCTGATTTTTAGCTCACCTGAGCCGAAGGCTCAGGATGAGCTATTGTGACCACTCTTTGTCCGGCGTCCGGCGTCCGGTGTCCGGCGTCCGGCGTCCGTCCGGCGTCCGGCCACAATTTCAAACGACATCTCCTCTGAAACTGCTGACCCGATTTTAACCAAATTTTGTCAGAAGCATCAGTGGCTAGGGGGAATGAAACGTTATTCACATTATGACCCGCGGACCAAAAATGGCCCCGCCCAAGGGCTTATCAGTTTTTCATAGGAAAATCATTAAAAATCTTCTTCTATGAAACTGTAAGGCCTAGACCTTTGATATTTGGCATGTTGCATGATCTAATGGTCCTCTACAAAAATTGTTCAAATTATGACCCCTGGGCCAAAAATGGCCCCGCCCAAGGGCTTATCAGTTTTTCATAGGAAAATCTTTAAAAATCTTCTTCTCTGAAACTGTAAGGCCTAGACCTTTGATATTCGGCATGTTGCATGATCTAATGGTCCTCTACAAAGATTGTTCAAATTATGACCCCCGGACCAAAAATGGCCCCGCCCAAAGGCTTATCAGTTTTTCATAGGAAAATCTTTAAACATCTTCTTCTCTGAAACTGTAAGGCCTACACCTTTGATATTTTGCATGTGGCATGATCTAATGGTCCTCTACTAAGATTGTTCACATTATGACCCCTGGACCAAAAATGGCCCCGCCCAAGGGCTTATCAGTTTTTCATAGGAAAATCTTTAAAAATCTTCTTCTATGAAACTGTAACGCCTAGACCTTTGATATTCGGCATGTAGCATGATCTAATGGTCCTAATGATCATGCATGTAGCATGATCGAATGGTCCTATTGTTCAAATTATGACCCCCGGGCCAAGTATGGCCCCGCCCATGGACTTATCAGTTTTTCATAGGGAAATCTTTAAAATTCTTCTCTGAAAATGTAAGGCCTCGACCTTTGATATTTGGTATGTAGCTTGATCTAATGGTCCTCTACAAAGATTGTTCAAATTATGACCCTGGACCAAAAATGGCGGGCCAAAGGGCTAATCAGTTTTTCATAGGAAAATCTTTTAAAATCTTCAGAAACTGTAAGGCCTGGACCTTTGATATTTGGTATGTAACAAGATCTAATGGTCCTCTACAAATATGTAGCTTTGGCTTGTAGTCTTCTGCCAAGAATGTTCAACTTACGACCCTGACCTCTGGGTAAAACTTAGCCCTGCCTTGGGGCTTATTAGTTTTCTACCAAGGTTGTACAAATGATAACTTCCTGGTCAAAAATGGCCCCACCCCTGGGGTATCTCAGGTGAGCGCTTCAGGGCCTCATGGCCCTCTTGTTTATAATGGCTTATGCACACAGGATTTTGTGGTATTAGTAGAAACTGTAGAGTCAGATCTGTTATAATGTCATATGCAAACAGAACAGACCCTCTTACAGGAGCCAACTGATCTGGGTCTGTTCTGTTTGAAAAGAGGTGCTCTCCTTCATATAAGCACTTTTTCACGGCTTTTTCTACTGATATCAAAGATGTTGTACATGGGCTATTATAAAAAATCAGCTAATGAACAATCAAGATGTCGTTATTTCTAATATGAATATTCAACAGGGAAAGTGTTGATACAAGTAGTATTTGTTTGATGCTCTGTCCCCTCTGTTCCCTTTGAGCTCCCTTTTGCCTAAATGAGTGCTTGCTTGCTATGAATCTGGGATTACATGTGAAGCACAAGAATGGTCACTGATGTTTTGCACTTGATCACTGATATTTGCACTGTACAATTATAACGTGATACACCTTCTTGTCTGCACTGTCAACTTTACAGGAAACCAAGTCCTCAAAATAGCCTTTAACCCATACAGCTGGTTCCCTGTAATAGTCTGTGTGTTGAATGAAGCAGGAGACTGTGCAGAATAGGGACAGTGCTATAGACTGCTATAGTCCTTTAAAACTCTAATACATTGTGATATCCAGTTTGGCATTTGTGTCATTCATGACTTGTAAATATGCATGTACATGTAATATGGTCCATCTGTAGAAAAATGAATGTTTAGTGTGATATGTACATGTGACGTAAAATGTATAGCAAAACTCAAAACTTCTTTGTGTATGATTTATATATACATTCTTTAACCCTTTACTCCACAAATACACCTTTTGATGCCCTTCAAAAAGAGTAGACCCAGATCAGATGGCTCCTGTAGGCGCTATCTGACCAGAGTCTGCTCTGTTTGCTTATGAAATTATATAGATGTGCTTCTACAGTTTCTGCCATGGCCAAAATGTGCTTTGTTCATACTCTGTGATAAAAAATAATCTGATTAATATTCATGATATAAATATTTCTTACATTGATGATTTAAAGTGTTAAGTTATTATATTGTCTTTTTTGTGCATTTCAATGATGCATGTTTCTGCATGATTTCTGTACTGATAAAGTATGCTAGGCATTCTCAACCAGTGCAGTTTTTAACTTGATTCTGGTGATGATTGATCAACATTTTTTTCACTTAACCCTTAACTCAATAAATACTCCTGTCTATGCCTTTGCAAACAGTGTAGACCCAGATCAGACAGCTCCTGTAGGAGCCATGTGATCTGGGTCTGCTCTGTTTGCTTATGGAATAACATAGAAGTGATTCAACAGTGTCTGCCATGACACACAATTGGTTTGTTCATATGCCATTACAACAAAAATGTTCTAATTACATGTAGTATTCAGGATGTCATTATTTCTTATAAATATCCATGGAGAAAAGGGTTAAGATAATTGTTGTCTGCCAGAAAGTTTGTCTCATTTATAAGGGTAACCTTGTCTACTGGTTCTCTTCAAAGATCAATCAGAATATCAACCTGTATGGACCCAGATATGAACAAAGGTCCAGACAAGATGCATAAATTAAACATGTTCAAGAATAACTTCTGTATTTCTCCACCAAACCCTATGTTGTGACTATTCTTTAGAATTCTCTTTGAGCGAGATCATTCTAACGAGTGGTCACAATATAGGATTTGTTGGAGAAAGGACTATTATAGTATTTGAGTATTCTTCAGCTTTTGCCAAAGCACAAAACTTCCTTGAAATGTTTACTGTATAAAAATTCAGCTAATAAATATTCATGATGTGATTATTTCTAACATGATTATTGAACAGGGAAAGGGTTATTTGGACATAACTTTTGAGGTTTATGTTATTTCATGTTCTTGTTTCCAGTGTCATGTAATACGCTGAATCAGAATGGAGATGGCAAGAATTTGGCATATGGGGGATTGACACATCGGCGCCCACCTTCCCCTGATCTGTATAGACTACGCAACAAGGGTCAGCGGAGCAACGAGGGCTCAGAGGCCGGTTCCACTCACAGTGATTATTCAGGTGAGGCCCATAACTCTTGTGTCAATTGTATTTAAATAAACAGTTTATAGAAATTGATTTTTCAGTTCTATGGATTTTGAAATCTGTTACAGTGCATTTGCAGACATTGGATCAAGATCATACTTAAATTATGCCTCTGAGATTAACTCTTTCCTCCATAAAAGTTTATATACCCCTTTCCTCCATAAATACGCCTTTTCAAACAAAGTAGACCCAGATCAGAGGACTCCTATAGGAGCCGTTTGATCAATGTCTGCCAATTTTGTCCGGACGATAACTCCTATATAGCTCATGCCATTGGATTGAAACTTTATACATGGAAACATCATGATAAGAGGAAGTGTCATGCCCAAGGTCCATAACTCTGGCTTCACTAATATTGGAGTTATTGCCCATTGTAATTTTTTTACCATTTTTCTGTCCGGACGATTACTCCTATATGGCTCATGCCATTGGATTGAAACTTCATTTATGGAAAGATCATGATAAGAGGAAGAAGTGTCATGCCCATGTTCCTTAACACTGGCTTCACTAGTATTGGAGCTATTGCTCCTTGTATTTTTTTTTACCATATTTTGTCCGGACGATAACTCCTATATTGCTCATGCCATTGGATTGAGACTTCATACTTAGAAAGAGCATGCTCAGAAGAAGTGTCATGCCTAAGGTCCATAACTCTGGCTTCACTAGTATTGGAGTTATTGCCCCTTGTAAAACATTTTACACTTTTTTGTCCGGACGATAACTCTTCTATGGCTTATGCCATTGGATTGAAACTTCATACATGGAAAGGTCATGATGAAAGAAAGTGTCATGCCCAAGGTCCATAACTCTGGCTTCACTAGTATTGGAGTTATTGCCCCTTGTAATTTTTATGCCCCCAAAGCTAGGCTTTGGCGGCATATAGTGATCGCACCGTGCGTGTGTGGGTGTGTGTGTGTGTGTGTGTGTGTACCTTTTGTCTGGAGTATATTTCCTTTGTCACATCAGCTACAGATACCAAATTTGGTGTGTTAGTTCATCTTGGGATGGCGGAGTGTTGCGTACCATTTTCAGGTCACTGTGACCTTGACCTTGACCTTTGACCTTGATTTTACAAAAAGCTTGTCCGGAGCATATCTCCTTTACCTTACCAGCTACAGATTCCAAATTTGATGTGTGAGTTCATCTTGGGATGGCGGAGTGTCGCGTACCATTTCCAGGTCACTGTAACCTTGACCTTGACCTTTGACCTTGATTAAAAAAAAGCTTATACCTTACCAGCTACAAAAAGCTTGTCCGGAGCATATCTCCTATACCTTACCAGCTAAGGATTCCAAATTTGGTGTGTGAGTTCATCTTGGGATGGAGGAGTGTCGCGTACCATTTTCAGATCACGGTGACCTTGAACTTGACCTTTGACCGATTTTACAAAAAGCTTGTCCGGAGCATATCTCCTTTACCTTACCAGCTACAGATTCCAAATTTGGTGTGTGAGTTCATCTTGGGATGGCGGAGTGTCGCGTACCATTTCCAGGTCACTATGACCTTGACCTTGACCTTTGACCTCGATTTTAAAAAAAGCTTATACCTTACCAGTTACAAAAAGCTTGTCCGGAGTATATCTCCTATACCTTACCAGCTAAGGATTCCAAATTTGGTGTGTGAGTTCATATTGGGATGGAGAAGTATCCAGTACACTTTTCAGATTACTGTGACCTTGACCTTGACCTTTGACCGATTTTACAAAAAGCTTGTCCAGAGCATATCTCCTTTACCTTACCAGCTACAGATTCCAAATTTGGTGTGTGAGTTCATCTTGGGATGGCATTGTGTCGCGTACCATTTCCAGGTCACTGTGACCTTGACCTTTGACCTCGATTTTAAAAAAAGCTTATACCTTACCAACTACAAAAAGCTTGTTCGGAGTATATCTCCTATACCTTACCAGCTAAGGATTCCAAATTTGGTGTGTGAGTTCATCTTGGGATGGAGGAGTGTCGCGTACCATTTTCAGATCACTGTGACCTTGACCTTTACCTTTGACTGATTTTACAAAAAGCTTGTCCGGAGCATATCTCCTTTACCTTACCAAATACGGATTCAAAATTTGGTGTGCGAGATCACCTTGAGATGGCGGAGTGTAGCGTACGATTTTCAGGTCACCTTGACCTTGACCTTTAACCTCGATTTGACAAAAAGCTTGTCCGGAGCATATCTCCTATAACTTACCAGCTACGGATCCAAAATTTGGTATGTGAGTTCATCCTGGGATGACAGAGTGTCGCGTACCATTTTCAGGTCACTGTGACCTTGACCTTGAACCTCGATTTTAAAAAAAAGGTTGTCCAGAGAATATCTCCTATACCTTACCAGCTACGGATTCTAGATTTGGTTTGTGACTTTATCTTGGGATGTTGGAGTGTCGCGTACCATTTTCAGGTCACTGTGACCTGACCTTTGACCTCGATTTTACACAAAGCTTGTCCGGAGCATTTCTCCTATACCTTACCAGCTACGGATTCCAAATTTGGTTTGTGAGTTTATCTTGGGATGGCGGAGAGTCGTGTACCATTTTCAGGTCACTGACCTTGACCTCAATTTTACAGTCTGGAGCATATCTCCTATACCTTACCAGATACAAAAAGCTTGTCCAGAGCATATCTCCTATACCTTACCAGCTACGGATTCCAAATATGGTGTGTGAGTTCATCTTGGGATGGCGGAGTGTCGCGTACCATTTTCAGGTCAATGTGCCCTTGACCTTTGACCTTGATTTTACTAAAAGCTTGTCCGGAGCATATCTCCTATACCTTATCAGTTACAGATTCCAAATTTGTAATTTGTAAGTATTGGACAGGTATGCTTAGGCAAACAGTGTAGACCCAAATCAAACTACAGGGTCTACACTGTTTGCTACTACATTAGCATGAATCAGACATTATAAAGAGCTCTAAATACTATTCATACATGGGTAGGCCATGCTGTTCAAATACTTGCAATGTCAGAACTTTCAGATGAATTACAGCATTATAACAATATAGACCCATATCAGACAGCTCCTGTAGGAGCTACTGGGTCTTCATTGCTTGCTTAAAACACTACCTAAATCAGATGCTATACATGCTTGTGCATAGAATGTAGATCCATATTAGGTAACTTCTGTTGCAGCTGTCTGAGAGCCAGTGTTACATGAAACTTTGACCATGCGTTTAGAATTGACTGAGGGTATGTTTTTAACGTTAAGGATCGACATAGGGTCTTTCTTAAATGTTAAGAATCAACTTAACAGTAACAATCAACACAGCATGTTTTTTATGTATTGAAATTTGACCCCATGTCTCTTTTTTTTAAAACATTAAGAATTTACCCAGGATCTGTTTTTATCATTGACAATCAATCAAGGGTCCTTTTTAACGTTGAGAATGACCTAGGGTCCTTTTTAACTAAGTTTTGACCCTTGGCTCTTTTCTTACGTATCATAATCGTCAAAGGTTCTGTTTCTAATGTTAAGAACTGACTCCTGTGTCATTTTTAACAGCATCAAAATTTCATGTTACACCTGCATTACAGTGTATTGTTTTTCCGCCAAAATGCATTTCGGTGTCAAACACTTTGGGGGCATTTGTCACCCGTGACGACTCTCTTGTTTTACCATTTTTTTGTCCGGACGATAATTCCTCTATAACTCTGGCTTCACTAATATTGGAGTTATTGCCCCTTGTATTTTTTTTTCACATTTTTTTTCTTGACAATAACTCCTGTATGGCTCATGCCATCGGATTGAAACTTCATACTTAAAAAGAGCATGATGACAGAAAGTGTCATGCACAAGGTCCATAACTCTGGCTTCACTAATATTGGAGTTATTGCCCCTTGTATTTTTTTCACACTTTCTTGTCTGGACGATAACTCCTATATGGCTTATGCCATTGGATTGAAACTTCATACATCGGAAGAGCATGATGGGAGAAAGTGTCATGTTTTAGGTCCATAACTCTGGCTTCACTAATATTGGAGTAATTGCCCCTTGTAAAAAAAAAATCACACTTTTTTGTCTGGATGAGAACTCCTCTATGGCTTATGCCATTGGATTGAAACTTCATACATGGAAAGGTCATGATGAGATAAAGTGTCATACACAAAGTCTATAACTCTGGCTTCACTAATATTGGAGTCATTTGTTCATTTTGAGGGGTGACATATCAAGCTTAAGGTCATCCTTCAAGGTTACTGACACATTGGCCATAACTTTTGAACCAGTAGAGATACAGACTTGATATTTGGTATGCATGTGTATCTCATGAAGCTGAACAGTTTGAGGGGTGACATGTCATGGTCATATTGCGGGAGTGGGGGTCACAAACACATCTTGTTCCTTCTGCAATTTCTCTGGGAGTTATGCCCCTTTGAACTTAGAAATCACTGTATCTCCTCAACAGATTTTCATAAACCTTGCATGTAGGAAGGACACAATAATTTTGTAGATGTGCTTATTGTCAGGGATTTTTATGCCCCCAAAGCTAGGCTTTGGAGGCATATAGTGATTGCATCGTGTGTGGGTGGGTGTGTGTGTGTACCTTTTGTCCGGAGTATATTTCCTTTGTCACATCAGCTACAGATACCAAATTTGGTGTGTGAGTTGATCTTGGTATGGCGGAGTGTCGTGTACCATTTTCAGGTCAGTGACCTTGACCTTGACATTTGACCTCAATTTTACAAAAAGCTTGTCCGGAGCATATCTCCTATACCTTACCACCTACGGGTTCCAAATTTAGTGTATGAGTTCATCTTTGGATAGCGGAGTGTCGCGTACCATATTCAGGTCACTGTGACCTTGACTTTTACTTTTGACAGCGATTTTACACAAAGCTTATACCTTACCAGCTACAAAAACCTTGTCCGGAGTATATCTCCTATACCTTACCAGCTAAGGACTCCAAATTTGGCGTGTGAGTTCATCGTGGGATGTAGGAGTGTCGCGTACCATTTTCAGGTCACTGTGACCTTTACCTTGACTTTTGACCTCGATTATACAAAAAGCTTGTCCGGAGCATATCTCCTATACCTTACCAGCTACGGATTCCAAAGTTGGTGTGTGAGTTCATCATGGGATGGCAGAGTGTCGTGTACCATTTTCAAGTCACTGTGACCTTGACCTTTGACCTCGATTTTACAAAAAACTTGTCCAGAGCATATCTCCTATACCTTACCAGCTACGGATTCCAAATTTGGTGTGCTAGTTCATCTTGGGATGGCGGAGTGTCGCGTTCCATTTTCAGGTCTTTGTGACCTTGACCTTGACCTTTGACCTCGATTTTACAAAAAGCTTGTCCAGAGAATATCTCCTATACCTTATCAGCTACGGATTCCAAATTTGGTGTGTGAGTTCATCTTGGGATGGTCGAGTGTCGCATACCATTTTCAGGTCACTGTGACCTTGACCTTTGACCTCGATTTTACAAAAAGCTTGTCCGGAGCATATCCCCCATACCTTACCAGCTACGGATTCCAAATTGGGTGTGTGAGTTCATCTTGGAATGGCGGAGTGTCGCGTACCATTTTCAGATCACTGCTCTTGACCTTGACCTTTGACCTGGATTTTACAAATACTTTACCAGCTACAAAAACCTTGTTCAGAGCATATCTCCTATACCTTACCAGCTACGGATTCCAAATTTTGTGTGTGAGTTCATGTTGGGATGATGGAGTGTCGTGTACCATTTTCAGGTCAATGTGCCTTTGACCTTTGACCTTGATTTTACTGAAAGCTTGTCCGGAGCATATCTCCTATACCTTATCAGCTACGGATTCCAAATTTGGTGTGTGAGTACATCTCAGGATTGCAAAGTGACGCGTACCATTTTCAGGTCACTGTGACCTTGTCCTTGATCTTTGACCTCTCCTTGATTTTACTAAAAGCTTGTTGAAATTTGACCCTGTGGTTTTTTTTTAAAACGTTAAGAATTTACTCAGGATCTGTTTTAACGTTGACAATCAACCCAGGGTCCTTTTTAACGTTGAGAATGACCTAGGGTCCTTTTTAACTAAGTTTCGACCCTTGGCTCTTTTCTTAGCTATCATAATTGTCAAAGGTTCTGTTTTTAATGTTAAGAACCGACTCTTGTGTCATTTTTAACTGGATTAAAATTTCATGTTACACCTGCATTACATTGTATTGTTTTTCGCCCAAAATGCATTTCGGTGTCAAACACTTTGGGGGCATTTGTCACCTGTGACGACTCTCTTGTTCTTTCTGCAATTTTTCTGGAAGTTATGCCACTTTGAACTTAGAAATCACTAGTTAATAGTGAAGGAAAACCCGGGTTGATGTAGTGTCAACATTTCTTGCTGGAAAATGGGATAAGGTTTTTTACTATATTGACTGAGTTATGACATGTCATGATTAGAAGGGTTAATGTTACCCATAGTGACTGAGTTATGACATGTCATTTACCCATAGCGACTGAGTTATGACATGCCATGATTAGAAGGGTTAATGTTACCCATAGTGACTTAGTTATGACATGTCATGATTAGAAGGGTTAATGTTACCCATAGTGACTGAGTTATACATTTGGTAATCTAGATACTTTATATACAGACAGCCATTGGCATCTTCTTGTTGGCTAAAGTTTTTTAAGAAGAAGAAGAAAAAAGGATGGAGGTACAGTAGAACCTGTCTTAATGACATAAACAATGTGTACTTATAGGTCTGTAAGGCAGGTGGTAGCTTAAAGCAGGTCAAAAGTGATACAAAAAGCTTTTTGCATTACTTTTGCCCAGCATTAAGCAACCATTTTAAAGAGACCTTTGTTCAAAAAATTAATGGCCACTTTAAACAGGTTCAACTGTATTACCATAGCCTTGGTGCCATCATTGTCTGGGGCAGACTCTTGACATTTTGTCCTCGTTTCTACAGTCGTACAGCTGTCCCTTTCAAAGTTTACACAGAGTGGTCACCACATAGGGTTTAGTGGAGAACTAAAAACATTATTTGTGAAAACATTTTAATTTCAGCATCTTATATCTTGGCCTCTGCTTTTAAATTGCAGATTTTCATAGACAGAGAAGGGTTAGCATCTGCATGTGATGCACCTGTTATGTTTATATTGGATGATTCAACAGATTGATTCATCCTATGAATTGTCTTTAATCCCATTCCTCATATAAATGCATTTTCACACCTTTGCAAACAAAGTAGTCCCAGATCCAATCAGACAGCTCCTGTAGGAGCCCTCTGGTTTGGGTCTGCTTTAATTGCTTATGGTATAATATAGGTCTGATTCTACAGTTTCTGCCATTATCAAACTTCCTTAGTTCAGTGTCCATTATTGAAAAAAATGAGGTAATGAATATTCATGAAGTAACGAATTCTTTAATAAATATTCATAAAGGAAAAGGTTATACGTGACTTGATAATTAACATTGTGCTTTCAGGTCCCAAGTTGTTTGTGAAGCCGAGTTCCAAGTCTAATCGACACATCATTATTAATGCCATTAGTCACTGCTGTCTGGCCGGTACTGTCAACACAGAATTGAAGAACAAAGTTCTTGAGGTATGAATATACAACTTTACCCTTTACTCCTATAAATTCACATTACTACACCTTTGCAAAGATAATTCCTGTAGGCACCATCTGATCAGGGTCTGATCTGTTTGCTTATGAAATGATATAGACCTGACTGTACAATTTCTACCATGGTCAACATAAAATTGTGTTCATATGGCTTATGCCATTATAAAAATGAATGTATTTATATTGATGATGTCACTGTTTCTTACATGAGTATCCATGGAGTAAACAGTTAATCCTTTACTTGATACAGAATCAGATCTCTAGTAGTTTAGCAAACAGAACAGATCCTGATCAGATGTCTCCTTCAGGACTTGTCTGATGAGGGTCTGTTCTGTTTGCAATAGCATAACAAGGGAGACTTATCAGGTAAATGGGTTCTGGACATGAGAAAGGAGATCACTCGTATTTTCCAACAGTGTAGACACTGATTAGAGACCTTTCCTCAGAGCCCATTGATCAGATCTGGCAATCCTATAATTACCTTTTTGGAAGTTGATTATGGGAAGTTCATGGGTGAATTTCTTGCTTTTGCTAGACTAAGACTAATGAGCCAGTACAGACAATGAAGAGCCAAATTATTGTTAAGTTCTAACATGTGACGATTGCAATTTCCAGGTGCGATCATCGTATGTTAGATCTTACGATAATTTCTGTTATACAGTTCACCTAACTTACCACATGCTAAAATCAGAGCAACAGATAAACATGTGTATTCAAATACTGAAATCATCCTTTTTCCACCAAATCCTATTTTTGGGGGCCTCTGTGGCCGAGTGGTTATGGTCTTCAACTGACAATGGCTTAGCCCCTCGTTCGAATCCCAGTCTGGGCAATTTGGATTTTTCATGTGAGGAAGCCTTCCAGCTGGCATGTGGTAGGTCGGTGGTTCTACCACGATGTTCTTCTGTGCATGAAACAATTCAATTTGCCCCGTGCACAGAAGAACCTCCGGGGTCTTACTCCACCTGTAATTAGCTGGACGTGATGTGACTGAAATACTGTTAAAACAATGTAAAACCCAATAAAAAACAAAACTAAACCAAACCCTATGTTGTGACCACAACATAGGTTTTGGTGGAGAAATAAAAAAGTTATTCTTGAAAATGTTTTAATTGACTCATCTTATCTGGACCTCTGTAAAATATATGATCATGTCTCTAAGATGCTGGTCCTAGTCTGCACTACAGTATCCCAGAGCTTTTTATGTCCACTGCTTTAGCAGATTGACACCTGGGGATACTTCTCCATCATATGGCCATCTATCTGTTTGTTCATCCATCTGTAAAGCTTTTTTGTCAACCTAATGCTGACATGTGACACACTTATTCCTTCAAACACTTTTTACTGCAGTTCATTAACCCTTCACTCCATTAACCCTTTACCTGTTCTATGTTTATTACAAATTACAATACCTACTGAATATTCATGGACAAAATAGTTATAATGAAATATGGAAGGTTGAGCCTTGTAGCCATTTTACTAAGTATAGAAACAGATCTATCTAATTCCCTTAGCAAACAGAGCAGACCCTGATCAGACGGCTCCTCTAGGAGCCGTCTGATCTGGGTCTACTCTGTTTGCAAACGCGTGAAAACACGTTTATATGAGGGAAAGGGTTAAATCACCTTTCTAAACCTTTGCAGACAGAGTAAACCCAGATCAGACAGCTCCTCCAGGATTTATCTGATCAGGGTCTGCTTTGTTTGTTTATGATATAATATAGATATGATTCTGCAGTTTGTTCCATGGCCAAAACTTCCTGTATCCCTGTGCTATTATAAAAATGATTCTACCGGTAATTAATACTCATGACATCATTATTTCTTGCATGAATATTCATGGAGTAAAGTGTTAAGCAAAGAACATTGTAGTACTGAAAAGTGATCAAGATGTCTCACTGTGTTATCAAATAAGATGTAAGCTCTACAGTTTTTGATTTTCTGTCTCTTCATCTACAGGAAATAGCCAAATCTTCAGCGAAGCACTTCATGATATTGTTCCGTGACACAGGCTGTGGTTTTCGGAGTCTGTATGGGTTTGACCCTGACACCGAAGAATGTGCGAAGATTATGGGCGTAGGTCCACGGCTGATTACAAATGATATGGTGGAGAAGTACTACAAGTAAGAGTTTGCAGAATTATTACAGATGGCATCTGTAAACAAGTGTTGATTATCATTGAATAAGTAAACCTGACAACATTCATGGTACAGTTAACCCTTTCCCTGTTTATTCCAAATTGTAGTACCTACGGAATATTCATGGACAAAGTTATTATAAATGAAATATAGAATGTGGACCATTGTATCCATTTTAGAAAGTAAAGAAACAGATCTATCATATTCCTTTAGCAAAAAGAGCAGACCCTGATCAGACAGCTCCTATAGACATCTGATCTAGGTCTACTCTGTTTGCAAAGGCATGAAAAGGCATTTATATGAAGGGAAGATGATTACCTAGTAGTGATGCATTTTGATGCTTTTGCAAATAGAATAGATACCGACCGGACAGCTCATGTAGGCGCTTTCAGATCAGGATCTGCTCTGTTTGTTTATGAAATAATATAGGTCCAACAATTGCAAAATAATATATGTCCAACGATTGTGAAATAATATAGGTCCAATGATTGTGAAATAATATAGGTCCAACAATTGCAAAATAATATATGTCCAACAATTGCAAAATAATATAGGTCCAACAATTGTGAAATAATATAGGTCCAATGATTGTGAAATAATATAGGTCCAACAATTGTGAAATAATATAGGTCCAATGATTGTGAAATAATATAGGTCCAACGATTGTGAAATAATATAGGTCCAACGATTGTGAAATAATATAGGTCCTACGTCTACAGTATGTGCCATTGTTAAAAATTCCTGGTTCATTATGCTAATATTTAAATTCAGCTATTAATTAATATTTCTTCAGTCGTTATTTCTAATATATGAATATTCACAAGGTAAAGTTCTAACCCATTCTTTCATATGAACGCATTTTCATGCCTTTACAAACATAATAGACCCAGATCAGATGAGTCTTGTAGGAGTCATCGATCAGGGTCTACTCTTTTTGTTTTTGAAATTAAATAGATCTGATTCTACAGTTTCTGCCAAAGCTAAAAGCACCTGTGTTCATATACCATTATGAAAGTTCTAGCTGGTAAGTATTCATGATGTAATTACATGAATATTCATGAGGATTGAGTGATTTATTAGATAAGAGTGGTATTGGAAGAAAGAATGTCTAGTCATTGCTATAGCGTTGTGTGAGAGGTTAGTGTAAAACTGCTCATTCAGGGCAATCTCATTGTCACCTGCGCAGGTAGTTTTGATCTACATGAGATATGATGCCGTTTTGCTCTTAACTGCTTGATTGTAGCTTTAACCCTTTACTCCATGAATTCATGTAAGAAATGATGACATCATCAATATTAATTAGACTAATTCTTAAAATAGCAAATTGCTATGATCAAATGGCTTTGTAGAACTGTAACTTGGGTTTTAAGTATGAAGTTATCAGAGACAGGTCAATAGAACTTTGTACATTCAGTTACCATATTAATGGCCACAAGTTGACTTGGTTTTATAACTATAACTCTTTACCCTATAGGTATGCCTTTCAACACCTCTTATTTCACAACAAAACTCTAGGGCATGTTCAGTTAATCTGGATTTTTTGAGATGTAACTGAAAATCTTTGACAATGAATTCAATATCAGATCTGATTCAACAGTTTCTACCATGGCCAAAATGTCCTATGTTCACATGCCATAATAGAAATTCATCTAATTACTTAATGATGTTATTATTCCCTGTATGAATATCCATGGAATATAGAGTTAATATACATATGGACAGAGTTATGTCCCTTTGAAGTATTCACTTTCAAAACATGGCATGTTACTGACGGATTATTGAAGTACTTTTTATACGCCCACCTAATAAAGGTGGTCGTATATTGTCGTGGCCCTGTCCGTCTGTCCGTCCGTCCGTTCGTCCGCACTCACCAAAGGGTAGTTGTGTGACTTTTTCTAACTAGTCGCACAAGTAAAATCATTAACCTGGCCATCTCTTGTGACATTAACCTGGCCATTTCTTGTGACATTAACCTGGCCAGTTGTGGGACATAGGGTTAGGGTTAGCTTCCAGATCATTCTATTCCAAAGTTAGAGCCAAAAATAGTTTTACTTGTGGGACTAGTCCCACAAGAAAAGATCAAAGGAAAAAGTCACACAACTACCCATTTGTTAGTGTGTCCGTTCGTCCGTCCGTCAACATTTTGTTTGTCCGCTGTTTTCTGGGAAAACTATTTGAGAGATATTAATGAAACTTCACACAAATGTTTAATGCATCAAGATCTGAAGCTGAGTTGATTCTGAGGTTCATTTGATTTTTCATTTCAGAGTTATGGCCCTTGTCCTAAAAAATATGCAAATAGTTTGTCCGCTGTTTTCTGGGAAAACTATTTGAGAGATATTAATGAAACTTCACACAAATGTTTAATGCATCAAGATCTGAAGCTGAGTTGATTCTGAGGTTCATTTGATTTGTCGTTTCGGAGTTATGGCCCTTTTACTTAAAAAATAATGCAAATACATGCAAATAGTTTGTCCGCTGTTTTCTGGGAAAACTGTTTGAGAGATATTAATGAAACTTCACACAAATGTTTAATGCATCAAGATCTGAAGCTGAGTTGATTCTGAGGTTCATTTAATTTTTCATTTCAGAGTTATGGCCCTTGTCCTTAAAAATATGCAAATAGTTTGTCCGCTGTTTTCTGGGAAAACTATTTGAGAGATATTAATGAAACTTCACACAAATGTTTAATGCATCAAGATCTGAAGCTGAGTAAATTCTAAGGTTCATTTGATTTGTCGTTTCGGAGTTATGGCCCATGTATTTATAAAATAATGCAAATACATGCAAATAGTTTGTCCACTGTTTTCTGGGAAAACTATTTGAGAGATATTAATGAAACTTCACACAAATGTTTAATGCATCAAGATCTGAAAGTGAATTGATTCTGAGGATCATTTGATTTTTCGTTTCAGAGTTATGGTCCTTGTCCTTAAAAAATAATGCAAATAGTTTGTCCGCTGTTTTCTGGGAAAACTATTTGAGAGATATTAATGAAACTTCACACAAATGTTTAATGCATCAAGATCTGATGCTGAGTCGATTTTGAGGTTTATTTGATTTGTCATTTCGGAGTTATGGCCCTTTTACTTAAAAAATAATGCAAATACATGCAAATAGTTTGTCCGCTGTTTTCTGGGAAAACTGTTTGAGAGATATTAATGAAACTTCACACAAATGTTTAATGCATCAAGATCTGAAGCTGAGTTGATTCTGAGGTTCATTTGATTTTTATATTTCAGAGTTATGGCCCTTGTACTTAAAAAATATGCAAATAGTTTGTCCGCTGTTTTCTGGGAAAACTATTTGAGAGATATTAATGAAACTTCACACAAATGTTTAATGCATCAAGATCTGAAGCTGAGTTGATTCTGAGGTTCATTTGATTTTTATATTTCGGAGTTATGGCCCTTGCACTTAAAAAAATAATGCAAATCTATGCAAATATGAGGATGGCCATAACTTTTTCATTTGAAATGATATTTACTTCAATTTTTTTTATATGGTTAAACCTTAATGTGAATTTTCACATATATTGCGGGGGTTTTGATATGTAATTTTATTCTAAAGTTATGGTCCTTGAACTTTGTGTGTTCGTTGCTTTGTTTGTTGGTCAACTTTTAGTTTTCTGTTGTTTTCTGGGAAAATTATTAAAATGATATAAATGAAACTTAACACAAATGTTTTAAGCAACAAAATTTGAAGCTGAGTTTATTTTGAGGTTCATTCAGTTTGTCTTTACAGAATTATGGCCGTTGCACTTTACAAAAATCTGCAGAAATGAGGATTAGCTGTAACTTTTTTATTTCATAAGATATTCACTTCATTTTTTTAAAAAAAATAGTATCACCTTAATATGGAAATCAAGATCTGAAGCACAGATTGGAAAATGTCAACACTTATAAGGCATGATGAATCAGAGAAAGTTTGCAAGTGGGAGTATTATGTACCGTATGCAGTACTCTTGTTGATCTTGTTTATTCTCAGGTCTAGTATACATGAACATGTTTATTTCAGGTATAACTCTGGAGGAAAGTCTTTCTCGTGTGTGTCTTCTACCAAACACATCTCGGTCTCCATTGATGCCATTGTGCTTCAAAACTCAGTCTGGAAGCCAAACAAAGCTTCGGCAAAGGGATATAGATGAGAACAGGAATTCAGGACGGGAAGTAGCTGGAACAAGGGGCCACTCAAAGGGGCTTTGTTGTGATATTTATCTTTAGTGATTTACGTGTATTGTAATGCATGAATTTAAATCAATGTCATAGTGCAGAAACTGTATTTGTCAAGATAGTATTTTACTGTATTGCCTATAGTCATTTGTTTTAATCCCTTTACCGCAATTTTTTTTTTCTTAAAAAGTTTGGATCCAGATGAGACATCAAAGAACTTGGCATCTAATCATGGTCCAAACTGTTTGTTACTCTGACAGGAATTGTAAGAAAATATTGAGCTTTTCTTGATTGTAGCAGAAGACAAAAATTACTTGAAGTGCTAAAGATAAAATTTCCAGAGTCTGGTTGCAATAGACTGAATAGGCTCTGTGATACTGAGATACTTCATTAACCTTTTCTCTTATAAACGTCTATGCATGAATTGATCATTTTATGAATATTCATTAACTTTAATATTTATAAAGTAACATAAGGAATGTTAGGCTTATACAAAAGTTGTAGGATCATAACTCTATAATTCCATAAGCAAACAGAGCAGACCTTGGTCAGATGGCTCCTACAGGAACTGTTTGATGGGGGTCTACTCTGTTTGCCAGGTGTGAAACGGAATTATGTCTCCCCCCATATTTATATGGGGGAGACATATTGTTTTCGTGAGAGTTGTCTGTCTGTCTGTCCGTCACACTTTTTGTCCGGACGATAACTTCAATATGCCTGATGCCAGTTGATTGAAACTTCATATATGGAAAGAGCATAATGAGAGGAAGTGTCATGCACAAGGTCCATAACTCTGGCTTCACTAATATAGGAGTTATTGCCCCTTGTAAAAAAACAACACTTTTTTGTCCGGACGATAACTCCTATATGGCTCATGCCATTGGATTGAAACTTCATATATGGAAAGAGCATAATGAGAGGAAGTGTCATGCACAAGGTCCATAACTCTGGCTTCACTAATATAGGAGTTATTGCCCCTTGTAAAAAAAAACCCACACTTTTTTGTCCGGACGATAACTCCTATATGGCTCATGCCATTGGATTGAAACTTCATATATGGAAAGAGAATAATGAGAGGAAGTGTCATGCACAAGGTCCATAACTCTGGCTTCACTAATATAGGAGTTATTGCCCCTTGTAAAAAAAATAACACTTTTTTGTCAGGATAACTCCTATATGGCACATGCCATTGGAGTGAAACTTCATACATGGAAAGATCATGATAAGAGAAAGTGTCATGCATAAGGTCCTTTACTTAACTCTGGCTTCAATAAATTGAGTTATTGCCCCTTGTACATTTGTTTAACGCTTTCTTGTCCGGATGATAACTCCTACATGGCTCTTGCCATTGTATTGAAACTTCATACATGGAAAGAGCATGATGAGAGAAAGTGTCATGAACTAGGGCTATAACTCTGGCTTCAATACTTTTGGAGTTATTGCCCGTTGTTACATTTTTGTCCGATCAATAACTCCTGTTCGATTGATGCTATTGGAATGACATTTCATTTATGGAAAGAGCATGATGAAAGTAAGTGTCATGCACAAGGGCCATACCTCTGGTATCAATATTTTTGGAGTTATTAGCTGTTATCATTTTCTTCTTGAAAAATGTGGTGTGAAAAGCGCATAATGAGGGGAAGTATCAGTCATCAAGTCCATAACATTTTTAGTGATTTTCCTTTACATATTGTTTTTATTAGAGGGGAGACATCCATTTTTGTGACAAAAACCTCTAGTTTTATATGAAAGAAAGGGTTAACCTTTAAGTCTGCTGAATGAAATTGGATAAATTGTCAGAGCTACAGATAAAGGTGCATACTCAAATTGTCAGAGCTACAGATAAAGGTGCATACTCAAATTGTCAGAGCTACAGATAAAGGTGCATACTCAAATTGTCAGAGCTACAGATAAAGGTGCATACTCAAATTGTCAGAGCTACAGATAAAGGTACATACTCAAATTGTCAGAGCTACAGATAAAGGTACATACTCAAATTGTCAGAGCTACAGATAAAGGTGCATACTCAAATTGTCAGAGCTACAGATAAAGGTGCATACTCAAATACTACAATCATTATTCCTCCACCAAACCATATACTGTGACCACTCTTGGTCACAGTATGGAGTTTAGGGGAGAACTAAAGGAGTTATTCTTGCAAATGTTTTTATTTACACATCTTATCTGGAGCTCTGAATTGTGTATTTCCCAGAGCCATAGATACGGGGTATATGTCAAATACTTAAATCTTTAGCCCACAAATAGGCCTTTGCAAACAGAGGAGACCCAGATCAGAAGGTTCCACTAGGAGGAGTTAATTGCAGAATGGAAAATGAAAAATGCTCATGTGGAAGCTTTCTGTATTGTTTTTATTCTGCATAAGCTCTTTATTCCATAAATATGTCTTTTTAATGCCTTTGCAAACAGAGTAGACTCAGATCAGATGGCTCCTATAGGAGCCATTTAATTAGGGTCTACTGTCTTTGCTCATTGCATTATATAAAGTCAATTAATGAATATTCATGATTCATGAATTCTTGTAGAATTATTCATGAGGGAATGGGCAAAGGTTAAAGATTGGCTTACACTACTTGTGTCCTCACTTTGTCAACAACCTTCGCCAGCAGGAGATACGTATGTTTTTTAGAACAGTCTTGTTTCGAATTTTTTGAATTCATATTTCATGATAAATAAGTAATAGTTACTAAATGTTGTATTAAACTGCCATATAATATAGACTGTTGTTTTTGTACTGACTTTATATCTACAATCACATGTGGGCATCATAATCAGCTGAAATATTGTACAACAAGTGAATGCTATCTGCAAAATTGGCTGCTGAAATGTTATGCCTCCCACTGCTTAATGGAAGACATTTGGATTTATCCTATTCAAAATGGATTTTTTTCATTGCTTTTTGAAAAGAAAGATTGATGTGTCATACAGTTTTGAAACTGATGAAATGAGTTGTTGAGCATCTCACTGGGATCCACATATTTACCCACTGAATGGTCAGACTGTGAACTATAGGTTTATAGCAGAAGCTAAGATGTATGAGAGTATAGTAACCTGTGTAGTGCTGCATCTTTTAACATTGGACTAGTCTATCATTGGTTATTGAAAGAATGCAGTCAGTATGAAAGATAACAATATGCTAGTGGATTCTGAATAACAAACTATGCAGACCCTGATCACAGGACTCCTCCAGGAACCCTCTGATCTGGATCTGGATCAGGGTCTACATTAATAGTAAGTAACTTGACCGCATGCTCTCTTCTTAATTTATGAATCCATTCTCTCATATAGACACTTGTTTATGCATTTGCAAACAAAGTAGATCCTGATCAGAAAGCTCCTGCAAGAACTGTCTGATCAGGGTCTGCTGTGTTTGCTTATAAACTTATAATAGATCTGACTCTACAGTTTTTACCAATACCAAACATATATGTGTACTTTAACCATTGTAAAAAAACAACTAATAAATATTCATGATGTCATCATTTCTCACGTAGATATTCAACAGGGAAAGGGTTTAACAGCATAAACTGATAAGCATTGACTCATAAGTTGTTTTCTGCAAAAAAAATTATCTTGTTTTTCTTATCACATTTCCGCCTAGTGACGCATTTTGGCACTTCTGTCAAGGTCACGTTTTGAAACCATTGTGATAAGTAGAGCATTTACTCCTATAGGAGCAAATGTTCTATTTATCACAATGATTTTAAAATTACACAATTCTAAAAGTCTCCTGTACTATAATTACTGCTCCTTTTCGGTAGATTTATTCAAAGAGGTTGTGTCAAAAAATGGTCTAGGAGGGAATGAGTTAACACAAATACAAGTACAGGGTCAAATGGTTTGGATCTTAAGGAAATACTGAGTTACGTAGTGTCTTGTCTTAATGCAAACTGCTTGCATTGAAATTCATCGACCATACATATGCATAATTCTATTGTATTTGTCATAACAGTACAGAAAGGACACAAGTGTATTTTTTTTGTAAAATGAAAAAGAGAAATGTGTAAGAATGTGTAAGAATACATATGTTGTTTTATATAGGACATATTTGGCAAGATAGATCAATATATTTAGTCAGTATCAATATATCACATACCGTGACTGCCCTAAGTATTCAGACATACATACATAGGCAAACAGTGTAGACCCAGATGAAAGGTCACTTTTTATCAGTCTTCACTATTTGCTACTATAGTAGATCCTGGCCATTCATTTATTGAACATAGAAGTGCTAAAAAAAGCATGGGGTTGCTTAGTGCAGGGCAAAAGTAATGCAAAAAGCTCCAATATGAGCTTTTTGCATTACTTTTGACCTGCATTAAGCTACCACGTGCCTTACATACCAGTGATTAGAGCTCTTTTTGATGGCAGGTTAAGACAGGGTCTACTGTATATCAGTGTGGTATGTCTTATTTACAGTTATCAGAATGGTGCCAATTTGTCTTACTGGACTTTGCAAACCAGTGGAGAATGGATAGTGGGTGTCTGAATACTTGAGGTAATTAGGGTACAGTCTGTCTGAAGGGATATTGGGTGTCTGAATACTTGAGGTAATCAGGGTAAACAGTCTGTGTAAACAGTTATAAATAGAAAGTCATCACCAAATATACCTGTTAGTAGAATTTGTATGTAGTGAAAAAAATCATTTACCTTTTCCTTGTTGCATATTCATGGAAGAAACAATGACCTCGTGACTATTTATGAGCTGAATTTTTGGCATTTGTACGAAGTAGTTTTTGGTATACACTGTATGTAGAAACTGTAGCATTTGTACACAGTAGTTTTTGGTACACATTGTATGTAGAAACTGTAGAGTCATATCATAATTCCTTAAGCAAACAGAGCAGACCCTGATCAGACTGGTCCTACAGGAGCCCTCTGATCTGGGTCTACTCTGATTGCAAATGCATGAAATATGCCATTAAGCTAATTAATATTCACTTATAAATTATTTCTTACATGAATATTCATGGAGGAAAGGGTTAATATAGATTTGAAACATATTATTTTAAATATTTTTTCCAACAATTACAAAAAATTATTAATAATTGTAGAAACTTTAAAATCGAAATCAAAGCAACATACTTCATCAAATGCACAAGCCAGCAATAAGCTTGACTTATGACATTAATGGGTCATTCTGTGATTTTGATATGCTCAAATTCATTGTTGCAATGCTTGGCTGCAACATGGTATTGTCCAGTTATATTGTAGTGTAAATGAATGTAATATATAACCAGTTTAAGCTAACAGATTATTGTCAACATTCCCCCACCCACTTCCAAATGTAAATGTCTTGAATGTGTCCCTTAACCTTTCCCTGTAGAATATTCATGTAAGAAATAATGACATCATGAATATTTATTAGCTTGATTTTTATAATTTAAACGTTTCAAAGGATTTTTTTGCTTTGACAAAAACTGTATAATCATCTATATCATGTCACAAGCAAACAGAGCAGACCCTGATCAGACCACTCCTATATGAGCCATCTGATCTGAGTCTACTCTGTTTGCAAATGCTTGAACAGGAGTTTATATGAATGAAAGGGTTAACCCTTTATTCCATATATATGTCTTTCAATGCCCTTGCAAACAGAGTAGACCCACATTAGACCGTTCCTGTTGTAGCTGTCTGATCCGGGTTCGGCTCTGAATGCTTATTGATGCACCTAGATCTGATTTCACAGTTTCTGCTATAGCGGAACATTTTTAGTTCATATGCCATTATAAGAATTAAGCTAATTAATATTCATACATACATTACTTCATAAATGAATATTCATGATGCAAAGTGTTATGTAATTTTCCTGTGCTGTTGATAATAAGTATGCAAAATCTCATGTCCTCACTTACTGTATCTAAACTTTGTTTTCATATCACACATGGTCTAGAATGATGTAGGCTATTTATACCATGTTAACCGTTTACTCCATAAATACGACTTTCTATGCCTCTGCAAACACAGTAGACCCAGATCAGATGACTCGTGTAAGAGCGATCTGATCAGGGTCTGCTCTGTTTGCTTATGAAATGATAGATAAGATTATACACTTTCTGCTATGTTCAAAATTTCCCTTGTTCATTGCCATTGTAATAATGAATTTAATTAATATTCATGATGTCATTAATTCTTACAAATATTCATGGAGTGAAGGGTTAATCTTTAGACCTATTGAATATTTGCCATTTACATAAAAATATCACCCCCCTGAATTTCTTGAGAACGTTTTTCACTCATTTTTTAACCTGTTTCGTCATATAAAAGCTTTTTCATGCCTTTGCAAAGAGAGTAGGCTATGAAGATATTTTGATTGTGATGTGACATATTGATTTCCTTGTACAAGTTTAACCATAGTTTGCTACACGTTCAATAGAGCTTTCTTTCAATGCTTCTAACCTTTTACTCCCTGAAAGTACGCTTTTTTAGGCCTTTGCAAACAGAGCAGACCCAGATCACTAGATGGATCCTGTAGGAGTAAAGGGTTAAAAAGAATTATAGTGCCAAACATTCTAGATTCTGATTATTTTCATAATGGCACATGAACACAGGAATTTTTTAGCCACGGCAATAATGATAGTCTCATATCTACATTATTTCATAAACAGACAAAGCAGACCCTGAGCAGATTACTCCTACACTTTTAGAATCAGATAAACACATATATTATTCCATAAGCAAACAGTCCAGACCCTGATCAGACGGCTCCTATAGCAGCCATCTGATCTTGGTCTACTCTGCTTTCAAAAGAAAAGATGTGTTAAAAGATATTTATGGAGTTATATCTGACATGAATATCAGCTGATTAAAGTTTTTCATGCCTTTACAAACAGATTAGACCCAGATGAGACTTTGAGGGAGCCATCTGATTAGGGCCTGCCGTTTGCTTATGGAGTTACATTTATCTGATTCTAGAGTTTGTTTCGTGGCCAGAAACTCCTGTGTTCATTAATCATTATAAAACTTCATTAATAGTCATGATGTTTATATGAATATTCATGAAGTAAAGTGTTAAGAAGCCACCTGTCTTCAGCAGCTTCATTTAGAATATCCGTAGAATGGCTGCTTATCTCAGACTTGTATATTTTCTGTCATTTTTACTATCAGTTTTGATGATTTCATGTCATAACTGTCTCTCTCTAACTTACTAATGTGTTCATATCTGGAGTTATTTGCAGCTTGCCTTAATGACTTAAAATGTGATATATACCTCGATATTTGTAATATTTTCACGTTCTCATGTGAGTCTTTTGTTCTTTGTTACTTTTTGTGTAACCTTTTTCTATCATATCAGTGTTTGCATTTTAGAAATTGTGTTGGTTGTGTTGTTGCTCTGGGAGTACACATGAACTCATTTTGTGATCTTTTTTCCCTGACTAGGATGTGAACTGTTTTCATTTTCTAATGATTTTCAATGCTTGCCTTTTCGAAATTAATGGAATGCCATGAGAGAATGTTCCACTTGTAAACCATAGCTAAGCTGCCAGAAATATACAACATGAAGTTGTCAGCATCAGATACATGTACAGAGTTTAATACACCTAAATTACCCTCTACTCCATAAATTCTCGTTTCTATGCCTTTGCAAACAGACTAGAGCCACATCAGATGGCTCCTGTAGGAGCCGTCTGGTCAGGCTCTGTTCCGTTTGCTTATGATATAGATAGATTTTGCAGTTTCTGTCATGGCCAAAACTTGCTGCGTCCATGTACTATAATAATGATGATTCTAATTAATATTCATGATATCATTGTTTCTTATATGAATATTCATGGAGTCATGGAGCCGTAGGTTAGGGTTTCTGCTATATGCTACAATTCCAGTCTAACTTGCAATAATGGCCACAACTTCACTTAACCCTTTACTCCATAGATACCCCTCTCTACACCTTTGTAGAGTAGATCCAGATCAGAGGGGTCTTGAGCCATCTGATCAGGGTCTGCTCTGTCTGCTTGTGGGATTCTACAGTTTCTGTCATGGTTCAAAATCCCAGTGTTTGTGTGTCGTTATAAAACTTGTCTAATTAATATTCGTGATGTCATGTCACGACATGAATATTCATGGTGTACAGGGTTACACAGCTGTACAAACTGGTAGAGAGAGTACATGTCTTCTGGGTGTCCGAATACTTGATGTAATTAGAGTTTTATCTGTATTCATAAATATGTCTATCCAGTAGAATACATCTAGGTAGTTGGAAACTGCAGCATGAGCTGATATAGCAGGCAATGTGTATATGGTCTAGCTATGACTTCACTTTGAGTAAGTTTTTCCTATATACATTAAACTCTATCTTTGCAGGCCACTTAGATGCCGTCTTATTGTTGATCTCATATAGGTTGTAGCATCATGCACAATGAAAGTAATGCAGAAAGCTTTTGCAATTTTTTTGCAATATAGCAGTCACCTGTTGTTAAGGTAATTATCGTAGCTATCAAGTGTTCGCTTAACCTTTTTTTTTAACACTTATTCTTGGCTTTGCAAACAGAGTAGATTCTGATCAGACTGTTTGTGTAGGAGCTGTGTGATCATAGTCTGCTCTGTTTGCTTATTTAACTATGATAACTGGCTCTACAGTTTCTACCAATACTCAAACTGCCTGTGTACATAGGCCATTTTAACAGTTTATCCAACAAATGATGTCATTATGTCTGACATGAATATCCAACTGGTGAAGAGAAATTCTACTTAAGATTTACATGTATTTAGAAAGTTGCACTAAATCTTAGAAGAATTTAAGAGCCCATTGTCTGAAGTGTGAAACAAGATTTTGTTCCCTTACAATCTTGGATCGCAAACATCCAGTATTAATTTTTGGTTAGTGATTATTTTGCTTGTTTATGAGTAGCTGCAATTTTATCATATTTATCCCACCTGCTGTTTCCACCAGTTTATAAAGCAAAGTTATCTTAACATCGAATATATTACTGATGCAATGGAGCTTTGATGGGAGTTTCAATGCTATAGAGAGGAAAGCATTCCCACATAGTCCCTGCTCGTTTCTGAATCAATACAGCTGTCACATATTTCCTTATACAATGTATTAACCCTTTACTCCATGACTATTCATGAAAGAAAAAATGACACCCTGAATATTAATTAGATTATTATTTTATAAAAGCGCATGAACCTAGATGTTTTTGGCCATGGTAGAAACTATAGAATCTTTATTATTTCATAAACAGACATAGCAGACCCTGATCAGATGGCTACTGCAGGAGCAGTCTGATCTGTGTCTACTTTGTTTGCAAAGGCGTAAAAAGGCGTATTGATGGTATAAAGGGTTAAAAAGGATATATATGTCATGGATTTGACCATCAGGGGAGGAATGCCGCTCTGGTGTTTAGATTGGACCATCAGGGGAGCAATGCCCCTCTGGTGTTAAGGCAATAACAATCAGCTGTTGCTTTTTGCCTTATACGCACTATTATTGAACTTGTTCTTTGAAAGTGTAACTAAAATACTCAAGGTTTCCCTCTGTAACATAATTGACAGCCATTGCCAAAGGAAAAACGGGGACACATGGATATTTGTAAACAGTTTAGATGAAGATCAGCATCTGCATTGGACCATGGTGTCTGATCAGTGTCTGTGTCCAGTCTCACAGTATTTTGTCTACTGTTGCGGCAAACAATGCATCTGATCTGGATGTTGTATGTTTGCAAATAGCTAGTTGCCCTTTTATACCAAACCTTGCCATATAAATGTTTGAGAAAAACATCTAGAGAAAGATTCTGTCTTTACAAGTGTGCATATTTGATATCAAGATAAGATCCCTTCATTATTAACCCTTAACATGCTGAATATGAATTCAACAAAACATTGTGTCAAACTTTATGATTGACGAAAACTGATTAACAATGTAGACCTTGATGAGAGGGCTGGCTCCCCTAGGAGCCCTTTGATGTTGGTGTACATTGTTTGCATAGGTCTTATGTTCTCACATTTTAAGGGTTAAGAAACATCAGCATGTCAGTTCTTTCTTACAGATAGATATAGGTATACACATATATACACAAATATTAGATTTATGTATACACACATACACACTAAGGTTATGTATTCCTTCATGTGTAGAAGTTCTCATACAGCTAAGATGTTGTGATTCTTGGTTGTTTCCTTGCTCGATGCTAGTGTTATGTGTTTAGTGGTTCATGTTTTTTTTATTTGTTTGTTATTTGAAAACTGCTGCTGGCTTCTACAATCATTATTTGATGTATTTTGTTTAGAGTGTAGGGCTGTATAAGCATTTTGTGATATTTTTCCCCTTTCCATTTAGGTATTTAAAGATGTTTCCTGTCTACAGTCATTCGCCTTCTACATTTGTATATCCAGTTAAACCCACCAAAGGGATCATTTAAAAGCAGTCCCTATTTGTTTAACCCTTTACTCCATGAATATTCATATAAGAAATAATGACTACATGAATATTAATTAGATTGTTATAGTAGCACATGGAAACAGGAAATTTTAGCCATGGCAGAAACTGAAGAATCATATCAGACCCTGATCAGACGGCTCCTATTGGGATTTACTGTTTGCAAAAGCATAGAAAGGTGTATTTATAGAGTAAAGGGTTAAGGCAACAAGCAGAGGTACTGTCACAGTCTCTTTGTGTAAAAACTTTGAAATTTTGTCACTTTGCCACTTCACTCTAAACGCCTTTTTATGCCTGCAAACAGGGTAGACCAAGATGAGATGGCTCCTATCGGAGTAGTCTGATCAGGACCTGCTCTGTTTTGCTGATGGAATGATATAGTTTCTGCCAAGGTCAGCCATTCTTGTGTTCATGTTCCATATAAAACTGGCTAATTGATATTCATGATGTCATTATTTTTTACATGATTATTGAACAAGAGTTGCAGAGTAAATATTGGTCTATTAGAAGAGGCGCTTGCTTAAGAGTAATGCCAACTTCTTAGGAAGCTTTCCACGTAACATTTGTTCTGCATTTAGCTACTAAGGATCTAATAATTCAGAAATTAGAAATCAGAGTCTACTGTACTCACTTTTGTTTCAATATGCAGTCTAATGTTCTAACTTCAGTTCTCCGTTCTTTTGCTGATCTCAACATTCACTAGTTCAGTTCCTTTCATCCATACATGTTTATGTAAAAATAATGACAACATTGATATTAATTAAATTAAATTAATTAAATGTATGTAATAATTTATGGCCATGGCAGAAACTGCAGAATCTTATTTATATTATTTCATTAGCAAACAGAGCAGACCGTGATCAGATGACTCCTGTGCTAGTCATCTGATCTGGGTCTACTCTGCAAAGGCGTAGAAAAGGTGTATTTATGGAGTAAAGGTTTAAGCCAGGTTCTACACCTCCTGCAAGAATTTGTGTCATATGTGATAATAGTAGGTGAATTCATGGGCTGGACTCCATGCTATTATTCAGAAAATGTGATTGATCTCTTTCTAAATGTCATCAACCAAAAATAAAATATCTGGAAAATAACGCAGAACATCCAACCATACCCCTAGTGATCCTGAAAATAACGCAGAACATCCAACCATACCCCTAGTGATCCTGAAAATAAGGCAGAACATCCAACCATACCCCTAGTGATCCTGAAAATAACACAGAACATCCAACCATACCCCTAGTGATCCTGAAAATAACGCAGAACATCCAACCATACCCCTAGTGATCCTGAAAATAACGCAGAACATCCAACCATACCCCTAGTGATCCTGAATGCTTTACCGGTATGAATGTTTGTTTGCTATATTTTCTAAAATGGCATTATCAACAAGGGAATATTCTACAGTTGCAGAAACTCTATAATCATATCCATTTTATTCATAAGCAAACAGGGCAGACTGTGATCAGACGGCGTGTGCAAGAGTCATCTCATCTGGGTCTACTCCATTTGCAATGGCATGAAAAGGCGTTTGTATGATCTAAAGGGTTTTAGATGAATCTGACTTGGGTTTACAATTGTCATCTCGCATTGTTATTTATTTTGAATTTTTATCCCACCCACCATTTTTCACTTTCCATTTACTACAAGTGCTAGAGATAGTGAATTGTAATAACATATAGCTAAATATTTTGCTTGTTTACCAAATTTTTTCCCTTGTATGGAAGGATATTTATTTCTATGCTTTATTATCTATTATGCCATGTGCTATAAGCTAGCTGTTCAAAGTGAAATAATTTATTTGTAAATAAATTTGATACGGCTGTCGTTATGGAATTGTTTTATCCTTTGGGTGAGGGACACGCATGTACGGGTATTTACAAACAATGTAGACTCAGATCAGAAGGCTCCTAACGAGTCATCTGATCAGGATCTGCACTGTTTGTCATTTAAATTCATCTAGCAGGTACTGAGTGGACTGTACAGATGGGCTATTCTATTCGGCATTGTAAGGATTTACACCAGGTGTACCCTTGCAGTATTCAATCAGCTTTTGAATGCTGAATTTGCATTATTGTTTGATGATATAGCCCATTATGAAAGGAAATAATATGAGAGGACTCGGATAAGATGCAGACTCGGATAAGATGCCCTTTGTTTGCAAATGTCAGTACTCTCCTTTCCTGCATTCAAAGCATTAACTTTTCATCCATGCAAAAATACAATTTTACACATCTACCACATTTGCTTAGTTTCCAATCACTGTAATCCACAAGAAGAGCACTGTATGCTGGTGCCAAGACTTTTCTGTTAGATTGTAGCCCATGTGATGGTGAACAAGTGTGTGAAGTTTCATAAGACTTGCATGAATAACTAGAAATGTGTCCTTAGGACACTGATGCCGCCACTTCAGTTTTTTTGTCACAGAAAGTAAGGGCCACAATCGTCATAAAATTGATATATGCTCATGAACATGTATGTAAAGTATGCAACAACTGAGGCGATTTACATAGCTATCAAACTTGACCAAGATATAATCGCCACACACATGTGTGTAAAGTTCGGTAAGGATTGGACAAATACTTTCCAAGAAAGAGTCCGGACAAGATATTTTCAAGAGAGGCAGTGTGTAACCTAGGGATCACTTTTCCGTCGTCCTTCTGTCCATCCATCTGTGCGACTGAGCAGAAACTGGGGGCCTTTTTAGTGGTTATCAGATATACTAGGGGCTATTTTAGATCAAGGGGCCATGGCCCACTGTTTGTAGTCTTAAAGGTATCAGGGGGTCTGGGGGATATTGAAAAAATTCATTACAGAAAAACTTGCCGAAGTTTGGGTGTCATGGACGTACGAGGGCAAAATGGCCCCTGTTAAGTTGCCTGTCCCATGGGATGGGGCCATATCGGACCTACAGTGGCCCTTTAATTTGGACAAATGGCCCCTTTGTATGGCCCCTTACTCGAAGGCCCCCAGTCTCTTTTAAGTGGTCCATCTGTCTGTCCGTCACACTTTCTTTTTTTTGCTGTCATTTCTAAACTAATAATTATAGAGCTTTCAAATTTCACATGTGTCTTCCTCTCATTGTAGACCATTGATGTGACTTTTGAGTTATTCCCCTTTGTTTACACTTTCTTTTTTTGGCTGTCATTTCTAAACTAATCATTATAGAGCTTTCAGATTTCACATGTGTCTTCCTCTCATTGAGGATCATTGATGTCCATCACTCTGCATGCAATACTTTTTGAGTTATTCCCCTTTGATCCGATTTCACTCCAGCATATTAACATATTAAAAGTTATTGTGTCAGCTGCGAGCAGGTGACCTGTGTTCCTCTGAACACTCTTGTTTGAAAATAAAGGGCCGCGACTCCTAAACCACTAAAGCAATTTACATGGCTATCGGACTTGACCAAGATATAATGACCATAAACATGTGTGTAAAGTTTGGTGTGGATTGGACAAATACCTTCCCAGAAAGAGTCCAGACAATATATTTTTAACCCATTCCCTCATATTGAAGCCTCTGTAAAAGTCACTTTCTGAAACCATTGTGATAGAGCATTAATTTTGCTCCATAGGAGCAAATACTCTATTTATCACAATGGTTTAACAAGAGTACCGCATACGGTACATAATACGCCCACTTGCAAACTTATAAGTGTTGACATTTTCTAATCTGTGCTTCAGATCTTGATTTCCATATTAAGGTGATACTATTTTTTTTTAAAAAATGAAGTGAATATCTTATTAAATAAAAAAGTTACAGCTAATCCTCATTTTTGCAGATTTTTGTAAAGTGCAACGGCCATAACTCTGTAAAGACAAACTGAATGAACCTCAAAATAAACTCAGCTTCAAATTTTGTTGCTTAAAACATTTGTGTTAAGTTGTTAAGTTTCATTTATATCATTTTAATAGTTTTCCCAGAAAACAACAGACAAACTAAAAGTTTACCGACTAACAAAGCAACGAACACACGAAGTTCAAAGACCATAACTTTAGAATAAAATGACATATCAAAACTCCCGCAATATATGTGAAAATTCACATTAAGGTTTAACCATATAAAAAAATTGAAGTAAATATCATTTCAAATGAAAAAGTTATGGCCATCCTCATATTTGCATAGATTTGCATTATTTTTTTAAGTGCAAGGGCCATATTTAATCAAATGATCCTCAGACTCGACTTAGCTTTAGGTCTTGATGCATTAAACATGTGTATGAAGTTTCATTAATATCTGTCAAACAGTTTTGCCAGAAAACAGCGGACAAACTATTTGCATGTATTTGCATTTTTTTTAAGTAAAAGTATATAACATATAATACATAAATACTTAAACTGCTTAAAGATTATCATGTCATTTTGAAAAAGGCCCTTAGTGGTCGAAATATTAGATCAGAGCAGTTCAAGTATTTATGTATTATATTAATTCCCTATTTTGGAATATTTTCTTCATTGTGTTTAAGTAAAAGGGCAATAACTCCGAAACGAAAAATCAATAAACCTCAAAATCGACTCAGCATCAGATCTTGATGCATTAAACATTTTTGTGAAGTTTCATTAATATCTCTCAAATAGTTTTCCCAGAAAACAGCGGACAAACTATTTGCATTATTTTTTAAGGACAAGGACCATAACTCTGAAACGAAAAATCAAATGATCCTCAGAATCAATTCAGTTTCAGATCTTGATGCATTAAACATTTGTGTGAAGTTTCATTAATATCTCTCAAATAGTTTTCCCAGAAAACAGCGGAAAACTATTTGCATGTATTTGCATTATTTTTTAAGTAAAAGGGCCATAACTCCAAAACGACAAATCAAATGAAGCTCAGAATCGACTCAGCTTCAGATCTTGATGCATTAAACATTTGTGTGAAGTTTCATTAATATCTCTCAAATAGTTTTCCCAGAAAACAGCGGACAAACTATTTGCATATTTTTTAAGGACAAGGGCCATAACTCCGAAACGACAAATCAAATGAACCTCAGAATCAACTCAGCTTCAGATCTTGATGCATTAAACATTTGTGTGAAGTTTCATTAATATCTCTCAAATAGTTTTCCCAGAAAACAGCGGACAAACTATTTGCATTATTTTTTAAGTAAAAGGGCCATAACTCCGAAACGACAAATCAAATGAACCTCAGAATCGACTCAGCTTCAGATCTTGATGCATTAAACATTTGTATGAAGTTTCATTAATATCTCTCAAATAGTTTTCCCAGAAAACAGCGGACAAACTATTTGCATATTTTTTAAGGACAAGGGCCATAACTCTGAAATGAAAAATCAAATGAACCTCATAATCAACTCAGCTTCAGATCTTTATGCATTTAACATTTGTGTGAAGTTTCATTAATATCTGTCAAATAGTTTTCCCAGAAAACAGTGGACAAACAAAATGTTGACGGACGAACGAACGTACGAACGAACGAACGGACGGACGGACAGGGCCACGACAATATACGACCACCTTTATTAGGTGGGCGTATAAAAACTACACAATTCTAAAATTTGCCTTTTCTCTAGTAAACGCTTCTTTTTGGTAGATTTATCAAGAGGTATGATCTAAAAATAGCCTATGAGGTAATGCGTTTAAGTCATTTTTGCAAATAAAGAGCAGCAACTCCTAAACGACTGAAGCGATTTACATGGGTATCGAATTTGACTAAGATATAATGGTCACAAACCTGTGTCTAAAGTTTGGAGTGGATTGGATAAATACTTTCCAAAAAGAGCCCGGACAAATTCTTCTAGATGGATGGACAAGAGCAACCCTATATGCCACCACATTGTGGGGGCATAATAAAGAAGTAATAGCCAATGTTAAACTTTCTGGAAAACGAAGTGGACGCTGGAGTTACGACTATTGCATTTTTTTCTTCTTCTTCAAACGAGGGTCATGAGGCCCTGAAGTGCTCACTTGAGATAACCCCTGGGATGGGGCCATTTTTTACCCAAAAGTCATCATTTGGTAGAGAACCATAAGGCAAAGCTGCATGCAATTACAGGTCTAAGCCTTATGGTTTCAGAGAAAATAATATTTTATATTTTCCCCATGAAAAACTGATAAACCACAGGGCAGGACCAAGTTTCGCCCAGAGGTTGGGGTCATTAGTTGAACATTCTTAGCAGAGGACCACAAGGCAAAGCTACATACCGAATATGGAGTATGGGTCTTATGGTTTCCGGGACTAAGACAAAAAAAAAATTAAGTCTATGAAAAATTAATATGCCCCAGGGTGGGTCATTTTTTACCAAAGGGTCATAATTTGTACAATCTTGGTAGAGCACTATATATGGCTAAGCTGCATGTCAAATATTAAAGGTATTGGCCTTATTGTTTCAGAAAAGAATATCCTTAAAGGTTTTCCCTATACATGTATTTGACCTAGTGACCTAGTTTATAACCCAGCGTGCCCAACTTTCAATATTGTCCTCAAGACAAGCATTCTGACCGAGTTTCATGAAGATTGGACAACAAAATGTGACAACTAGATTGTTCACAAGGTTTTTCTACTGTTTAATCTAGTGAGCTATTTTTTGACCCCACGTGACCTACTTTAAAAAATTATCAAAACAATCATTCTGATAAAGTTTCATGAAAATTCAGCTAAAATGTGGCCTCTAGAGTGGTCACAAGGTTTTCCTACTATTTGACCTAGTTTTTGACCCCACATGATCCACTTTCAAACTCATCCGAGACTTTATTAAGACAATCATTCTGACCAAGTTTTATGAAAATGGGACAAAAAATTTAACCATTAGTGTTCACACGGTTTTTGTTTGACCTAGTTTTTAACCCCACATGACCCACTTTCAAACTTGTCCAAGATTTTATCAAGACGATCATTCTTATAATGTTTCAAGAAGATTTGGCCACAAATGTGACCTCTAGTGTTCACGGAGTTTGTCTACTATTTGACCTATAGACCTAGTTTTTGACCCCACATGACCCACTTTCAAACTTGTGCGATATTTTATTGGGACAATCGATCAGACCAAGTTTCATGAAGATTGGGCTAAAATGTGACCTCTAGAGTGTTCACAAGGTTTTCCTATTTGACCTAGTTTTTAACCCCATGTGATCCACTTTCAAACTCATCCTAGATTTTAACAAGACAATCATTCTGATAAATTCCTGAAGATTCGGCAACTAATATGACCTCTAGAGAGTTCACAAGGCTTTTCTATTTGACCTAGTGACCTAGTTTTTGACCACACATGACCCACTTCAAACTACTCTGAGATTTTATAAGGACAATCATTCTGACCAAGTTTCATGAAGATTGGGCTTAAAATGTGACCTCTAGAGTGTTCACAAGGTTTTCCTACTATTTGACCTAGTAACCTAGTTTTTAACCCAATATGACCCACTTTCTAGCTTGTCCGAGATTTTATCAAGACAATCATTCTGACCAAGTTTCATGAAAATTGGACTAAAATTGTGACCACTAGAGTGTTCACACGCAAATTGTTGACGACGGACATCAGGGGAGTTAAAAACTAATAAGCCTCGGGCGGGGCCATTTTTGGTCCCGGGGGTCATAATTTGAACAATCTTTGTAGAGGACCATTAGATCATGCTACATATCAAAGGTCCAGGTCTTACAGTTTCAGAGAAGATTTTAAAAAAAAATCCTATGAAAAACTGATAAGCCCCGGGGCGGGGCCATTTTTGGTCCTGAGGTCATAATTTGAACAAAATTTGTAGAGGACCATTAGATCTTGCTACATACTAAACATCAAAGATCTAGGCCTTACAGTTTCAGAGAAGAAGAATTTTAAAGATTTTCCTATGAAAAACTGATAAGCCCCGGGGCGGGGCAATTTTTGGTCCAGGAGTCATAATTTTAACAGTCTTTATAGAGGACCATTAGATCATACTACATACCAAACACCAACACTCTAGGCCTCACAGTTTCAGAGAAGAATATTTTTTAAAAAAATCCTATGAAAAACTGACAAGCCGGGCCATTTTTGGTCCGGGGGTCATAATTTGAACAATATTTCGTCACCCCTAGCCACTGATGCTTCCGACAAAATTTGGTTAAATTCTATGTCAGCAGTTTCAGAGAAATGTGGCCGGACGCCCGACTGTCACAGTAGCTCGTCCAAAGGCTCAGGTGGGCTAAAAAGTGGTCTGCTACAAATGCCCCCCCCCCCCCCCCCAAAAAAAGTGGGAGACATATAACCTTGCTTTTGCCTGTACATCCCACAAACTTGTGTGTCCAACTCCTCATACACCAATGGAGGATTTACGTCACGGTATGTTACGGTATGTAAAGAAAGGAATTTTTGCTCCATTTTTACCAGAGTGATGGGACCTTGAAATTTTCTTCCCCTTTCTTTTCAAATCCTCTAATCACCGTATCAAACAGTTTATATCCTGATGGGATGCCCAGCTTCTCATCTGTCTGGATCCAGTATGTTTGCTTAGGTAATCAGATTCATGACTGGTAATGGAAGAGTAGCATTTTCCTGTTGCATATCCATGTAAGAAATCGCGAATTATTTATCGGCTTAATTTTATAATGGCATAAGCACACAGGATGTTTTGGTAGAAACTAGAATGAGGTAATAATATAGAATCATGTCTATTACAACTACATAAGCAAACAAAGCAGACCCTGATCAGACAGCTACTACAGGAAATGGCTTTTCTATCAGATAAAGGATTAAGCACTCTATACATGTTTATCACATAATTTGCTTTGTGGGAGTGCCGTAAATCGCAGAAATGCACTAGTGCATTTTTAATGCAAATTAGCAATTGTTAGCCAATCGTAAGACTCATTTAAGCGTTAGCCAATCGTAGCGCTCATGTACACCGTCCGTTGTACTATGCTGTTTGTAAGGAATGGCTGAAACAGCCGTCAGCTGTAGAGTCCGTTTCATTTTCTATGGCATTTTAAGGCTTATGTGATAAAAAGAATCTTAAATGAGTGTTCATAAAGCTCGTGTCATATAATTATAGTAAACTCGTTTCATAAAAACAACTTGTAATGAACATTCATGTAAGATCCTCTATATATAGAATGGAAAAAATAACTTCAAGCAAATATGACTTTGTATGTAAGTTTATTTGCATGTTGAACCAAGCACAAGGAATTTTATGACTAAACAACTAAAATATCCGTGCCTGTGCTGCATACATATACAGATGGAGCGTGAAAAGTATCTCTCTATATACAAATATATACACAAAAATACTACATCATATTGTTTAAACTATTACTCTATCAATATTCATGTTAGAAATAATGAATATTATATTAGATATTTTTTATATCGACACAGTAATGTTTGACCTTTGTAAAAACTGCAAACGGGGCATACCCTGATCAGACAGCTCCTATGGGAGTTGTCTGATCTTGGTCTACTCTGCAAAGGCGTAGAAAAGCATTTTTATGGAGTAAAGCCTTAATGAAACCCTTTTACACGAGCTATAATATTTCATCTTATTTTATACATGTAGATCAGTACATCCACTTAACCCATTACCTGATAAGACTTTTCACAGCTTTGCTAGCAGAGTAGACTCAGATCAGACAACTGTAGGCGCCAGCTGATCAGAGTTTAATCTGCTTATGGAATTAATTTACCCGATTATAAAGAAAAATTCAGCTAATATTGATGATGTCATTACTCCATACATAAATATTCTTCAGGTAATGCGTTGATGAAAGATTAGATATGAATTGATGAATGAAATGACTTGGGTGTCCTGATTCGATTTTATTTAACCCCATCATTAATAACATTTTCCAAGATGTTTTTATCACATAATCTGCCTTGTGGGAGTGCTGTAATTTTTTTATGCAAATTAGCAATTGTTAGCCAATCGTAGCGCTCTCAATGTGCGTCGCCAATGTATTACTACTAGCTATAGCCTGCTTCATTTTCTATGGCATTTTTAAGGCTTATGTGATAAAAAGAATCTTACATTTGTGTTCAATATACATTGTTTTTATGAAACTAGTTTACTATAATGAATAGACACTCGCTATTAGTCGCTAAAGCTCGTTACATATTATTATAGTAAACTCGTTTCATAAAAACAATGTGTTATGAACACTCATGTAAGATCCTCTACGTACAAAATGACTACTCGCAACATATCCTTTACATAACAATAATCTAATTAATGATGCCATAATCTTACATAAATATGCATGGAGTAAAGGGTTAATTACAGTAACTGTTGAACTTAGTTATTCGGGTAACTCAAACTGGGATATCTCGAACTAAATTAACAATACAGCATTGTTCTAAACTGTTCCCCTACGCATTCTAGAAACACATGTGACAGCTTAATGCAGCTCTAAAGTAATGCTTAACGCTCCTACAGGAGCTTTCAGCTTTACTTTAGACCTGCATTAAGCTCTGAGCTTGAGAAATTATCCAGATTAGAAATCGGATGGCTCGAACATCTGTTATCTCTAAGTAATTTGTATGGTCCCTTGAAGTTTGAGATATTAAAGTTGAACTGTAGTTGAATTTTATGAATGATGGAGGTTATCACCATAGCAACAACTGTATAATCACCATAGCAACAACTGTATAATCCCAACTATGTTACTTCTTCACCCTACACTACAGGAATAGTAAAGTACGAAATAATGACATCATGATATCACTGTTAGTATAATAGTACATGGACACAAGAATTTTTGGCCATTGCAGAAACTATAGAATCATATCTTTATTATAAACCAAGCAGACCCTGATCACAGCAGCTCCTGCAGGAGCTGTCTGACCTGGGTCTACTCTGTTAGCAAAGAAGTGATTATTAATAGAGAACACCCTGTTCAGATGACTCCTGCAGGAGCTGTCTGACCTGGGTCTACTCTGTTAGCAAAGAAGTGATTATTAATAGAGAACACCCTGTTCAGATGACTCCAACAGGATCTGTCTGATGTGGGTATATTCTGTTTGATGTGGGTATATTCTGTCTGATGTGGGTATATTCTGTCTGATGTGGGTATATTCTGTTTGCTAAGACATAATAAGGTTTCCCTATTAGGTAAACTGCTAAAGAAAAGAATTCATTCATACTTGCACATGCAAATTAATCACATTTTCATTTGTTTTCATAAATACAATTTCAATAATCAACCCAAATGTTTGAAAGGAGTGTCCATTCAGTAGGAAAGTAATAAACAAGAGGGCCAGAATGGCCCTGACATCGCTCACCAGACAATCAGATATGTTTCTATTGAAAAGTGACCGCCTCTGGGACACAAAATATAACTTTTGTAGATGACCTAAATATGAAGCTATGTGCCAAATATGAAATCTGAGAACATTCCAGTTTCAAAGGAGAAGATTTTCAAAGTTTGCACATTAAAATTGTTTCTATTGAAAACCGACCACCCCTGGGGTGGGGCCTATATTGACAACAGGGGCATAATTTATATAACTTTTGTAGAGGATCGGAAAATGGTGCTATGAGCCAAATATGAAAGCTGAGAACCCTGTAGATTCAGAAAAGAAGATTTTCAAAGTTTTCACTATACGTTTCTATAGACAAGAGGGCCATTGAAAGTGTTAATTTTTCAGACAAACAAATTACAGATGACAGAAACCCTATTACTGCTGCGCATATTTTGACTGAAATTAGCACACAGTTTGGATTTGATCTGACACATATGTAACTTCATAATATGTGGTTTGTACAAGAAAGTTAATTGTAAGATTGATATGTATTAACCAGGGAATTTTAATTATGCAAGGCCATACAAAGTTCTGACTAAAGACGATCAACTGACCTCTCAAATAATCAACATTACTGTTCCTCTGAAAAGGTACCGTATGTGTACCCTAGCATTCCAAACTGATTTTTTGCATTTGAATATTATTATAAATTATTACATAATAATTTCATATTCATAAGTTCACTGAACTTAATATTTTCAAGTAATACAATTTCATGTTAAAAATTATTTCATAATTTATTTAAAATCTTTAATTTGACATTCTGGAGCCTTTACATGATTTACCCTTCTTCTGAACTGCAGGGCAGGTTGTAATAATGTCATAATGCCAATCACTATTATTAATTAACCCTTCCCTCATATAAACGTGTTTTCACACATTTGAAAAATCAGTAGACCAGATCAGATGCCTCCTATAGGAGCCATCTGATCAGGGTCTGCTCTATTTGTTAATGGAATTTGACAGATCTTCCTTTAGTTTCTAAGATGGCTACAATGTTCTACCTACTATATTCCATTATAACTATTTTGTCTATGAATATTCAGTAGGTTGTGAAATTTGGAAAAAAATATGGCTACAATGTTTCACCTTCCATACTTCACTTTAACTATTTTGCTCATGAATATGCAATAGGCATTCAAATTAATAATAAACACAGTACAGGCAAAGGGTTACTACAGCCACTACCAGCAATACAGGCGTACTAAAAATAGCCACTGGTCATCCCCATCTCTATTGCTTGACCTGATGACCTGTTTATGAGACTGAGTAAAAATAAGCTGCTTAAAAGTGCAGTCAACTTCAAGTTTGCTAGAAAACTTGCCACCCGTGGGTGTAGCCAATTTTGACCACAGGAGCATAATTTATATAACTTTTGTAGAAGTCCTGAAGTTGAAGCTATGTGCCAAATATGAAAGCTGGGGACCTTCTAGTTTTAGAGGAGATGATGCTCAAAGTTTTCACTATATGTTTCTATTGAAAACTGAAAACCCCTGGGGCAGGGCCAATTTTGACCCCAGGGGTATAATTTATATAACTTTTGTAGAGGACCTACAGATGATGCTATGTGCTAAAGATGGAAGCTGAGACCCCTGTAGATTCAGAGGAGAAGAACTTTAAAGGTTCAAATTGTTGACGACGAACGACGGACGACGAACGACGGACGACGGACATCAGGCGATCACAAAAGCTCACCCTGAGCACTTTGTGCTCTGGTGAGCTAAAAACAGTGCATACTGCATACCCAGAGAAGTCCCCCAATCTGGGTCCAGTTTGCAAATTTTATTATGACATGTATATGGTAAGTACGAAAACAATAAATGGGCACTTATTTATTGAACATAGGTGTCTTTTTTATTGAACATATGTCTTATGTATTGAACATGTCTTATTTATTGAGCATATGTGTGGTTGCTTAATGCAGAGATAAGTAATGCAGAAAGCTCCAATAATTAGACCTCTTTTTGATGACCACTTACGACAGGTTCTACTGTACATGGATTAAACACCGAGCATGCATGCATGAATATGGAACAATGTCAATAACATCATACAAAGTTACCAGGCATTTGCAAACACTCAGACTTGGCTGTTATCAGTAGGCTCCTACAGGAGCTTTTTGCAATTCAAAATCCCCTCCCTAATTCTTATTAAATGGACACTATCATGAAACAATAATGGACCATTCCACTGTATTCAAAGGGTAAAAACTTTCCCTCAAGAATATTCATATATGAATTAATGACTGAATATTAATTAGCTAAATTTTAACTAGAAAACTGACTCAGTCAGAGAGGGCCCTGCAGATGATCTTTTGTTGAATATGGCATTTTTGATAAATCAAGGGCAGATAACTCTAGACATGGTGATCTCATTCAACGGTCAACCCCAAAACTATAGGTGTCTTCCTCTCATAATACTTGGCATATGCCCTTAATATGAACCAAATATGTGAAGTACTGTTTGAGTTATCGCATCAAAAGTCTTGACAAAAGTTTATGGCATTTTTGATGAATCAAGAGCAGATAGCTCTGGACAAAGTAATCTGATTCAACCAAAAAACTATAGGTGTCTTCCTCTGATGATACTTAGAATATGCCCTTAATATGAAACCATTGTGTAAAGTACTGTTTGAGTTATCGCGTCACATCAAAAGTATTGACGGACGCACAGAAAATGTGATTCCTATAGGGCTCCTGCATTTTCAATGCAGGGCCATAAAAATGGCATTATCAACAAAGGAATGTTTTACCATGGCAGCAACTAGAATCAACTATATACATGTATTATTTCATCCCTTAATATTTTCTTCCATGAATATTCATATAACAAATAATGATGCTATGAATAATAATTACATTACTGTATTATAATAGCACATGAACACAGGAGTGTTTGTCCATGGCAAACAGTACAGACCCATATTAACTGCTCCTGAGGAAGCTGTGTGATTGAAGCCTAAACCTTCTCTGTACATTTAACTAAAGGTTATGAAAACGGTGCAAAATTTGACTTTCAGCTTCACAAACCAGCGGAGGACAGCTGGGTGTCTGAATATTTAACCCTTTCCTCCGTAAATATGCCCAAGCCTTTGTAAACAGAGTAGAACCAGATCAGACAACTTCTACAGGAGCCGCCTGATCAGGATCTGCTGTTTGCTTACGGGATAATACAGTTTCTACCATGGCCAAAAATTCCTGTGTCCATGTGTCATTATAAAAATTAAAATAAATTAATATTCATGATGTCATTAATTCTTATATGAATATTCACAGAGTTTTGCAAACAGTTTGGATCCAGATGAGACGCTGTATAATGTGATGTCTCATCCAATCCAGATGAGAAGCCGTATAATGTGATGTCTCATCCAATTCAGATGAGAAGCCATATAATGCGATATCTCATCCAATTCAGATGAGACGCCGTATACTGTGATGGTTCATCAGATCCAGATGAGAAGCCGTATAATATGACGTCTCACAGATCCAGATGAGAAGCCGTATAATGTGATGTCTCATCCAATCCAGATGAATAGCAGTTTAATGTGATGTCTCATCCAATTCAGACGAGACGCCGTATAATGTGACGTCTCACAGATCCAGATGAGACGCCATATACCGGCAATGTGATGTCTCACCAGATTCAGATGAGAAGCCGTATAATGTGATCTCTCACCCAATGTAGATGAGATGCCGTATAATGTGATGTCTCACCCAATTCAGACGAGATGCCGTATAATGTGATGGCTCACCAGATCCAGATGAGAAGCCGTATAATGTGATCTCTCACCTGATATAGACGAGATGCTGTATAATGTGTCTTTATATGTATGAAAGATAAAGTTACTAGGTATTACATCTGCTTCCAAACTGTATCCAAAACTTCATCACTGAATCACTAATAGCAAAGAATCTAAAATAATAAGCCATTCTGTTAACCCTTTACCTAATGAATATTCATACAAGAACTAATGGCTGTATGGACATCAAATAACTGACATTTTATATCGGCATTATGGAAAAGGGTACTTTTGACCATGAGACAAGTCGTACAATCAATCTATATTGTTTAAAGAGCAAACAATATTTGATGGCAGTCATCTTGATCTGGGTGTACTCTGTTTGCCAAGTCTTCAAAAAACATATCTATGAGATACTTCATAATCCCAGTTTTTCTGCCATGGCAAGCAGAAAAGATCAAGATTCGTCTGATCAGGTCTACACTGGCCGCTTTTCAATAAAATTTACTTTTCACATTGCGGCTTTCGAGTGATCTCCTACTTTCAGAACTTCCATTGTAAGCTTGTTTTGTTGATTAACGTCTGTTTCTGCTCAATATGGGCTAATTGGACGCCCCAGAGAGGGGAGACATGGTAAGTATCTCCTTCACTAGTCTGCCATGGCAATAAATTTCCTTTAAAATATTTTACACTTTTAATACAAGAAATGTTTAATACATTTATATATATTTATTTAGTCTTCCAGGAATATTCATTAAGTAAAGTTATAAATGTAATAAACACTTCTATGTCATCCAGTTAGTCAATGATCAAGAGTTACACTTCATTCACAATCTGAGGGGAGTCATAATGGAAGTTTACAGAAACTACATCACTTTTTTTTTAAATCACAAATAATACAAATGTCAACAAAATGCTGTTCAATGTACAATATAAACACAAAAATATATACCTGTAAAATTTCTGACAACTAATGCAAACATGATTTCTATATAAAATTCATTAAAACGAAACTTAACAATAAAAACTCAGAACCATAGCCTATATACATGTATACAAATGAGTAAACAGAAATAAGGGTGATGTATGCCAAATTTGATGATATGTACAATAGTAAATCTACATGTTCCACACCCACACATAAACACTGATAGGGGCATGACAGTATTCAGAGGAACTGTATGGAAAAAAGAGCAAATGGAATATTCATATATATGTAAGAAATCACATCATAATTATTTATTAGCTAAATTTTTATAATGGCATATACACCAGAGGATGTTAGGTACTGTAACATCAGATCTATCATAATTTTATCAGCAAACAGAGCAGACCATGATCTCCATGATCTAGATCTCTAATCCACCTGATCTGGGTCAGCTCTCTTTGCAATGGCGTGAAAGGGCGTTTATCCCTTTACTCCATAAGAAAATAATGATGATCATGAATGTTAATTAGATTAATTGTTATTATAGCACATGGACACAGGTGGTTTTGGTTAGCGCAAAAAACTGTGGAATCATACATGTATCTATACCATAAGCAAACACAGCAGACCCTGATCAGATGGCTCCTATAGGAGTCGTCTGATCTGGGTCTACTCCGTTTGCAAAGGGGTATAAAGGCATATTAGAGGTTAACCTAAAGAAAAGGTTTAAGGAAATCAAGAAGATTAGGATTTACACTAGCTGCATTTCTGTCAGTTCCTTTCATAATTACTAAATACAAGAGGGTTGAATTCAGCTACACAAACGAGATAAATACATAAACTTTTTATGTTTAGCTCTTAACTTCATGAATATTCATGTAAGAAAAAATGACATCATAAATTTATCTGGGTCTACTCTAATTATAAAGGCATAGAAAGGCGTATTTATGGGAAAATGGTTTAATATAGCGCAGCCAACGAGTAGACCTAGATCATACAGTTTCTGTAGGAGCGGTCTGATCCAGGATTGGGGTCCGATTTGTTTGCCTACAAATAATATAGGTCCGATTCTAAAGTTTTTGCTAGGGCCAAACATTTCTTATTCATAGAAAATTCTTATATAGTGCTTCTTCCCTACAACGGCCCTCTAAATAACGATTCCCTCCATACAACAAGGCATGTCACTGTTTCCGAAACAACAAGGCTCTACAAACAACTTTTTCCATCGTATTTTCCTTTATGCCTCCATCAAACCCTATGTTGAGACCACTCTTTAGAATCGTCACTTTGTGACGATTCTAAAGAGTGGTCACAACATAGGGTTTGATAGAGGCATAACGGCCCTCTCAATAACAATTCCCTCCTTACAACAACGCATGTCACTGTTTCCGAAACAACAAGGCTCTACAAACAACTTTTTCCATCGTATTTTCTTTATGCCTCCATCAAACCCTATGTTGAGACCACTCTTTAGAATCGTCACTTTATGACGATTCTAAAGAGTGGTCACAACATAGAGTTTGATAGAGGCATAACGGTTTTAGTTCTAGAAATATACCTTATCTGGGGATCTGCAAACAAGCTTATTATGTTTGAATTTCTCTCCTTATAACATCTCCCTCTGAATAACACATACAATCTTCGTATCCCAAAGGGTGTTGTTGGTCCGGGGACATTAAATTCTATCCGCGTTATATACAGAACTGCGTTGTAACGAGTTTTTTTATCTGGGTACTTACATAAACTTACATAAACCCCCATCTTCCTAAAATAAACTAATTTCAAACGAAACTGACTTGTTTACTTTGTTTCCCCGCCCACTCACATAGCTCTTTCAAATTATATTGGCGAACAGACTAGACCCTGATCAGACGGCTCCTCTAGGAGCCGTCTTATCTGGGTCTACTCTGTTTGCAAATGCGTGAAAACATGTTTGTATGAGGGAAAGGGTTATACAAAATTACAAACTAAATCGAGTATGATTTCAAGCAACCAAGTATTTTTCATAATACAAGCCTGTTTTCTGCATATTTTGGACCCGTATTAAGCTACCATCTGCCTTACAGACCCATAATGAGACCTCTTTTGATGACCATTTAACACAGGTTCTACTGTATATTAGCCAAATCTGTTGCACATTCCAGTGTCTAGCAATTAACCCTTTCCCTCATATAAACGTGTTTTCACGCATATGCAAACAGAATAGACTCAGATCAGACAGTTCCTAGAGGAGCCGTCTGATCAGGGTCTGCTCTGTTTGCTAATAGAATTTGATAGATCTGTTTCTTTACTTTCTAAAATGTCTACAATGCCCCACCTTCCAGATTTCTTTATTACTATTTTTTTAATGAATATTCAGTAGGTACTGAAAATTGGTCTAAATATAGAACAGGGAAAGGGTTAAGACAAGCATACAACGATTGCAACAAGGAATTGCAATCCTCGTATTTAAGAATTCACAATAATTCAGTTGTACCATCTTTAGTAAAATGCGAAAAACAGAGCGACAGATAAATGAGTGTACTACAATCATTTCTCCACCAAACCCTATGTTGTAACCACTCTTTAGAATCGTCTCCACCAAACCCTATGTTGTAACCACTCTTTAGAATCGTCTCCACCAAACCCTATGTTGTAACCACTCTTTAGAATAATTTCTCCACCAAACCCTACGTTGTAACCACTCTTTAGAATCGTCTCCCACCAAACCCTATTTTGTAATTACTCTTTAGAATCGTCTCTTCAAGATGATTCTAAAGAGTGGTCACAACATAGGGTCTGGTGGAAAAATAAAGGAGTTTGATTTTAATTTACCAGAGCTCCAGATAAGTTGCGTAAATTAAAACATTTTCAAGAAAAACTCTATAATTTCTCCACGGTCACTGCTACTTCCATCTGTGTCTTATCCCTCTAGCTGATAAAGGCACATTCTTAAGCATTTGCAATAGAGTCAAACAAAATCAGACAACTGCTATTTCATCAGGGTTGGCTGAATTTGCTTTTGATATATACAGTCAAACCCCTCTAAACCTGAATTTTAGTACAGAAGAATTGAGATACTTTTAGGCTGGTGGCTGCTTAATTCAGGGTCAAACCTTTACTCTATGAATATTCATGTAAGAAATAATTATATCATGAATATTAATTAGATTAATTGTTATGATAACACATGGACACAGGAATGTTTAGAAATAGCAGAAACTGTGGAATCATATCTATATTATATCATAAAATAGCAGAAACTGTAGAATCATATCTACATTATATCATGAAAAACAGAGCAGACCCTGATCAGACAACCATCTGACCTGGGTCTACTCTGTAAGGCGCAGAAAGGCATATTTACAGAGTAAAGGATAAATACATCCTAATCCAAAGTGCCACTCATAACTTCTCTTGTTTCACACTGGCCCCAGCCTGGCATTTTATTAACATTGGTTGCTTGCTTCCTTCTGAGGAACTGGATGGAGTATCTAGTATTTGGACCTTAGGCCCTCCTTCCTCCACTTCCCCATCACAAGTTCTGGACTCCCTTTTCCTCTTCTGTCCCATGCTACTCATGACTTCATCAAACGATCCAATCTGACTCAGGTAACTAGGATCAGTTATTACCTCAAACAAACTTCCTTTTGGTTTTTGGTTACTATCCACCTGCTTGTCTTCATTTCCAGTAACAGATTTATCAAGAGAGAAACCAAGTATCCGTGTTTGCTGAGAATGATGTGTAATGCCCTTAATATTTTTCTCCTCATATTTTTCTACAAACTCATCTTCATCCCGAGTCTCATTTATTTCATTTGTTTTATCATCATCCTCATCATCTGTGAAGTCTGGGTTCACTTCTACTCTATATCCAAGTATTTCATCATCAATATCACATTTGTCAGGGCACTCTTTCTTCACATCCGTGAGAATTCCTGTTTTAGCAAGAGCTGAATTTTTCCTTTCCCTCCTCAACTGCTCAAGCTCCTTCAGCAGTACCTGCTTCCTTGTCACTAAATTCATTTTCCTCTTTTCAATTTCACTTCTAAAATCACTATACTCTTTTTTCATTTCTTTCAAATCATCAACAACTGTTAATCCACCGGTGTCATCCTTTTCCAGCTTAATGACCTTTGGCTTAAGTGCTGCCCCATCAGGACATGCTTCGGCAATTTCACTTGCTTTTGCAGGATCTGTTTCACCAGACTTTCTCCTCGATCTGCTCTGCATCACCTCATCGTTCACAATTTTTGATTCACACACATCAATACTAAGCAAGTCATTTTGGGCCTTAACCAAGCTCTCATAAACATTTGTAATATTGCACTTTTCTTGTCCTTTAATACCTGCTTGCGCCTTTGTAAATGTAACTGGGATAATTAGTTGCTCTTTGTGATGGGTCCTGTAATGAAAATAAAGGCTTGCTTTGAACCAGAAGCTGACTTCTTTACAAAAAACACATTTAAAGGGACTGTCAATCTCGGCCACCAGGTGGATCTCACAATGCTCATCAAACTTATGACAGTTGTAGCTGAAAAGAATTTTGCACTCACTGCACTGAAGTCTGGCCTCTTTCAACTTTGCATGATACAAGAAGTGTTTTTTAATACGGTCTTCACGTTCGTTGGCTACACTGCACAAATGACACCTGGTACGTGTTATCTGCTTAAAGTCTGGTGGTTCTTCATACAAATGATGTAAATCTATGAATGAGGAATCCATTGCTTCCTTGTAAGTATCATTGTCAGAATACGCAGGATTCATATTTAAAGTTCCACAGGCCCATTTGAGATGAAAAATAAAGCTTTTCTCAGATGTAAAGAAACACTTACAAAATCTACAGAAACTAGGATTTCCAAAGTCAAATGCCCTTTCCTTCTCAGCAATCCTCAGTTTGGATTCCAAACTTCTTTTATGAAGAGCTGAATGTTTCTCAAACAATCTTCTTGATTCAAAAAGCTCCTCACATGCTTGGCAACATGCATAATTGGGACCAAATTTGTAAACAGGATTGGCTAGGAGTTCAGGGTTACAGAACGTCTCTGTCCTAGTTTTTACAAATGTCAGAACTTCAACCAGATTTACAATTGTGACCAACCATGGTCTGAACTGTGCAATTTTATGAAGCTGAGAACAAAGCAGATCTACAGCTTCCACTGTTATAGCCAGAGGCTCTGCTATCAGAGCATCCGTCACCTTGGCACGCACCATATGAACAGAAAGTCTAAGATCCAAATTTTTTTTGTTTGCTCTAGCGGGAGCGCACTGAAGTTGCATTGAATTTAAGAGTCCAAATCCATACTTTATTGAATCTGTTTTGTAATCGGTGTAATCTGTGCCAAATGCATTCAATGCGTCTGTCATATCTTTGGAAGTAATCACACAAATCTCCTCATCTTGGCAAAAACAATCTTCCTTTTCAGTTCCCTCTTTATTTTCCAGTGCTTTTTTAATTTCCAAACTCTGTGGAATTAGTCCAGCTGTACAATTATAATTGTTTCCATCGCCCTCGCATGAGTTCTTCATGGAGAATACATTCAATATCTTTGGTTGAAGATCTGCCTCCATACTTCCCAGTGTCTCAGCTATCTGTGGCATGGTCATTGATTGTTCCATCATTTCAGTTCTCACTGCATGTGCACCAAAATTGTTTATCACTACTTGCGGCTGTTGCTGCAAATTTCCTGTACCCACAGATTGATTAAACTGGTAGCTGATATTTGCCCGATTACTGAAATGGTTCTGTGCAACGATTACATACTTTTGGGTATTGTTTGCACTGTTGGTTACTACAATACTTGGCTGTCTCAACTGCCGTTGCAGCACACTTTCACTCATATTCACCCTATACTGTGGATGGGACACAGATGGATGGACACATGAAGGTACAACAGGCAGTGTAGATGATCCCTGGTTCTCTGAAGCATATGGATTGTGTGTGCTTGACTGTCTTTTCTCTGGAACCAAAGGATTCTGTAAGAATGCTAGTTGGTTCCCTAAAATTGAAAGATTTTGTGAAGATGACAGCTGGTTAGAAACTTGGGTTGATAGTTGGTTGCCGGAAACCAAATTAATCTGTTGCGGTGCTAACTGGTTCCCTGATGAGTTTGCTGCTGGAATCCGGACAGGCGACTGAACGACTAAATATGGACATGAAGGTTTTGAAGAAGCAGTAGTTACACGTTCTTTAATTATTTCCACATTATCAACCACACTTGCAATGTTTAATATGGAAGATCCTATACTTTGTTGTTGGGAAGAACGTAGTGTTTTTGTTCTGTCCTTATTCCATTTCAACAAGTACTTTACCATAGGTTCAGTGCTGGGCTCATCTAGTAGCTCTGTTCTTAGTGTTTTGATAAATTCTTCAGGTTCTTCTTCCTTTTCTCTTACATATGTTTTCATTTTTTTTATATTTCTATCAAGATCCTTTACAAATTCATATTCTATACCAACTTTCTTAACTGTATCTTTCACTGATTCTGTAAATCGTGCATCTTCAAGAATAATCCCCATTTTCTTTCTCAATTCACTCATGTCAGAAGAGTCTATTTGGCAGGAATGTATTAATTTGCTTACGATTCTATGCTTCACACAAGGAGTCTGACGGGAACTAGCACGCAGTTTATTGTCTGGACAGTCACAATCAATACTCATACTAAGCTCATTTAACTTGTGCTTCCACAAGGAAAGCAGTCTTTCTTTCTTATTAATTTCTCTCTGCCTTTCTTCTTCTTTGTGTCGAAGAAACCCAACAGCTTCTGGTGTAAGTTTTTCTTTCTCTGTTTTCCTTTCTTTTTTCATTGGTTTTTTGCAGTAAGCCAACTCTACTTGAATTGATTGTTCTAGACCACTTTTCGTGACTGTATTGCATTGAGCTTTATCAACAGATTCAACATTGTCCTGAACCGGGCATTCTAGATCATTTTCCCTAGCTGTATCACATTGAGTAATCTCACCAAAGTCAACAATGTTGTGAACTGAGGATTCAATTTTATTACATTGCTTGGAAAGCGAGGTTTCTTTTTTATTCACTCTTGCTTGCTTCACAGATTCTTTCTGAGCCATCTGGTACAATTTTTCTTCTGCCAACAAAGTACGATTCTTAAGACAATATTGTTGAATATTACCATCAATTTTATCAACAACTTTCCTTACATCCTGCCAGCTCTTAATCTCACTTTCAGTTTCCTTATTATCATTATACAAAGTATCTATTAATGTTCTCATCACGCCTTCCAGCACTAACAAAATTTCCTTTTCAACATTTTGAAACCATGTTTCCATTATTTTCCCAAACTGTTTCATAACCTGCACACTTATATATCTTGCATTGTTTAGTGCATAGTGAATACTCCTCTCCATATCACAAATGATGAGGTGTTTCATTGGCCGAATGTAACAAGCTTCTAAATATTCAGTATCCCCATTTTCATGCTTGAACATAACATTCTCTCTTAATCTCAGAGAGGCTTTCAATTCCAGTGCTTGCTTTAATGACATTTCAGCATTTATCTTTAAATCATGAAACATTGTCGACTTCTCTCTTTCACATAGTTCTCTTACCTTTGCCCTCCATTGCCCATCAGTGTTTTTGCCTTTGCTTATCAAGCTCATCAAATCCGCAAGTTTATCAGAACCTGTCTGATATTTTTCTCCATCTGCATCTTGCGAGGAGTCAACATTTTGAAATTTGAGTTCTATACCACTTTGACTATTTTCCTGGTCAATCTCAACATTCTGTAAACTTGTTTGTGCCAAACGTTTCTCATCTTCTTCATTTTCACTACTTTTTGTTGCAACTTGATAATGTACACTACTTTCTTTTTCTAGTTCAGTACCACTTTCCTGGTCAGTCTCAACATTCTGTAAACTTGTTTGTGCCACATGTTTTTCATCTTCTTCATTTCCACTACTTTTTGGTGCAACTGGATGTTGTGCATCACTTTCTTTTTCTAGTTCAGTACCACTTTGACTACTTTCCTGGTCAGTCTCAACATTCTGTAAACTTGTTTGTGCCACATGTTTCTCATCTTCTTCATTTTCAATACTTTTTGGTGCAACTGGATGTTGCGCATTACTTTCTTTTTCTAGTTCAGTACCACTTTCTTGGTCAGTCTCAACATTCTGTAAACTTGTTTGTGCCACATGTTTCTCATCTTCTTTATTTTCACTACTTTTTGGTGCAAATGGAAGCTGCACATCACTTTCTTTTTCCTGTTCAGTACCACCTTGTCTACTTTCCTGGTCAGTCTCAAGATTTTGTAAACTTGTTTGTGGCATGTGTTTCTCACTGTCTTCTTTTTCACAACTTTTTGGTGCAACTAGATTTTGGTTGTCAATTGTTGCATTTGTCTCAGATATTTGCCCACTTATATCTCCAGTAACTGGATCAATGTAATCCATATATACAGGGCCATCATCAATAACTTCATCCAAAGGCACATCTTGTTTTCTATCGTCATCTAAACTTGGTTGCTCAGTTAGAAATTGCTCTGAAAAAGGCTGATTTTTAAAATGAATGTTTTTACGGCTCAAGTAGTCTTCATAGAAAGTGTGGAAGTTTTTGAAAACTTTTGGAGCCCTGCAGTACCTATGGTGCAATATTTTTTGCAAGATTGTCTCAGGCAGTTGGCATTGTCCTGTACAGTCAGATGAAAGTATCCAGTAACAACTGTCATGAAATTTAATCTTTTTAGCCAATGGTCCAGTAACGTAAGATTTTGCTTTTTTTAACAAGCTATACAAATTGGATGTCACCAATATCTTATCATGCAACTTAATAAATATTTTTGATTTCTTTGTTATTGACTTATGTTTTCTAGACTTGCTGGCAATGTATGGGTAAGTTGTAGTGCATATTTTTTTTAATTTAATAGTTCTGTGACGAATTCTCTCCTTCCAAAAATGAGACCTCTCTGCTTTTGATTCTACATTCATAGCCCCATTCATTGGCATCTCACATCTATCTAACCTTACAGACAATGGATTAAGATTCACTCCTGAACTGTCCTCAAATTTTTTCTTCAATTCCTCATCCTCAGCTTTTCTCTTTGTTTCAATGAACTGCAACTCATTTGCATTGCCAGAACAGTCATTTCTTACACTATTTACAGTTGGACATCCAGATTCTTCTTCTTGGATATCAACATTCTTTTCTGAGCATTCTACAGTTCTTGTTGTGATCATAACCTTATCTTTCATAATAACACCTGCATTTTCCAAATAATTGATTGAAATAACCTTTTCTTTTCCATTATCTGAACTTTCTTCCTCAGCAACACTTTTTGTTGCAGTCTCCATTTCTTGTGTTTTATACATACATTTCCCTTCTTCAATCTTTGTTGCAGTCTCCATTTCTTCTGTATTATACATAGCATTCCCTTCTACAATCTTTGTTGCAGAGTCCTTTTCTTCTGTATCATACATAGCATTCCCTTCTTCAATCTTTGTTGCAGTCTCCATTTCTTCTGTATTATACATAGCATTCCCTTCTACAATCTTTGTTGCAGAGTCCTTTTCTTCTGTATCATACATAGCATTCCCTTCTTCAATCTTTGTTGCAGTCTCCGTTTCTTCTGTATTATACATAGCATTCCCTTCTACAATCTTTGTTGCAGAGTCCTTTTCCTTCACATTAAATCTTTCATCAGCAGCACCAACTTTTGTTGCAGTGTTTTCCATTTCCATATTGGACCTTGAACTCTCTGTGGAATGTTCAAAAGTATTGTATCTTTCCTCTTCCAGTGTCTCTATCTCTATACTGCTTCTAATAGCACTATCCCCTTCTTTCATACATGTCATTCCATTTTCTGCACTATTTTCTATTGTAGTTGCATCCTCTTCCATATTAGACTTTCCAAACTCTTCAAACATATTTGACCTCTGTATTACATTCTTCTCTCCCATGTCAATAACTGCATTCATGTTACTACTTTTAGCAGCAATCTTCTCTTCAATATTTGCCCATGCATTCTCTACACAAGATTTTGATGTTGTCTCCTCTTCTACATCTATTGTTGAAGTTTCAGTGGCACCATTTCCTGTATGCATCTTCTCTTCAATATCCATCGTAGCATTCTTCATAGTCAATTTTGCACCAGTCTCCTCCTCCTTTCCTATGATTAGGCAAGCACTTTTCACACTTACTGCTATCTCTCCTAATTGTTCTGTGCCATCCACAGCACATTTTACTGCATCATCTTTGACATGTAAACTTGCATTCCCTACCAAACATTTCACTGAAGTTGTTTTCTCTTCCACATTTGAATTTGAACCTCTTGTTTTATTAGGCTCCCTCTCCTCCCCAATACTTGGTCCTGCCTTCTCTACAACTTTTGCTAACTCCTCATATTCCATTATTGAATTTTCTACACCAATATTTACACCACACTTGTTCTTTTCTCTATTTGTTCCCCTACTTTCTTCACTTCTTTTGTCAATACCTATGGCCACTTCACTGCTCACTGAACTTTCAATACAACATGTCTGTATTTCTCCGCCTTCCATATTTATATCATATATTTAACAAGACTTATTCTCCAGTACACCACAATACTTTACTTGTCTTGTGTATTACCTTACTAGTCTGTAATTCTTAATAACAAGCTCTGTTTTTCTGTCTTTGATATGGCCAGCACACCATACAATCCCCAAACAACATTCATTACAGTCACTTTCCACTTATTTTATTCTGCTATCAGTCTCAACTTGCAATCAAGACCTGAAAAACAAACAAGAAAAAAAGTTATCCCATTCCCTCATATTTGATGCCTTTGGACGTCTCTGTAAAAGTCACTTTTTGAAAACATTATGATAAATAGAGCATTTGCTCCTGTAAAGCAAATGCTCTATTTATCACAATGGTTCTAAAATATTTTTGCTTGTAAATTCTTATTCAAAGAGGCTTGATATAAAAATAACTTATGAGGGTTTAGAGTTTAGGTTAAATAGCACAACCACAGCTAAAATTCATCACCTTGAATAATATCAATCCTTTACCTTATAAATATTTATGTAAGAAATAAAAGTCTATATGAATATTAATAAGCTTAATCTTTTATTATGGCAATATGAATAAGGGAATGTTGGTCAGAAACTGTATAATCTTATCTATATTATTCCATAAGCAAACGGAGAAGTAAAGGCACTCGCATGAGGTAATGCGTTAACCTTTTCCTTCAAATAAACACTTTTTCATGCCTTTGCATACAGAGTAGACCCAGATCAGATGGCTCCCAACATTTTATTTCGTTGACAAGGGAAACTGACCCATTTTATTTTATTTTAAAATTAACTATGAATTCAAACCTTGATAAGAGGGGAATTGAAAATATCCTACTAGCATATTTTTTTCCGAAAACACTATTTTGCTGCTACTCACGAGAATTGACTCGTAGAGACAATTCTAACAAATATTCTGAGAGTATTCGTTTGCAATACAATGTTCCCTACCGGCTAGTAAAAGTGAATCACCTCGTGGAGACAATTCTAACAAATATTCTGAGAGTATTCGTTTGCAATACAATGTTCCCTACCGGCTAGTAAAAGTGAATCACCTCGTAGAGACAATTCTAACAAATATTCTGAGAGTATTCGTTTGCAATACAATGTTCCCTACCGGCTAGTAAAAGTGAATCACCTCGTAGAGACAATTCAAACACATATTCTGAGAGGGGCGTACCAAATATCACTTCAATATCTGCAGGGGTTTAGAAAACAAGAGGGCCATGATGGCCCTGACATCGCTCACCAGACAATCAGGAGAAGATTTTCAAAGTTTTCACTATATGTTCAGTATGTTTCTATAGAAAACAGGCCACACCAGGGCGGGGCCAATTTTGACACCAGGGGCATAAGTTATATAATTTTTGTAGGACCTGAACATGATGCTATGTGCCAAATATGAAAGTTTAGAATGTTCCAGTTTTAGAAAAGAAGATTTTCAAAGTTTTCGCTATATGTTTCTATTGAAAACTGGCCACCCATAGGGCGGGCCGATATTAACCCCATGGGGCATAATTCATGGGACCTGAACATGATGCTATGTGCCAAATATAAAAGCTGAGAACCTTCCAGCTTCAGGAGAAGATTTTCAAAGTTTTTACTGTTTCTACTGAAAACTGACCACCGCTGGGGCGGGGCCAATTTGGACCGCAGGGGCATTAGTCATAACTTTTGAAGAGGACCTGAACATGATGCTATGTGCCAAATATGAAAGCTGAGAACCTCCCAGTTTCAGGAGAAGATTTTCAAAGTTTTACTATGTTTCTCTAGAAAACAAGGTACCCCTGGGGCGGGGCCAATTTTAACCCAAGGGGCATAATTCATGTTACTTTTGTAGAGGGCCTACAGATGATGCTATGTGCCAAAGACAAAAGCTGAGAACCCTGTAATTTTAGAGGAGAAGACTTTTAAAGGTTCAAATTGTTGACGACAGACAACACATGGCAAATGCTAGACATCAGGCGATCACAAAAGCTCTACCTGAGCACTTAACAAATGCTTAACGCAAATTCTAATTCCAATTGTGCGACCTTGACTTTGGATATACGTACTAGGACACACCCATGCTACTGTAGCATTTCCAGACAAACATTTTGGTGAAATTTGAGAAGGATCCACCAAGCAGAATTTGAATTAGAGATGTTACAGACAGACATTTAACATACTTGCTAAACGCAAATGCACATTGAAGTCAAACTAGAGTTTGTTTTTGAGAAAAACACATGTCTCCCCCCGGTATCCCGCCCCGCACCCATAAGAGGAATGAACGTTGTAACCAAGAGATACATAGATACATGTAGATTGGTTGTGCATCACATACAGATTGGTTATCTGTAAACTTTTGTAGACATCTATAAACACTAGTTTTCCCTATAAATTTCATAATTGAAAACAAGAGGGCCATGAGGCCTTGAAGCGCTCACCTGAGATAACCCCAGGGGCGGTGCCATTTTTGACCAAGAAGTCATCATTTGTACAACCTTGGTAGAGAACCACAAGGCAAAGCAGTATTCCATTACTTAAAGGTCTAAGCCTAATGGTTTCAGAGAAAAATAATATTTCATATTTTTCCATGAAAAACTGATAAGCCCCAAGGCAGGGCCAAGTTTTGCCCAGGTCAGGGTCGTAAGTTGAACATTCTTGGCAGAGGACCACAAGCCAAGCTACATATAAAAGTACATGTAAAAGTTTGAAGTAAATCCCTCAAATAGTGTAAGGGTAAACTGCACAAGATTTTTTCGCTATATATTCTATACAAGGAAAATCGAGTTGGCGCATAAGATTTTTTTGCTATAAGGAAAAACTACAAAGGGCCATAACTTCTGTCAAAATTGTTGCAGCCAAAATTCCAAACCACATGACCATCCTCACATATAGCTGGTTTATATGTAAAAGTTTGAAGTAAATCCCTCAAATAGTGTAGGAGGATTTAGCTGCACAAGATTTTTTCGCTATATATTCTACATAAGGGAAAATACAAAGGGTCGTAACTTCTGTCAAAATTGTTGCAGCCCAAATTCCAAATCACATGACCATCCTCACATATAGCCGATTCATATGTAAAAGTTTGAAGGAAATCCCTCTAATGGTGTAGGAGAAGTTAGCTGCACAAGAATTTTAACAGACAGACAGACAGATGGACAGACAGACAGAAAGCACAACATCAATATGTCTCCCTGACATTGGAAATACGTACTCAAGCATGTCCAGATAAACATTGAGGTGAAATTCGGGAAGAATCCACCAAGCAGAACTTGAGTTGGAGATGTTACAGACGGACAGACAGACAGACAGATGGACAGACAGCACCATTCCATAATACGTCCCGTAACGGGCGTATAAAAACAATAATAATAAGTAGAAACAGAGTAAGCACAATATGTCACCCCCACCCCATTTTAGCTGATTTTTTATAATGTGAACTTTTCAATGGAATTTTTTGCTCTGGCAAAAACTGAACAAACAGATCTATATAATGCCAATAGCAAACAGAGTAGACCCTGGTAAGATGACTCCTATAGGAGCCATTTGATCTGGGTCTACTCTGTTTGCAAATGCGTGAAAAGGTGTTCTTCAGTTACTTGGTAATTCATATTCCTAAAATCATTATTTCTTACATGAATACTCATGGAGAAAAGGGATAAGAAAAACTGCTAAAAGCATCTGGCAAAGTATTTAGTTAGGTACCTTCAGAGCAATAGAAACATGTGTGTACTCAAATGCTAAAATTGTCATTTCTCCACCACACACTATGTTTAGACCACTCTTTAGAATCGTCTGGAAGAGAGGATTCTAAAGATTGGTCTAAACATAGGATTTGGTGGAGAAATAAGGAAGTTATTTTTGAAGATATTTCAATTTGCCCATTTTATCTGGAGCTCTGTACCTTTAAATGTCCTCACGCCCCTGTTTTAGATATGCAAGCTAATCATCCTCTTCCACCATTGGTTCTGTCTTAACGATGGATGTATCTACTTCTTCTGTCTCTACATCTTTTTCTGGGGAAAGTGGCTCCGTTTTCACAATGGATGGATCAAAATCATTGATACTGGCATCCGGGGTTAGCTCTGGTGTTTCTTGCGGAGAGGTTATATCTACCAAGGAGATTCCAGTGCGGGCAAGTTCCAGGCTTGGAACTGTGATGTTGCTCAAACCCTGTTGTAACCTCAACTGCTCTCCTGTACATAAACATTTACTATATCAATATAATAACAAGAAACCGCCAATGTCGGTATGGCCGGATTGCCGATTAAAGTGATATAGATGAGCAGTCAATCATTATACATTTCTGCATCAGCAGATGCTGAAGGCATAATAAATAGTTAAACATATTCCAATTGCATGTAAGGAGGTCCTCATTATGACTCCATATGTTAAAAAGGTCAATCTAGAAATTCATTGAAGCATAAAAACAAGAGATATTTGTAAAGCATGTATACCCCCAGACCCCCTGACCTTTGATCTAGTGACCTCAACTATAGAGGTCATCTACTGGTCATGACTAATCACCAAAGCAACTTTGACGGTCCTAAGCCATACCACTAATCATTTATCGATCTGAAAACATTTCACAAGTTAAGGTAATGGTGACCTTGACCTTTGACCTTAACAACTATAGGGGTCATCTAGTGGTTACGACCAACCACCACAGCAAGTTTGAAGATCCCCAACCAAACCATTGAGCAGTTATTAATCGGAAACCATTTCATCTGTTAAGGTCATGGTGACCTTAGTCATTGACCTAGTGACCTCAAAAACAATAGGGGTCATCTAGTTGTCATGACCAACCACAACAGTACATTTAAAGATCCTAAGCCAAACCCTTGAGCAGTTATTGATTGGAAACCATTTCACCTGTTAATGTCATGATGACCTTGACCTTTGACCTAGTGACCTAAAAAACATTAGGGACCATCTAGTGGTCATGACAAACCACCACAGCAAGTTTGAAGATCCTAAGCAAAACCCTTGAGCAGTTATTGACTGGAAACCATTTCACCAGTTAAGGTCATGGTGACCTTGACCTTAGACCTTGTGACCTCAAAAACAAGAATGTCTCATCTACTTGTCATGACCAACCACCACAGCAAATTTGAAGATCCTAAGCCAAACCCTTGAGCAGTTATTGATCAATAAACAATTTTACCAGTAATGGTCATGGTGACCTTGACCTTTGACCTAGTGACCTCAAAAACATTAGGGGTCATCCAGTGGTCATGACCAACCACCACAGCAAGTTTGAAGGTCCTAAGCCAAGCCCTTGAGCAGTTATTGATCGGAAACCATTTCACCGGTTAAGGCCATGGTGACCTTGACCTTTGACCTAAAAAACAAGAGGGCTCATCTAGTTGTCATGACCAACCACCTAAGCAAATTTGAAGATCCTAAGCCAAACCCCTGAGCAGTAATTGATCAAAAACCATTTTATTAGTTAAGGTCATGCTGACCTTGACCTTTGACCTAAAAAACAATAGGAGTCATCCAGTGGTCATGACCACCTACCACAGCAAGTTTAAAGATTCTAAGCTTAACCCTTGAGCAGTTATTGATCGGAAACCATTTAACCAGTTAAAGTCATGGTGACCTTGACCTTTGACCTAGGGTCCTCAAAAATTATAGGGGTCATCTAGTGGTCATGACGAACCATCACAGCAAGTTTGAAGATCCCAAGCCAAACTCTTGTGCAAGTTATTTATCAGAAACTTATTTCACCAGTTAAGGTCATTGTGACCTTGACCTTTGACCTAGTGACATCAAAAACAATAGGGGTCATCTAATTGTCATGACCAACCACCACAGCAAGTTTAAAGATTCTAGGCCAAGTCGTTTATTAGTTATCGATCGGAAACAAAAAGGTCAACCTGGAAATTTTCTAAGTCAATGAAGCCTAAAAACTAGGTTAAAAGGGGGTCAACCGGACGGACGGAAGGACTGACGGACGGACGGCATTCGCCAATCTATAAGCCTGGCCAATAAAATGGAACATGGAAAATGACTTTTTTCATTCTTGCGGAAACTGCATAATCAGATCTATATATTTCCATAAGCAAACACAGCAGACTAATGAACAGATGGCTCTTATAGGAGCCATACCTATAGGAGCCGCTCATATAGGAGACTAGGAGTCGTATGATCTGGGTCTAATTTATTTGAAATTGTGTTAAAAGGTGTTCATAAGAAGGAAAGGGTTAAGGCTTCCTTACTTTTCCACTAAACAGTATGATGTAACTACTCTTTAGAATTTGAAACACGCTCCTCTATCCATGGCTCTGTAAAAACCTGTGCATGATAGGCACTTGCACACACTTTTAAACTTTAGCTTGGTTGATGAATGCCACTGCAAGGCCACCTTAACCCTTTTCCAAACACTTTTTCGCATCTTTGCAAACAAAGTAGACCCATATCAGATAGTCCTTTAGGAGCTGTCTGATCAGGATCTGCTCTGTTTGTTGATGAAATACTAATACAAAAAGGTCCTGTGTATATATGCCATTATAAAAATTCAGCTAATAAATATTCATGATGTCATTATTTCTTACATGAATATTAACCAGTGAAAGGTTAACCCACAAACATTTCCATTAGTCCGACACTGGGCCAATTTGAAGTCTATGGTACATGTACGGCCCTGACACTGGGCCAATTTGAAGTCTATGGTACATAAACGGCCCTGACACTGGGCCAATTTGAAGTCTATGGTACATATACGACCCTGACACTGTGCCAATTCGAAGTTTTTGGTACAAGTACGACTCTGATAGTGACCTGGCCTAACCTTTCACCTCATAAGAGATCACTTTTCACACCTTTGCAAATTGAGAATACCAAGATCAAATGTCTATTGTCAGAGCCGTCTGATCATGGTCTGCTGTTTCCTTATAAAGTAAAAGAGCAAGATAAACATGTGTACTCAATTACTAAAATTGTCATTTCTCCACCTAACCCTATATTGTGAGTTTGTGACCACTCTTTAGAAATGTCTCTTCGAGATGATTCTGAAAAAGGTCAAAACATAGGGATTGTTTGAGAAATAAAAATGTTATTCCTGAAAATGTTTTCATTAACATCTTATCTGAACCTCTAATAATAATTCTATAATTCTACAGTATCTGCCATGGCCAGATAAATCCTACAGTATCTGCCATGGCCAGATAAATCCTACAGTATCTCCCATGACTAGATAAACCTTACAGTATCTCCCATGGCCAGACAAATCCTACAGTATCTGCCATGGCTAGATAAACCTTACAGTATCTGCCATGGCCAGATAAATCCTACAGTATCTGCCATGGCCAGATAAACCCTTCAGTATCTGCAATGGCCAGATAAACCCTACAGTATCTGCCATGGCCAGATAAACCCTACAGTATCTGCCATGGCCAGATAAACCCTACAATATCTGCCATGGCCAGATAAACCCTACAGTATCTGCCATGGCCAGATAAACCCTACAGGATCTGCCATGGCCAGATAAACCCTACAGTATCTGCTATGGCCAAACAAACCCTGTGTTCATATATCATTATCAAAAGTCAGTTAATATTCATGAAATACTGGTGAGTCATTATCTCGTACATAAATACAGATGAGGTGTATGGTTAACAAGAGCACTGCAGCAGCATGTGGGTGCCAATGCTTGTCCTTGTGACAGTCAACAAGTATAGCATGTGGGTGCCAATGCTTGTCCTTGTGACGGTCAACAAGTATAGCATGTGGGTGCCAATGCTTGACCGTTGATTTAAGCCCTTGTTACGGTCAACAAGTATGTGAACTTTCATAACATTTGCATCAAAAGTAAAGAAGTAATAGCCTGTGCTTAAGTTTTGCAAAGACAAAGATGACAATATATGACAACTACAACGACATCACTGATGACGGAGTTATGACATTGCTTTGAAAAACGCGAGCTTAAACTTGTAGAGAGTAAAAAGAGTCAAAAAAGGGCTATGTGTACATTTGGTTCAAATCACAAATATTTCATTATCCATATCCCCTTAACCCTTTCCTTCATATAAACGCCTTTTCAAATCTGCAAACACAGTAGGAGCTGTCTGATTAGTCTGCTCTTTTTGCCAATGTAATTTGATAGATCAGTTTCTTAAATTTCTAAAATGGCTACAATGTTCCAAATTCAATATTTCATTATAACTATTTTGTCAATGGTATTGAAATTTGGAATAAGTATAGGAGAGGGACAGCCTGTGGTGCAGATATGTGCACTAGGAAGCCTCTGTGGTGCAGATATGTGCACTAGGTAGCCTCTGTGGTGCAGATATGTGCACTAGGAAGCCTCTGTGGTGCAGATATGTGCACTAGGAAGCCTCTGTGGTGCAGATATGTGCACTAGGAAGCCTCTGTGGTGCAGATATACATGTGTACTAGGAAGCCTCTGTGGTGCAGATATGTGCACTAGGAAGCCTCTGTGGTGCAGATATGTGCACTAGGTAGCCTCTGTGGTGCAGATATGTGCACTAGGTAGCCTCTGTGGTGCAGATATGTGCACTAGGTAGCCTCTGTGGTGCAGATATGTGCACTAGGTAGCCTCTGTGGTGCAGATATGTGCACTAGGTAGCCTCTGTGGTGCAGATATGTGCACTAGGAAGCCTCTGTGGTGCAGATATGTGCACTAGGTAGCCTCTGTGGTGCAGATATGTGCACTAGGTAGCCTCTGTGGTGCAGATATGTGCACTAGGTAGCCTCTGTGGTGCAGATATGTGCACTAGGTAGCCTCTGTGGTGCAGATATGTGCACTAGGAAGCCTCTGTGGTGCAGATATGTGCACTAGGAAGTCTCTGTGGTGCAGATATACATGTGTACTAGGAAGCCTCTGTGGTGCAGATATGTGCACTAGGAAGCCTCTGTGGTGCAGATATGTGCACTAGGTAGCCTCTGTGGTGCAGATATGTGCACTAGGTAGCCTCTGTGGTGCAGATATGTGCACTAGGTAGCCTCTGTGGTGCAGATATGTGCACTAGGTAGCCTCTGTGGTGCAGATATGTGCACTAGGTAGCCTCTGTGGTGCAGATATGTGCACTAGGAAGCCTCTGTGGTGCAGATATGTGCACTAGGTAGCCTCTGTGGTGCAGATATGTGCACTAGGTAGCCTCTGTGGTGCAGATATGTGCACTAGGTAGCCTCTGTGGTGCAGATATGTGCACTAGGAAGCCTCTGTGGTGCAGATATGTGCACTAGGTAGCCTCTGTGGTGCAGATATGTGCACTAGGAAGCCTCTGTGGTGCAGAAATGTGCACTAGGAAGCCTCTGTGGTGCAGATATGTGCACTAGGTAGCCTCTGTGGTGCAGATATGTGCACTAGGTAGCCTCTGTGGTGCAGATATGTGCACTAGGAAGCCTCTGTGGTGCAGATATGTGCACTAGGTAGCCTCTGTGGTGCAGATATGTGCACTAGGAAGCCTGTGGTGCAGATATGTGCACTAGGTAGCCTCTGTGGTGCAGATATGTGCACTAGGAAGCCTCTGTGGTGCAGATATGTGCACTAGGTAGCCTCTGTGGTGCAGATATGTGCACTAGGAAGCCTGTGGTGCAGATATGTGCACTAGGAAGCCTCTGTGGTGCAGATATGTGCACTAGGAAGCCTCTGTGGTGCAGATATGTGCACTAGGTAGCCTCTGTGGTGCAGATATGTGCACTAGGAAGCCTCTGTGGTGCAGATATGTGCACTAGGTAGCCTCTGTGGTGCAGATATGTGCACTAGGAAGCCTCTGTGGTGCAGATATGTGCACTAGGTAGCCTCTGTGGTGCAGATATGTGCACTAGGTAGCCTCTGTGGTGCAGATATGTGCACTAGGTAGCCTCTGTGGTGCAGATATGTGCACTAGGAAGCCTTTGTGGTGCAGATATGTGCACTAGGTAGCCTCTGTGGTGCAGATATGTGCACTAGGTAGCCTCTGTGGTGCAGATATGTGCACTAGGTAGCCTCTATGGTGCAGATATGTGCACTAGGAAGCCTCTGTGGTGCAGATATGTGCACTAGGTAGCCTCTGTGGTGCAGATATGTGCACTAGGTAGCCTCTGTGGTGCAGATATGTGCACTAGGAAGCCTGTGGTGCAGATATACATGTGCACTAGGAAGCCTCTGTGGTGCAGATATGTGCACTAGGAAGCCTCTGTGGTGCAGAGATGCGCACTAGGAAGCCTCTGTGGTGCAGATATACATGTGCACTAGGAAGCCTCTGTGGTGCAGATATACATGTGCACTAGGAAGCCTCTGTGGTGCAGAGATGCGCACTAGGAAGCCTCTGTGGTGCAGATATACATGTGCACTAGGAAGCCTTTGTGGTGCAGATATGTGCACTAGGAAGCCTCTGTGGTGCAGATATACATGTGCACTAGGAAGCCTCTATGGTGCAGATATGTGCACTAGGAAGCCTCTGTGGTGCAGATATACATGTGCACTAGGAAGCCTCTGTGGTGCAGATATGTGCACTAGGAAGCCTGTGGTGCAGATATGTGCACTAGGAAGCCTCTGTGGTGCAGATATGTGCACTAGGAAGCCTGTGGTGCAGATATACATGTGCACTAGGAAGCCTCTGTGGTGCAGATATGTGCACTAGGAAGCCTCTGTGGTGCAGATATGTGCACTCTCTGTGGTGCAGATATACATGTGTACTAGGAAGCCTCTGTGGTGTAGATATGTGCACTAGGAAGCCTCTGTGGTGCAGATATGTGCACTAGGAAGCCTCTATGGTGCAGATATGTGCACTAGGAAGCCTCTGTGGTGCAGATATACATGTGTACTAGGAAGCCTCTGTGGTGTAGATATGTGCACTAGGAAGCCTCTGTGGTGCAGATATGTGCACTAGGAAGCCTCTGTGGTGCATATATGTGCACTAGGAAGCCTCTGTGGTCCATATATGTGCACTAGGAAGCCTCTGTGGTGTAGATATGTGCACTAGGAAGCCTCTGTGGTGCAGATATGTGCACTAGGAAGCCTCTATGGTGCAGATATGTGCACTCTCTGTGGTGCAGATATACATGTGTACTAGGAAGCCTCTGTGGTGTAGATATGTGCACTAGGAAGCCTCTGTGGTGCAGATATGTGCACTAGGAAGCCTCTATGGTGCAGATATGTGCACTAGGAAGCCTCTGTGGTGCAGATATACATGTGTACTAGGAAGCCTCTGTGGTGTAGATATGTGCACTAGGAAGCCTCTGTGGTGCAGATATGTGCACTAGGAAGCCTCTGTGGTGCATATATGTGCACTAGGAAGCCTCTGTGGTCCATATATGTGCACTAGGAAGCCTCTGTGGTGTAGATATGTGCACTAGGAAGCCTCTGTGGTGCAGATATGTGCACTAGGAAGCCTCTGTGGTGCAGATATACATGTGTACTAGGAAGCCTCTGTGGTGTAGATATGTGCACTAGGAAGCCTCTGTGGTGCAGATATGTGCACTAGGAAGCCTCTGTGGTTCAGATATGTGCACTAGGAAGCCTCTGTGGTCCATATATGTGCACTAGGAAGCCTCTGTGGTGCAGATATGTGCACTAAGAAGCCTCTGATCTGAGTCTACACTGTTTGCAAACACCAATACATTCATCCCTCGCATTCAAAGGGTTGAATACTCTTTGTTTTTCATTTTCTTCATATAAACTTTTTTCCAGAGTAAATCCAATTCAGACGACTCCTATAGGGTCTGCTGTGTTTGCCTATTGAATTATATAGATTTGATTAAATAGTTTTCGCCTGAACAGAAAAATGCAATATTCCTTCATCATTATAAAACTTCAGCTAATAAATATTTATGAAATTATGATGTCATTATTTCTTACATGAATATTGAACTGGGAAAGGGTTAAAATTTGAAGGCTACTTACGGCTTAGTGATGAAGAGTCAAATCTATGGATACTCTTGCAATGTCTGTTCATAGTCCCCTGGTGACTGAACGACTTCTTGCAGATGGGGCAACAGAAAGGCTGCTCCCCTATAATATATACAAATACAGGATTATACAAAACATGCAAAACTCCATTCAAAGCTTTTGAAAAAAAAGAAAACACTTTTTAACACTTATTTACCAAACCCACATAATCTAAAGCATGGCATTTTGAACAATCAATTTGATCACAAGTAAAATCTTTACGAACGAACGAACGAACGAACGAATGGACGGACGGACAGGGCCACGACAATATACGACCACCTTTATTAGGTGGGCGTATAAAAAGGGCAATAATTTCTGTTAAAATGCTTGACAGAGTAATGTACTTTTGCCTCCATATGAAGCTTGAGGTGGTGAACAAGTGTTCCAAGTTTCAAAGCTTTATCTCAAAGGCTTATATAAATAAGTGGACTTTAACAAAAACCTTGACCAAAAGTTCTAAGTTAACAAGAGGGCCAGAATGGCCTTGACATCGCTCACCAGACAATCAGGAGAAGATTTTCAAAGTTTTCACTATATGTTTCTATTGAAAACTTAACACCCCAGGGGCAGTGCCAATTTTGACCCTAGGGACACAATTTATATAACTTTTGTAGAGGACCTAAACATGATGCTGAAAGAATGTAGTGAAAGAATGGATAGAGCATAGACCACTGGAACTTGTATTAATTCTTTGGATGCTAGAGGCGGATTCTCCCACCACTAATGGCCTATGCAAACAGTTTGGATCCAGATCAGGCCCCACATAATGTGGGGCTTGATCTGATATCCAAATTGTTTGTAAATGAGACTGAACTTCTGAAAAACTTTGACAGAAAGTGTGTAGTGGGATTCTCCCACCACTAATGACCTATGCAAACAGTTTGGATCCAGATCAGGGCCAACATAATTCGGGGCCTGATCTGATATCCAAACTGTTTGTCAATGAGACTGAACTTCTGAAAAACTTAGAAAGTGTGTAGTTGGATAACTTATGAATATGCTGTAGACAACAATTTAGCAGATGACAAAATTACCCAGCATGCAAAGAGTTAAGCTGAAATTCATAACAGATATGCTCTATATTGATATCTGGTAGCTTAATGCAGGGCATAGGTATGAAAAATAGCTTTAAGAGTGTTCTGCATGTTGAGAATTATCCACAGTTTTCTGACTCTTAAATGAGTGTGTGTTATTTGTCTAAACACAATTTCTACTCTACTGATCAGGCTAAGGGTGATTATATAAGAACTCACACTGACTGGTCTCAGCTCAGCAGACTGATACAAATTAAGGAGAAACCTTTAGACTGTAGTTTCTGATATGAAGAAGTCCATACACACAGGGCAGGGCCAATTTTAACCTCAGAACTATGATACTTATGAAACTCGTACAGTAATGCTAAGTAAATCTATAACCAAATATCTAAGCTCTGAGACATGTAGTTCCTGACAAGAATATTTTTAAAGTTTTTCCTATATATGCATAACTAGTGATCCCATGGGCTGTTTAAGCAGTCAGCTACAAAAAAATGGCAATCCCTGGGGTGGGACCAATTTTGACCCTAGGGGCATAATTTATATAACTTTTGTAGAAGTCCTGGAGTTGAAGCTATGTGCCAAATATGAAAGCTGAGGACCTTCCAGTTTTAGAGGAGATGATGTTCAAAGTTTTCAATATATGTTTCAATTGAAAACTGAAAACCCCTGGGGCAGGGCCAATTTTGACCCCAGGGGTATAATTTATAAAACTTTTGTAGAGGACCTACAGATGATGATATGTGCCAAAGATGAAAGCTGAGACCCCTGTAGATTCAGAGGAGAAGAACTTTAAAGGTTCAAATTGTTGACGACGGACGACCCACGCCGACGGACATCAGGTTATCACAAAAGCTCCCTCTGAGCACTTTGTGCTCTGGTGAGCTAAAAAGGGCCATAATTCTGTCAAAATGCTTGACAGAGTTATGTACTCTTGCCTACAGATGAAGATTGTGGTGGTGAACAAGTGTTCCAATTTTTAAAGCTTTATCTCAAAGGGTTATGTAAATAAGTGGACTTTAACAAAAACCTTTAACAAAAGTTCTAAGTCAAAAAGTGTCATAATTCTGTCAAAATGCTTGACAGAGTTATGTACACTTGCCTAATGATAAAGATTGTGGTGGTGAACAAGTGCTCCAAGTTTCAAAGCTTTATTCCAAAGGTAAGAGGCAAAAAGTGGACTTTAACAAAAACCTGAAACAAAAATTCTAAGTTAAAAAGGGCCATAATTCTGTCAAAATGCTTGACAGAGTTATGTACTCTTACCTACAGATGAAGTTTGTAGTGGTGAACAAGTGTTCCAAGTTTCAAAGCTTTTTTCCAAAGTTTAGAGGCAAAAATAGGACTTTAACAAAAACCTTAACCAAAGTGTGACGCGGACGCGGACGCCGGGGCGAGTAGGATAGCTCCACTATTCTTCGAATAGTCGAGCTAAAAACTTAACCAAAAGTTCTAAGTTAAAAAGGGCCATAATTCTGTCAAAATGCTTGACAGAGTTATGTACTTTTGCCTACAGATAACGATTGTGATGGTGAACAAGTGTTCCAAGTTTTAAAGCTTTATCTCAAAAGGTTATGTAAATAAGTTGACTTTAACAACAAGAGTACCGCATATGGTACATAATACGCCCACTTGCAAACTTTCTCTGATTCAACATGCCTTATAAGTGTTGACATTTTCTAATCTGTATATATTGAGGTGATACTATTTTTAAAACAAGATGTGTTTGTGAAACACTATGCCCCCTCGATATGATATTTGATCCTGAAGGATGACCTTGATCTTGACATGTCATCACTCAAACTGTGCAGCTTCATGTGGTACACATGCATATCAAATATCAAGTCTGTATCTCTACTGGTACAAAAGTTATGGCCAATATTAAAAGTTGGTGACCATGAAGGATGATCCTGACCTTGACATGTCACCCCTCAAACTGTGCGGCTTCATGAGATACACATGCATACCAGTATCAAAGCTGTATATCTACTGGTTCAAACGTTATGGCCAATGTTAATGACCTTTGACCTTGACATGTCACCCCTCAAACTGTGCAGTCAAATGAGAAACACATGTATACCAACTATCAAGTCCGTATCTCTAATGGTTCAAAAGTTGTGGCCAATGTTAAAGTCGGTGACCTTTGACCCTGAAAGATGACCTTGACATGTCACCCCAAACTGTGCAGCTTCATGAGATACACATGTATACCAAATGTCAAGTCTGTATCTCTATTGGCCCTTTGACCCCAAAAGATGACCTTTACCTTGACATGCTGCCTGTCAAAATGTGCTGCTTCATGAGATACACATGCATACCAAATATCAAGACTCTATCGCTATTGGTTCAAAAGTTATGGCCAATTTGAAGTTGGTGACCTTTGACCCTGAAGGATGACCTTGACATGTCATCCCTCAAACTGTGCATGCCAAATATCAAGTCTCTATCTGTACTGGTTCAAAAGTTATAGCCAATGTTAAAGTCGGTGATTTGACCCATATGTTTGACCTCTGACCTTTAAGAATGACCTTGACGTGTCACCCCTCAAAATATGTGTCTTTATGAGATACATATGCATGCCAAATATCAAGTCTCTATCTGTACTGGTTCAAAAGTTATGGCCAGTGTTAAAGTCGGTGATTTGACCCATATGTTTGACCTCTGACCTTTAAGAATGACCTAGACGTGTCACCCCTCCAAATGGGTGTCTTTATGAGATACATATGCATGCCAAATATCAAGTCTCTATCTGTACTGGCTCAAAAGTTATGACAAATGTTAAAGTTAGACAAACAAACAGACAATTTGACCTTTGAATCTGAAGAATTTAACCTTGACCTTGACATGTCATCCCGCAAAATGTGCAGCTTCATGAGATACACAAGCATGCCAAATATCAAGTTTCCATCTCTACTGGTCCAAAAGTTATGGCCAATGTTAAAGTCTGTGATTTGACCCATATATTTGACCTCTGACCTTGAAAGATGACCTTGACCTTGACATGTCACCCCTCAAAATGTGCGGCTTTATGATTACATATGCATGCCAAATATCAAGTCACTAGCTGTATTGGCTCAAAAGTTGTGACCAATGTTAAAGTTACAGACAAAGAAACAGACAATTTGACATTTGACCCTGAAGGATGATATTGACCTTGACATGTCACCCCTCAAAATGTTCAGCTTATTGAGATACACAAGCATGCCAAATATAAAGTCTCCATCTTTACTGGTCCAAAAGTTATGGCCAATGTTAAAGTCGGTAATTTGACCCCTATATTTGACCTCTGACCTTGAAGGATGACCTTGACCTTGACATGTCACCCCTCAAAATGTGCAGCTTTATGAGATACATATGCATACCAAATATCAAGTCTCTATCTGTACTGGCTCAAAATATATGACCAATGTTAAAGTTGCGTTAAAGTTACAGCCAAAAAACCAGACAATTAAAAAATTTGACCTTTGACCCTGAAGGATGACCTTGACCTTGACATGTCACCCCTCAAAATGTGCAGTTTCATGAGATACACAAGCCTCTATCTCTACTGGTCCAAAAGTTATGGCCAATGTTAAAGTCGGTGATTTGACACATATATTTGACCTATGACCTTGTTTTAAAGATTGTGTCCATGGTTCTGCAAGTACCATTTACACTTGTAAACATGACAGACTTAGTTGTGGCTACTCATTAGAATAATCTGTGAGATGATTCTCCATAGCTGAGATTACTCATAGGAACAGTCCCAGAGGTGATTCTCCATAGCTGTGACTACTTATTAGAACCATGTCAAAGAGACAATTCTTATAAGAAGTGACAACTATTGGTTTGGTGGAGAAATTAAAGAACTTCAGTAAGCTAGCTCACATACCTCACGCTGCCACATCGTCCGAGAAAAAAAGTGGCTCCCCATGACAGATTCCTATAAAAATCAAACTCATCCAAGCTTTTATTCATGATAATTCTTAAAGCAAATTTGAGATAAATTGGTCAAGAAATCATTGTGCTATATGAGCCAAAGGTGCTCGACGCATGCTTGGACTCACCCATGGACCCCCCCCCCCCCCCCCCCAAAAAAAATAAAAAATAATAATTTGTTTTTAAAAAAAAATTGTGATCGAAGTATGTTAAACTAGCCTAAAACTATCTATTTGAACCTTAAACCACTCCGAAAAACAAGAAAATCACGACCCGGAAAAAATTTCCTATCAGGTCTATATATGTATTGAAAGGTATCTAACTACGACAGATCAGCTGCGGAAAATACAACAGTCATGTTTTTCAAAGTCTTACAGCAAAGCCAATTCAACACCGATTTTAATCATTTTGGTCTTGATCCGTTCCAAATTCCATATGCTAAGCAGCACAGTTAGTGCTTTCCTTAAATATTGCTCCGTGTTGTCGCTGCAAGACCGCGAATTTGAAAATACGCTAGAGCGAAACGATGTGACTCCCGCCAGGATGCATAGAAGTATATAGGGGGATCTGTATTCGTTAAACTTTTCAGCAAAAACGCGAATTATGCTGAAACACATTCGAAAAACATTCAACTTACCGCAGTTAAAACGGTGCTGGCTATTTGTAGTCTGCTATGAGACGCCAGTTTTCTTTCTCCTACTTTCGATTTGAACGGAGGTGGCCAAATCGCTGTGGCCCGGAAGTAGCAGTCAATTTGCATATCGAATAGTTTATGAGCCGGGTCACAGCAAAATGGTCGCATCCGTTCAAAAGGAAAGTTGGAGAAAGAAAACTGGCGGCTCGTAGCTGACTGGAAATAGTAAGCACCGTTTTAATTGCGGCGAGTTTAATGTTTTTAGATAGTGTTTAACCATAATTCGCGTTTTTGTTGAAAAGATTAACGAATACAGATCCCCCTATATACGTCTATGCATCCTGGCGGGAGTCACGTCGTTTCGCTCTAGCGTGTTTTCAAATTCGCGGTCTTGCAGCGACAACACGGAGCAATATTTAAGGAAAGCACTACTTGTGCCGCTTAGCATATGGAATTTGGAACGGATCAAGACCAAACTGATTGAAATCGGTGTTGAATTGGCTTTGCTGTAAGACTTTAAAAAACATGACTGTTGTATTTTCCGCCGCTGATCTGTCGTAGTTAGGTACCTTTCAATACATATATAGACCTGAAAGGAAATTTTTTCCGGGTCGTGTTTTTCTCGTTTTTCGGAGTGGTTTAAGGTTCAAATAGATAGTTTTAGGCCAGTTGAACATACTTCGATCTCAATTTTTTTTTTTTTTTTTTTGGGGGGGGGGGTGGGGGGGGGGGTTGTCCATGGATGAGTCCAAGCATGCGTCGGGCACCTTTGATATGAGCAACAACAATGTATTATGATACACAGAGGGACTGATGGGTCAAAAACTATATACAGTAAAATCTCTCTACAGTGGATGTAAAATTTAGCGTAAATATTGGTCTTGGAAAAAGGTGGCAGGTTAATGTAGGGTGATAGTCATGCAGAAAGTTCCTCTAGGAGCTTTCTGCATGACTTCTACCCTGCATTAAGCAGTCATCTGCCTGCAAGTATCTAATTTCTTCTCTAGTAGAATTCCGATTTAGGGGTTTTCATGTACCCGAGCAATGTCATTGCATGGAGTATAATAAGAATTTCCCTAATCTGAAGCATGCCTGTTATGTAGAGCTGTGCAGTGACTGTGATACACAAATATTAACTAATATAAAACAAGCTGTGTACACCACCTGTATGACGACGGTGATGCTCCTTCAAATGCCACTTGTTTGAAGCTGCGTAGTCACACAACTGACACCGGAATGGGCGTGGTCGAACTTCCGAGTGAACGTTGTCAATATGTCGTCTTAGTACATGCACAGAGGCGTAAACTTTACCACAGATGCTACATGGGCTTCTCAACTCTCCTGTGTGCGTTTTGGTGTGTGAAAGCAACTCACTGGCAGAATGAAAATAATGAAAACAAATTGTACACTGGTATTTGTTGCCAGCTATGTACAAATACAATGGCTCTTCCCCAAGCTCTTTTGCATGCTCTCTTAAGAAATGATCTTTCAGCGTCTTTCTCGCTCGATAGTACTTTCCACAATGTTCACAAACAAACACAGGTTGAATTTCGCCGTTTGCATCTATTGGTAGCTCTAACTTTTTCGACTTTTCTACTGACTGAATAACACTCCTTAAAGTATTTACTTTGGTGACCTGGGCTGTGTTCTTAGATTGGAGTATATCATACAATGGTCCCTTTGACAGCAGAGATTGGATGTAGTCAATGTCATGCTCACTATTCTGACCAGTTTCTGAATTTATCTTTGAAATATCTACCTCTTCTACACTTGCTTCTGTTTTAACCTGTGTGATGTCAATATTTAATTCATTTTGTTCATTTCCAGAATTTGTTTCATCACCCTCTACCGTGACATTTAAAATGTTTTCGTTGGCAGTATTATTATCAGACTCGTTTAGACCCACCAACACTTCAGTTTCTGAAGAACCTGGGGCACTAGGAGCTATCGGTATTCTGTTATACCTGACTGAATTAGTCGGTAAAGGAAAAGGCCCTGTGTGGAACCTTAGCTTGTGTCGATTCAAAGTCCGTCGGAGGCTGAAATTTTTCTCACAGAATTCACATTGGAACCGTGGTATAACAATAGGTACTCCAGAATCAGATGCAACTTTTTCACTTGCCTTATGTGTTTCTGCTGTATTTATGACTAATTTGTGACCATCATCATCACTGTCACTATCTTTATCCCTAGGCTGTTCTTTCTTTTTCTCACTGTCTTTCACCTTACTTACACTCGTACCTCGTATTCTTAGGAATGTACTTGTGTCAACCTTTTTGCGACTGGGTAAAAGGCTAATTCCTCCCTTTCGTTTTTCTTGCTTAGACTTTAAGTCTTTGCAAACAATCAATTTTGTCGGGACTATCCGAGCACTGGAATCACTCTTGACATCACCAGCAACTTTGTGACTGCTTGTTTCACCTGCAAGGTTTTGAAAATCAGATTCCTTATTGATTTTAGGAAAACCTTGTTGATTATTTTGAAGTCTGCCACTGGAGTCGTGTGCAACGTTTAGACCAACTGCTTCACCTGTTATAATATTCAGATTTTTAGAGACTTTGCTAGATACCTGTGAACTATGAAGTTCAGCATCTGCTGGTGGTGGATCAGTGTCAAGATTATTTGCTGCTGCTACTTCACCGAGGTTGTTTTTTAGGGAAAATGACTGAATTGGTTTATTGTTACAAAATATAACAATTTTTACATCATTTTCACCCCCATTCAAATTATCCTGAAGAGTTTTTGTGAGAGCATTTGTCAGTACAGAATAGTCAATCAATGACACTTTTGGAACATCTGGGTTAATGTTTTGTTCAGGTTCTGTTTCAAAATTTAAGTTTGGATCTGACTTGGTTACTTGTGACTCTAGTTTAGGGGAGATAAGATTTGTGTTCTTGATATCTTTAAAATCAATTGATTTCTGTTTTTTGGAACCTGAAGTGGTTTTTATGAAGATTTTCTCTCCACTAGCTATTTTATTATTTTCAATCTTTCTTTTTCGACTACTTCTCCTAATTCTATTCTTATCTAATAATTGATCAACTATAGGTTTATATGATGTTGTTTCTTTAACTTTTTCTTTGTTTCTCACATCTAAATCTTGTACACAATCTGCTTGCTTCTTGCTTTTCTGGTTAAACAGAAGCCGACTAAAGTGTTCAGAGTTGCCACTTGTGGCAGCATCAAATATTTTGTCAAGGACAAATTCTGGATCTACTTCATCTTCAGTTTCTTTAGCCTCTGCAATATCATCATCATCTTCATGGTCGGATGTAAGATACACAAATTCTGAAAAACTGTCACTAGATTCTACCTCCCCATTGGTTCTATTAGTATTTAATTCTACTGGTTTCTCTTTGTTGACTTTTACAGTCACTGGTTTAGGTTCAGTTTCTTCCACTAAAGCCTTGATACTTGCTTCTGCTTCTTCAAAGGTTTTTGCATCAATGTCTACTTCCGCTGGTAAATCTTTTTTGACAGTTTTCTCCTGTAAATTCAAAAAAACATTTCTGCAACACTAAAACATAGATTATGATCTACTGTACCAGAAAACAACAACCAAGGTACACATTTCTACATATATAATTGATTTTAGTATACACAAATCCAGATAAGATGCATAAATTTAAAACATTTTCAAGAATAACTCCTTTAATCTCCATCAAACCCTAAGTTGTGACCGTTCTTTAGACTCGTCTCTTCAAGATGACTCTAAAGTGTGGTCACAACATAGGGTTTGGTGGAGAATTGATGAGTTTAGTATCAGAGGATGCACATCAATCCGTTGCTCTGTAGTTTATTTCTAACAGGCCCTTTTCTGATAATTTTGGGAGAAATGTATTTAAATAATTCTGATTAATCATTTGTTTTGCACATAAAACTCAATGATTTGGAAAGCATTTTGGGGTTTTATTTTATCTTATTTTGTATTTTTTAATAAAAAATTGGTTTCTATTAGGAGTTTTTCCCAGTTTGGGAAATGTTGCCAATTTTGCAATGGTAATGGGTCTTTTTAACGGACCCATGTAGATGGCAGATTAAGACCTGTCCATGAACACTTTACTCCATAGAAAAGCCTTTCGGCACCTTTGCAAACTGAGCAGACCCTGATCGGACAGCTCCTGCAGGAGTCGTCTTAGCGGGGTCTGCATCAACATCAAAAGTGCTGACAAAAGTTTATGGAATTTTGGATGAATCAAGGGAAATCTAGACATAGCGATCAGATTCAACTCAAAACCTATAGGTCATCCTCTGACGATACTCAGCATATGCCCTTAATATGAAACCAATGTATGAAGTACTGTTTGAGTTATCGCGTCACATCAAAAGTGTTGACAAAAGATGATGGCATTTGAGGGCCCTGCAGATGATCTTTTGTTGAATATGGCATTTTTGATAAATCAAGGGCAGATAACTCTAGACATGGTGATCTCATTCAAACCAAAAACTAAAGGTATCTTCATCTCAAAGTACTAAGCATTTGCCCTTAATATGAACCAGATATGTAAAGTACTATTTGAGTTATGACGTCACATCAAAAGTGTTGACAAAAGTTTATGGAATTTTGGACGAATCAAAGGCAGATAACTCTAGACATAGTTATTTGATTTAGCCCAAAAGCTATAGGCGTCATCCTCTGATGATACTACATGTAAGCATATGCCCTTAATATGAAACCAATATGTGAAGTACTGTTTGAGTTATCACATCACATCAAAATTGTTGATGGATGGATGGACGGACAAAAAATGCGATTCCTATAGGGCTCCTGCATTTTCAATGCAGGGCCCTAATTATCATGCCATCCTAGGAAGACTTAGAACCACAAAGAGCAAAACATTTTCTAAACAACTTGCCAGACATACAGTCAAGGTTTTAGGATTTTTTCAAGAAAGGTCCAGATAAGATACATAAATAATTACTAAACTAAAACATTTCTAAGAAGAACTCCTTTATTTCTCGACCAAACCCTATGTTGTAGAATCGTCTCCTCGAGACAATTCAAAAGAGTGCACATCATCACAATATAGGGTTTTGGACGAGAAATGACAATTCCAGTATGCGAGTATTGAAGTACCCACATGTATCTGATGTTGTGCCAAATAGTCTGCCTGGGGTTATTAGGATAGTGGGTCAATTCAGTAGGGGGTTATTAGGATAGTGGGTCAATTCAGTATGGGGTTATTAGGATAGTGGGTCAATTCAGTATGGGGTTATTAGGATAGTGGGTCAATTCAGTAGGGGGTTATTAGGATAGTGGGTCAATTCAGTAGGGGGTTATTAGGATAGTGGGTCAATTCAGTATGGGGTTATTAGGATAGTGGGTCAATTCAGTAGGGGGTTATTAGGATAGTGGGTCAATTCAGTATGGGTTTTTGGCTTAGGATTGTCAATCATAAGACCTCATATAATTATTATACACTGGAGCTCTGTTATAACGTGGCGTTTCTGAGACATAAATAGAGAATAATAGGTTAGTGCCGTAGATGGGACGCCTTTATCCGACGAGGGGAGAAAACGTTGAGGCGAGGCTTGCCGAGCCTCAACTGTTTTCTCTCCGAGTTGGATAAAGGCGTCCCATCTACGGCACTAACCTATTATTCGATTTATCCAGTCAATATAGTTAAATGTCTTTTATAGACTCATAACACTCTTGAAATAATTTACATTGAAAATGCAGTTTTTCGATCAACGGATCCCTCCCTTTTCACTTCCATTTAGACGTAAATAGATCTAATGAGCTACCGCAGAGGAATATAGTTTCGATACTTGTATTACTAGAAGGGAAACGTGGTTGAATTTGAAAAATAAGATGATTTGAATCGAGGGTCGATAAGTTATTTCAAACAGACATGATTTATATTCTTTGGTCAAATTCGAGTTACGTAGTCTCGGTTTCTATTTTTAGATTCTACCTAACGTCACTCAGAAATCGATGGAACTGAACAGGCTATATTTAGGTTTATGACTATCACCGCCCCTGTAAGAGTTTATCAATCAAATAATCGTGAGAGTAATAAGAAAACATTTACTATTTATCTGTCAATCTTTGGTTCCAGGTTTGATTTTATCAAAAACGGGTTTTGCCAGCGGTGGATTAAATTAATAAAAGTGATAAATCAACGTCATTTTGTATGTGGCCTCAGTGGCGTAATCGGTAAGCGCGACGTCTCTAGAGAGATTAGAATTAGGTTTTGTAGGATCAGGCGTGGGTTCGAATCCAGCTGTAGCCAATTATTTTTATTTTTTCCCATTTGAATAATTCTTCTGGTGACCAAATAGATCTGTTAGATCTATTCCATCAACATGTTTATGAATATTTACAGAAAACTAAAATAGTTCCATGGTTATAGAATCATTACGCCCATCTACTAACCTAATAAACCTTCCACTACCGGAAGTAACCAAATAAACCTAAGTTTATTTGCACCCCCTTTATTATGTCACTAGAGAAGCCTGGTGACTGGATAAAATTCAACCCGTGGTTAATAGGGAACCGCGTTATAGCGGTTTATTATCTGGGTACTTACATAAACTTACATAAACCCCCATCATCTTAAAATAAAGTAATTTCGAACGAAACAGACATGTTTACTTTGTTTCCCCATCCACTCATGTACTGGAAAGGTACAACATTATTATACATTTATGGTGAAAAACACTTAGTGTAGTAAAAATCAATAAACGGCTACTGTTGAGTTCCAATCTTTTAACCCATTCAGCCCTAGTGACGCACTGAGTCGTTTTGTTGCAAATAAAGTACATCCTGATCAGACAGCTCCTATAAGAGCTGCCTGATCAGGGTATACTTTATTTGCTTATGCATGACCCAAAATTTATGCAAGCTATAAAGCTTCTGTGTTTGTCTCGATGGATTTATTGTCATGTACAGTGGCAACTGAGTTCAGGATAGGAATGGCTTTCAGCCAACCTATCAAGCTAACAGTTGACCCAATAGTCATATAAATGGAATGATTTTCAGTCAGCCCATTTATTCTAATTTATGATATTGATGAGCATGGCTTTCAGTCAACTTGTCTGTATCAAGTTTTGTTAATACAGAGTATTCTTATTTCATATATATTGTACATCCTTCATTGTCTGGATAGATAATCATGCGGATCGTTTCCGGCTAGTGATTTCATCCATGTGAAGCGCGTTTGAACGCACAGGGGTCTGGACCGCTTCATGGGGGTCTACATGTACTATATAATAACAAGGGTTCCAACTAACAGAACGGATATCCGTGTACCACGAGTACAAATATGACTGTTACTCTTACAATTTAAATGATAATTTCGTAATTCTTTCGGCTATTGAAAGCCAATATATTTTTCTATCAAATTAATATAATCTTATAACGGTAACTTATGAACAAGTATCAATCCAACAGCGATTTTCACAAAATTTCACGTGTTTTTAGGGTCATTGACAAACGTTCGTTCACTCCGGTTTCACTATATCACAGCAATAACCTGGCAATTTGCAGTTCAAAAAATGGCGTGAGTCAATAAAACGAATCAATTCTAACACCCACCTCCAATTATTTAGTCCCCAACATCAAAAGAATGGTGTAAAACTAGTGAGTTTTGTCAGTTTACTGCATATCGTCGAGGAAGGAGCCATTGTACGTGACGTCACGGATTTTCCAACTTTTCCTTCGCTCATCCAATGAAATGGCTCCATTCAAATTTGTTGCAAAATGGCAGCATCCGAAATAGAAACATAACGACAGACGGAACGGCCGCTGTTGCTAGTTGCTTATTTATTAAGAGGACAAAACAAATGGAGATTGGTGATATAATTGGGGTGTTTTATTAAACCACGCCATCTGTTGAACTGAAAATCGCCAGGTTATGGCTGTGATATAGTGAAACCGGGGTGAACGAACGTTTGTCAATGACCCAGAAAACACGTGAAATTTAGAGAAAATCGTTGTTGGATCGATAATTGCGCGTAAGTTACTGTGAGAAGATTATATTTATTTGATAGTAAAATATATTGGCTTTCAATAGCCGAAAGAGTTACAAAATTATCATTGAAATTGCAAGAGTTACATTCATATTTGTACTTGTGGTACACGGATGTCCGTTCTGTTAGTTGGAACCCTTGTTATTATATAGTACATGTAGACCCCCCATGAAGCGGTCCAGACCCCTGTGTTTGAACGCACATATCCAGTGTGAAAAGAGCGCTATATAAATGTGGTATAATAATAATAATAATAATTTACCAGGACTGATTGAGAACTGAAAATGCCCAACTTTTATATTGAATCTTGTATCATAATGTGTTTTTATTTCACCAATATTGGTTTCATGAAGTTTGTTTATTCATAAACACCTGATGCCGTGCAAATTAAAGTGCAAACTTTGGTGAGCTTTTTATTCACTCGTACATGCATTGGTGCCAATAAGTTTGTTTTTCATAAACACCCGACGCCATGCAATTAAAGTGCAAACTTTGGTGGCTTTGACAGTGAAAGATTTCAGTACAAGTGCAATTAAATGTGCGAACTACAAACCCCAATTGGATTAAGGTTAGAGCTACAGCATTAATTCAGCTGTAAGATGCAACACTGATATTACTCAATAAAAATATAGTGGGAGTTGGAACATTATTTCGCTTAGCAGTCGCTAGTATCGCTACCCCCGTATCGATTTTTTTGGCTCGCTGCCGATATTGGGGTCTGTAGTGAAAGTTATGCAGTTAAGATTTTACGTGTACACCTATTTCCGGCGCTGTTCCAAATATTGTTTATTTTTCACCGTTTATTTTATGTTTCATTGCGATATTCAATCATATTTACAAAAAATATTTCGGCAACACAGACCATCCGCGTTATATCGGATACTGCGGTAAAACGGTCCGCGGTATAATGGAGCTCCAGTGTACCTAAATTGAACATTTTCTGATAACGATTTCATTAATTCGCCATCAAACCATACTTTGTGACTACATACAGTACATAGTGTGTCATACCTATAGAATAATCTTGATGAGATGATCCTATCAAGTGGTCATAACACATGGTTTGATGGAGACATGAGGATCCAGTGTTATGCATGCCTAGGTCCCTGGCCCAATTTTCTGACAGATGCCCAGATAAGGTGCGTAAGTTGAAACACTTCCATCTCCTTTATTTTCTGCACCAATCCATATGTTGTGACCACTCTTTAGAATTATCTCTTCAAGATGATTCTAAAGAGTGGTTATAACATAGGTTTTGATGGAGAAATGATGATTTTAGTATTTGAATATGCATCATTATAACAGATATCTGTTCTGGTAAAACATTTTGAGGTTTGGGGCCCCTTAATGGCCTTTCCCATTATAAGTTATTGCACAGGCTTTAGTATTTGTGTCACTGGTATCATAAGATGTTCACAGCTAATTTGACATTTTTTTTTAATTTTACACAGGCTGACTGGTTACCTGTTTTGCTTTGCTGCGTGCTGAAATACTGCTAACATCCGGTGATAACAGGACACCAGTCTCAGATGATGTTTCCATGGATCAGTGTCAGACAGACCTGCCTATTTGTAGCATGTCCAAAACCACTGGTGTAAAGGCTCCATGGAGTTCCTGTTACATAAATCATACATAAGCTTCAGTTCACAAGAAAACAAGATCTCAGAATCTTTCCTGGCAGGAAGTGTATTATTTCACCTATAAATTAATATCTCAACAAAACTATATCTTCAAACCATTCATCAGAATCACATAAATGTGTGTTCAAAAGAAAATTTATAGAAAATAGTGTTTCTTATCTGGAGTCCTTTGGTCTATGTTTATTATACATTGTATGAGTCTGCACTGCTTGCAATATAATATTGGTAATTTGGTAGTCCACTAAACAATCAAAAACATAAATGGAAAAATCATACAGATTGTCAGATCAGACACTGCTGTCTTAGTCTACATTGTTTGGAATTATCAGAGACACCCGTTTTCATGTCAATATACAGAAAAGCCCTTCTGCAAATGCAACTCAAAACAGTCTATTTCTGGGATTGAAAACTGACTGAGTCAAAGAGGGTCCTGTAATCAAGGGCAGATAACTCTAGACATTGTGATCTGATTCAACCCAAAAACTATAGGCGTCTTCCTCTGATGATACTAAGCATATGCCCTTAATATGAAACCATTTATGTGAAGTACTGTTTGAGTTATGGCATCACATCAAAAGTGTTGGCGGATGGACAGACAGAAAATGTGATTACTATAGGGCTCCTACATTTTAATGCAGGGCCCAAATTATAAAGATCTGCTTCTACAGTTTGCTTTATGGTACATCATACTGTACATGAACACTATTTTCACCTTGACAGAAAATGTAGAATCAAATCTATATACATGTAATTCCATTAAGCAAACAGAGCAGATACTGATCAGACGGCGCTGCTCCTGCAGGAGCCATATGACCTGGGTCTACTCTGCAAAGGTGTTTTATCTGGAAAAAGGTTAAGGCAATTAGGGTAGGATATACTAGTAATAGATACCAGAGAGTTCTAGTTATCAGATTCACATTTAACTGTGGTAAAAATGATGTCTGCTGAATGTCAAATCTGGTGAAATTTAATACTTGTTACTATCTTTTGATTCATTCAAGCTTTCTTTTAACCCTTAGAAATAAATGCCTTTGAATACAGAGAAGACCCAGATCAGATGGCTCCTCTAGAAACTAATCCAGGTCTGCTCTGTTTATTTGATAAATGAGTGAGTGAGTTGGGTTTAACGTCCGACCAACAGTATTTCAGTTATTTGCAGACGGCACCCGCATGAGACAAGTTATAGTGCTGCCTCACTGAAATACCCCTGCCGCGGGCACATGGCAAGGGCATCCCACCCAGTCACATTATCCTGACACCGGGCCAACCAGTCCTAGAACTTCACCTTTTAATGTCGAGCGCAGACAAGGGAGCTACTAGTACCAACTTTTAACGACTTTTGGTCTGTCGCGGCCGGGGATCGAACCCACGACCTTCCGTACCGCAGGCGGACACTCTACCACTGAGCCATGCGGTCGGTCCTTTGATAAATGAAATGATGTAGATCTGATTCTACAGTTTCTTCCATGCATGGATAAAAATTCAGCTAATTATTATTCATACAGTCATTATTTCTTACATAATCTAACAGTGTTGTGCCTAGGTCCCTATTTTGGGCAGCCAATTTGAGATTTGGACAGGCCTTTGTTGTTGAGGGACAATGATTTTGTAATTGGGCAAATGTCCTCCAGGTACGGCCTAGGTACAACACTGCACAATAAATATTCATGGAGTAAAGGCTTAAACCATTGACTATCAAACAGCTATAGCTTGTATCCTGATGAGACAAGTTGAAAAATCAGCTAGAAGACGTCTTGTAAACATGAAAATCAGTACAAAAGATCTGTTATGACACTTATAGTTTTGGGTCTTTCTCTTTGTGTCGCAGTGCCGACTTACTCACTCACTCACTTTCTCTTTTCAATAATACTTAAAAGCCTGGACTTCCTACATGCTTTCCTCTATTATTACAGGCCTGGAAAATTCCACTCATTCGCCATGACAAGTAACTTTCTTGCAGGAAGAGTAGAATTTCAGAAATTTTAACAATGATTGAAAATAGACAAAAGCAGCTGGCAGGACGGGTAAAAGTTTTAGGATTTTTCCAGCCCTGTATTAAATTTTAAAAGCATTATACCCCTAGCTCTTCAATAACTTAACTGATTCATATTACTAGCTATTCATACCAATAAAGACAGAAAGGTAAAACCTGTCTTGTTCATTATACTAGAGTCTGAAACATAAGATTAACCCTTTGAATGTGGGAAATAAATGTACTGGAATTTGCAATCAGTGTAGACCCAGACCATAGGATTCTTGAAGGGGAAGCCTGCTCATGCTTTGCAAGGCTAGCGACAAATTCATGAAAACATATATATATACAAACAGTTTTGATACAAATGAGATGTGTGCTGAGTAATTAGCCGTCTCATAAGGATCCTGTTTGACACTCAAGCTGTATTTTTTAAATGTAAGAAAAATGAAGAAAAATTATTTTCAGAATTGTAACAGGAAATTTAGGAGACTAGGACTTAGCATGCAAGTTATTAATCCTTTCCTTCATATAAACACATTTTCAAACATGGTAGGCCCAAGATCAGACAATTCCTATTGGAGTCATCTGATCAGTGCCTGCTTCGTTTAATTTTTGACATGATATAGATAGATCTGATTCTGCAGTTTAAAATATATAGCTAGAATCAAGATCCAGGGTTACAGATAATTAAGGCTCGTATTGGGGTATTTACCCAATTAAAATTGTGGAAAAAGCAATTGTTTTTCACAATAAGGAGTAACAAAGAAATCTAGCCAAAAAGCAAAGAAAATTTTGAAAACCTAATCAGAATATGAATAGATAATACCCAATTACAAAAACTGCCAATACCCAATAAAAATTATTGCAAATACCCAATTCTGTAAAAAAAAATCAAGGGGTAAATTTATACCCAATTGCATCAAAACCTTATCTGTAACCCTGTAGATCTAATGAATATTCATGATGTTATAATTTCTTACATGAATAATGAACAGGAAGAGGGTCTTTCATTCAAAACGGACTCTATGAACCATTCACTTTCAGCATTCAGAGGATTAAACCACACCCTAAATATGCCAGTGGCACTTTAATCACAAATTTATATTTACATTTAGACAGATCTATAATAAAATCATCTGCTTACTGCAAGACCAACTGTGTCATATCCAAATGCATGGGTTAAACATGCAGAACGCCGATTTGCGTCATAAAACGTCCGGACTTAGTCACGTGGTTGTAGATCAATTCTACATGGCCACTGGAAAAGTAGGTCAACCCTAATTGATACCCGTTTCTCTTCAAATACGACCTCATGTGTTATACGTCATTATATGATACCGAATGCTTTAAAGCTTTAAACAAACGTTCACAGAGTCTAGAACGGGAAATCTGTTAGCATTTGTCCCCACCGGAACCCCGTACGTCGTGCACACACATCCATGACGCTCGAGTTTGTTTACCAATATATAGAGCCATTCGTCCAACCGTTCACAGTTTAAAGCATTTCAACCATAAATAAACGCAATGCACACGTTATACATGTATTTGAACCTACCACAAGTTAGTTCCATATATTACAAATTCAGATTTTCTCGTGCAAACTACATTAAATAGACTCTGTTCTTGCACAAGATGAAATGTTCATAGCTTCCCGTGTGATTTGATGACATGCGCGTGCACGGTGTGTCTCGTGGACTAACTACTCTCCGGGACTCTTACGTCGTAAATCTCGGCTTCCTCTAACACTCAGAGGTAAGTTCATCAGTTTTTTTGGGGAGATTAGTAGCATTTGAACAACTATCTACATGTATACTTTTAAAGAAAGTGTTTGGAATATATTAGAAACATATTTCTAAAATTTATCTTTATGACTATCAATATTTTTGGATGGATAGGAAAGAACCGAATCTAATGTTGGGATAAACTTGCTTCTGTCCCAGTGTATGCATGTATGCATTTTTTTTTATTTTGAAATTATGCTATATATGAAACAAGCAATGCAAAATGATTAAATTGGTCGATAAACGACCTCTGTGTTATTCTGGTCCTTTTGCCGAACAGGAAAATGAGAATTTGCCAATGTGAAGAGGTACTAAATGAGTCACCTAACCTGGGTCAAGAAAGGTTACTCAAATGGCATTGAAACTAAGGAAAGTATATATACAACTTAGATTGACACAGAAATTAAGAAAAATATATATCTAAATTAAAAATGGAAATAAAGGTTACTCAAATGGCATTGAAACTGAGGAAACTAACTTAGATTGACACAGAAATTAAAAATATATATATATATATATCTAAATTAAAAATGGAAATAAATCTTTGGGTTTTTCTCTCTAATGCTAAAAAATGGATTTATGTTTACCGGGATATATATGTGCTTTTCAGAGAAAAAAAAGAATATTACTGTACATATATAAATCCGTAGAGAAATTTAAGTTTATATATAAATTTCCCGGAACGACTATAATATATTACCTTAGATAGGTCCACGGGTAGATTTTAAAATGTGCATAGATTCTATGTGTGGCAGCTCGATCATGCATGTAGATCATGATTGTGTGCACATTTTGAATTTCGACCTATTTAACGAACATTAATTACATTTATTTGTATAATGGCATATGAACACATGAAATTTTAGCAATGGAAGAAACTATATACATAGTCATATCTATTATATTATTTCATAAGCAAACGTACAGAACTAGACCCTGATCAGATATGGCTCGATCCTGTATACAGTAGCCATCTTATCTTGATTTACTCTGTTTGCAAATGCATAGAAAGGCATGAGTAAAGGATTAAGTTACATTGTACATACACTTAGCAACTTTTCTAACTCCACATTTTTGTTGTTAAATAACTTTTTACTGTCTCAAGACATATAAATGAAATTCCGTTTGCTATAAATGCACCCACTCACCTATACATGTGTTGACAAAGAATCACTCGATTCCGACAAGAAGTATTGAATTCGAGATGCACGTGCATTTCGTGGTTTTTGCGATTTTATACACGTGTACCAACCCAATTGCAATGAAACCGACACAATGCCGGACAAGAACATCTGACGCATCGGAAAAACATAGGGACTTACTTTTGAGTGCTAAAGTATTCGTAGAATAACCATTATTAAGAGACGTCTTGTGATTGGGATGCTTGAAAGCAGACAATCCCACCAACAAGTAAGTGTTAAAGTGTTTTCTACGTTCAAAATTCTACTTGAAGCTAACAACATCAGAAATATACCATGGTGTGCTAAACCCCGACCTTTATCCCATCGAGCACTTGTGGGGCGAGCTGGAGTATAGAATCCGACAGATTCTCCACCCGCCAAGGACACTTTGCCGTCTTTGGTAACCGGAACTTGCTGCTCAGATTAACGCATGGCATGCTATTCCACACATGACACTATTCAATCACTTTTATAATTTACTTTTTACTTTTATGCCTTCAACGTGAGTGGCTCTATCTGAAGCGCAAGGCGGACAAACCAATTATTGAAACCAGCATTTTGCGAATTTTGATAATGGGGGTGATCTTATTACAGACGTCATCAATCCATTGCAATAAGTGATATTGTTGTTGTATGAAATATCTAATGAAATTAAATGATGAGTCGACAATTTCCCTTCTGTTGCTTCATTTTATGTGGAAAATTGTCGAGTTATGGACCGAAATGTAAGTGTGGAGTTAGAAAAGTTGTTAAGTATAGTTGACAAGTTTTATATGTCTCTGATTTTCGCATACTGCCTGGTAAGAAATTAGCTATGTAATCTTTGTTAAGTTGGCACTTCAGCAATTATAATTAATTTTATATAACAACATATATAAATGAATGATTATGTATCGGATCATCAGAATGAGTACGAGAGCAAATATAAGATTTTATCTCAAATGTATATTGCTGAGGTGCAACACGTACAGGCATGAAAAGCAAAAGAAAAAAACCCGTGGGATTTTCACATAATTAAGTATATAGATGCATTCCGCACAGGTATATATATTTGTCAAAAGTGCAAACTTTAACTTGGTATTAACTACTCGTTCGAGTAAGCAAACTCAGCGTATTTTGTAGGAATTTCACGTCGGCACTGGCTATACGGCTTAGTCGGAATGTATCAAAAGTTATATTATTTGAAAATTATGTAATGTCCCAGCTTCACGTTAAATTTGTACCAAACATTAGTGGTCATTCCATCTTGGCTGTCCAAATCCGGGCGTTATTTAGAATCGGTCGCGAAATCTGCGAATCGGTAGTTGGACCCCTTGTATATAATATAACACTTAAATCGACCCAATCAATCTTTTTGACTTTTTAAACCATCTAGACCCATGAAATGGCCCCCCTGTGTTTTAGACCATCGATCTAGACCCACGAAATGGCTCACTGTGCCTAAATCCGTAAATTAAATTTTAACCCAATGTTTAACTCAATGTTTAACTCAATGTACTCTTCTGAAGTTCTAAGAATATCTTCAAATTTAGATCTCCATTGACGATTCGATCAAGCTGTTGAGAAACTATTGACAGAGTGTCAAATAGCTTGGATCCTGCTGAGACGCCGAGTTACAAATATTTTTTAAGCTGTTTGCATTTGCGACTCAGATGGAGGATGCATGCATATATCTAATTCACATCGATAACCGAAAATAATCAGTTTGATCGGCTGTCTGTGAATAGATCTATGTATTATGATGTAACATCGTGTAAGCGCTCGGATATACACTATGTTCACTAATGTTTTGACGCTGAAAACGTTTTCACGAGAGTTGGTACTCGACGCTCTGCTTTCATATCCCATTTGGGAACCAGCCAACATTTGTGACCTTCAAAATTCAACATGGCGGGTTACAACCAATCTATTGTCAGTTTTTTTCAACGTAAGTGTGTATTTTCCGACATTAAATCTTTTAATTTAGATATCTGCATATTTACATTAACAACTAAATCTACCTAGATACGTTCAATGACCCGTATACTGACCAGTACACGGTGTTTGACCGGTCATGTGACGGTTAACATGGTTAACCGAAAGCTTAACGTGATTGGCTGTCGCTCGGTTGACCACTGACTGACCACAGGTAATATAGGAAAGTGTTTGCGTGGCCAATCGACCGGAACGGTCAGATAGACTGTGCTAGGTATGTGACCAATTTACACAACACAACATATTGTTAATGTTAGTCAGTCGACAGATGAAAGTCAGAATATGCAACCTTGGAGTTGGCAATATTGGAATAGCCACATCACCCAAGAATGAATTGAAATAACATTTCAAGTTGTAGTATAAACTGTATCCTTATGCAGTTTCCTATGATGGAAATCACGTTGTTGGGAATTTCGGGAAAGGTTGTGTGTGTGTGTGTGGGGGGGGGGGGGGGGGGGGGCATAATGCATTTAAATTTATATTAATGGCATATGTAGATATTTAACCTATCTGTAGGATTCATTATCTGAAACAGTTTCATAAGTAAACCGAGCAGACCCTGATCAGATTGTTCTTATAGGGGCTATCTGATCAATCTGGGTCTACTATTTGCAAAAGCATGAACAAGTGTATGTTGAAAGAAATGGTTAATGCCAGTGAATATCACATTTTAGTGGACATTAAAACAGAATTAATGCAAACTTACCAGAGTCTGCTGTGTTTGCTTATAGAGTAATAATAGACATATTTAATAATATTGACTCTTCATGGATTTAATAATATTGACTCTTCATGGATTGGATTTGGCTTTGACAAAACTGGGGGGGGGGGGGTTGTTTAAGGGCTATATCATGTCAAAAGTAAACAGAGCAGACACTGACCAGACAGCTTCTACAGGAGCCATCTGATGTGGGTCTACTTTGTATACAATTTCATGAAAATACGTTTATAGATATGAAGGAACTGGCTGGCTAGTCATGGGGTGGGTGCGGGATTCAATAGATTTATGAACCTTAATTTTGCTGGGCAGGTGTCTTGGACACAATGGGTGAAAGTTGTACTTCCTAAGATACAGATTGTGTAAGTCTCTCATATTTCAATATAGAAAGGTTTGCATGGTAATTGCTGAACATAGTTTTAGTATATGACACTTGTATATTATTTTATTTTATCATGCAAAGTGAGACTTTAATAAACTATTAAACTGAGTGGCAGGAATTAGTTTCATTTACTGCTCCTTTAAGTTTTACATTTACCTGTATGTATCTCTTTAATTAAGATATTTACATTGTACATGTATCTCAAAGAGGTATTGGTTTTCTTTTGTATATGGCAAGCACTGATAAAATACAGGTGTACTTTTCAGGTAGCTATTGTTATTCAATGACTTTCATTTGCAACACATGCTTTTTACCCAGAAGAGGGTATATAAGCGTGGCAATTTTATACTTACTTCAGTTCGGTTCAGGTCACTTAAAGGTAACTTATGCCTTCAGTCAGAACTGGCTCACCCCTCTCTCTCTCTCCTTGCTTGGCCCATTCCCTCATATAAGTGTTTTCACACAATTGCAAACAGAGTAAACCCAGATCTGACAGGCCTTTTTTTCACTTGAAGGGGAAAAATTTGCTACCCGCTTTTATATATAGTAAAAATGGCTAATTAGGGGAAACAATCATGCGCAGTTTGCCAATTGGGGAAGAAAAACCCTGTGGTAAACCCATTTTTAGGGGGAAAATGCATGATTTTAAAGAAAATCGCAGGTATCTGTTATGTAAAGAAAAAAAGCCCTGAGATCAAGGTCTGCTCTGTTTACTAGTAAAATTTGATAGATCTGTTTCTTTACTTTCTAAAATGTCTACAATGTTCCACCTTCCATATTTCTTTTATAACTATTTTGTTTATGAACATTCAGTAGGTATTGAAATTTGGCCTAAATACAGAACAGGGAAAGGGTTAGTGTTTAATTTATAATAAAAGAATCATTCCCCTGGACAGATTTGTTGAACATTTGTAGATCCTTTAATAAGAAAGAACCTGGGAAAAGTAACCACCTAACCCACAAACTTTGTAGATCTAGCAAATGAATGTTAGCTCTAGGCTACTATTTCTTACACAAATATTCGTGATAATTATGCATCAGTCATCTCTTTTTCCATTTGCAGGGAACAGGAAGCTCGCAGAATGGTTATACAATATATCCTACTTCCCTCAGCTTGGTAAGTATATGGATGATAAAGGCAGAGACATAATATTAAACATACAGAGATTGGCAACCAGCATTAGGCAAAGAGCACATATTGCACGTTGTGCTTGAGGAACGATATTTTGCGAGATATGAAAATCACACAATAACTGACCAAATCATCCACAATTTGCTTTGTTGTTTTAAACTGGCCAGCCCTGGGGTGGGGGCCACCTTTGACCCCAGGGGCATAATTTACATGTATATAACTTTTTGAAGAGGACCTGAACATGATGCTATATGCCAAATATGCTAGCTGAGAACGTTCCAGTTTCAGAGAAGATTTTCAAAGTTTTCACTATGTATCTATAGAAACCCTTTACTCCATAAATATAATATAGATATGATTCTTCAGTTTCTACTATGGACAAAATGTGTCATTTTAAAGATTAATTTAATAAATTTTCATGATGGCATTATTCCATTTCATAGCCCATAGGTTAACCCGATATAAGATTATGTCTGCTAAATTCTGTTGTTGTAATGTTTACATTCAATGCATTCAAACATTTGAGAGACTGTTGATCCAGTTCAACTGAGAGTTCAAGGTGTGACTAGACAATTCCTCAATACAAGATCAGGTATTTTTATATGTAGCAAATGTTTGTGAAGACCTATAGATTATGGACAAAACATGTCACCATTTTATTTACAGAACTTGTCTTAAGCGGCCATCAAAGAGAAATCTAATTTAGTGTCTGTAATTCAGGTGGTACCATAACCCTTTCCTCCATGAATATTCATGTCAGAAAATATGATGTCTGACATGAATATTAATTAGATTTTTTTTTTTTATAAAAGCACAGACACATGAATTTTTGGCCATCAAAGAAACTGTAAAATCATATCTACATTATATCATTAGCAAACGGAGCAGACCCTGATCAGATAGCTCCTGTAGGAGCCAATCTGATCTGGTCTTCACTGTTTGCAAAGGAATATTTATGGAGTAAAGGGTTAAAGAGTGACATCTATGTATCTAGTTGATTAACCCTGTACCACATAAATTGCAAACAGAGTAGATCCAGATCAGATTCCCATGTAAGAGCTGTCTGATCAAGGTCTGCTCTGTTTGCTTATAAAAGATATGTACCTGAATCTACAGTTTGTTCAGTGGTAAAAACTGTGCAGACCCAGATCAGGTGACTTCTAGTAGCACTCTGATCTGGGTCTACATGTTTGCAAGTCTTAATACAGTTGTTTTCTGCATTCAAAGGGTTAATCTTTATAGACTAGTTTAGTGGGAACAGTGATTTTGACACCTTTCATACACATACAATGTTTTATCATGGTTTTAGTTATGTATCCCTTTACTCCACAAATATGCTTTTCTATGTCTTTGCAAACAGAGCAGACCCAGATCAGACCACTCCTGTGGGAGCTGTCTGATCAGGGTCTGCTCAGTTAGCTTATGATGCATTATAGATATAATTCTATAGGTTCTGCCATGGCAAAATATTCCTGTAACCATGTGCTATTATAACAATTAATCCAATTAATATCCATGATGTCATTATTTCTTACATGAATATTCATGGAATAAAGGGATTATAATTTGATTTGCAGAAATATTTTAGGTTTAAAGTTTGAAAACAAAGAACTCTACTCCCTACAAAAGTTTTCTGCCTATTTGAAGATATTACTACATTTACATACTAGTATGCAGAGCAACAGATAAAGGTTCTTATTCAAATACTAAATTCATCATTTCTCCACCAACACTGTATGGGACACTCATTTCTCAAAGAGATGAGTCTAAAGAGTTGTCACTACAAAGGGTTTGATGGAGAAATAAAGGAGCTATTCTTGATATGTTTTAATTTACACATCTTACTGGGCTTCTAATTATACTGTTTAAGTGTAGATAAATCAAACTAAGCATGTTAGTAATACATTTTGCCAGCACCCCTTCTCTGTAAAAGTTGTATTGCACATTTTACCAATTAATTTACTTTAAGGTTTGATGCGTCATGATGCAGTGAGAAAGTATGACCCAATCGTAAAAGAGGCAGTGAAGCGACTTCCTGCAGATGTTGCAGCCCAGAGACAATTTAGAATAAGCAGAGCCCTGCATTTGAGCTACAAAAACACAGTGTTACCTCGCAAGGAGTGGATGACCATAGACAAGGTATGTATTAGCTCAAGACTAAACATTTCACATTAGCAACGGGGCTGTAGATAAGTTTTTTAAGTTCTTCTGTCCTTTCCCTGCTGAATATCTTGTGAGAAATAATGGCATCGTGAATATTTATTAGCATATATTATTAATTATATAATCATAATGGCATAGGTAGCGGTACACAGGAGTTTTTGTTTTTGATAGAAACTGTAGGGTCTGGGTCTAACCTGTTTGTAAAGGCATGAATACGGGTTTATATACATGTGTATGAGGGAAAAGGTTAAAGTCATATTGACTTACCTGTAACAGGATTTCATCCCCTACAAATGTCAGTATTATTTCCCTCACTAAATAAGATACCATGAATCTATAGGAAGGTCAGATCTGTTTACTAATAGAATTTAAAAGATCTGTCTCTTTACTTTCTAAAATGGTTACAATTTTCTGCCTACATGTACTTTATTTCGTAATAAATATTTTGTCAATGGATATTCAGTAGGTATCGAAAATTGGAATAAACATAGAACAGGGAATTCATGTAAAAAGATAATGACACCTTCATGTAAACTCCTTTCCACGCATTTATAAACATAGTAATCAAAATGGCTCCTATAGGAGCAGTCTGATCAGACTCTGCTCTATTTGTTTTTGGAATTACGATACATCTAACTCTACCAGTACCAAATAATCCTGTATACATATATATGCTATTATAAAAAAATCAGCTAATAAATATTCATGATGTCACCATTTCTTATATAAATGCATGTACATGTATTTAAACAGGGAAAAGGTTAAATGAAATTTTATAATGGTATAAAAACACAGTGTCTGTTGACCATGGCAGAAACTGTAGATTCAGATCTATGTAATTTCATAAGCTCCTGTTGGAGCTGACCAGGGTCTACTCTGTTTGCAAAGGCGACATAACTGTCAGTGAAAGGTTTACTATAAATGACGCCATGGTTGACCTTTTGATGACAGTTTGGATCCAAAATGAGACATCATGTGAGTATGAGTGACTAGGTGTCTTTGCACAATCCTCTTTCTTCCAGTCAATGTTTTGGAAAAGAAACTGAGCCAAAACCTACTTTGAACAATTCTGCAGATGACAATTGTATACATGTATATATTCTCCCTAATAAATGACTCCACTTTAATAAACACATCTTTACTTCTTGGGGAAACTAACGATGAATATAAGGACCAAAAACCCTGTATAATAAGTTAATAACCAATAAACAAAAATCAAAGGTTTTTCAAAATACTGGTAGACTGGTAATAACTTAATGCAGATTGAAAGCAATGCAGAAAGCTTCTCTGGGAGCCTTCTGCACTGCTTTCATTCTGCAGTAAGCAACCACCTGTGTACAGAATGCAAGCTCCTTTAAAACTAACTCACCTGGGAGAGTTAATACAGTGTACAGAGCACTAGTTAACCCTTTACTCCATAAATACACCTTTTCAAGCCTTTGCAAACGGAGTAGAGCAAGATCAGACGGCTCCTGTAAGAGCCGTGTTATCAGGGTAAGCTCTGTTTGCTTATGATATTATTAGTTACATAGTCATGTAGTGACTGGGTAAGGATGATACCTGATTAGTAAATGTCATACCCGATAATGCGAAGCCGAGCTGGTTATGACATTTACTAACCAGGTACATGTATCATCCCGTACCCGGTCACTACATGACTATGTAATGAATTTACCCCACTGATGACCAATCTATATTCTATCAGTGTTCCAGATAAAGGGAAATTGATTATCTTCTTTAAATTAATAGTTTTCCATCCACTGCCTAATATAAGCCATTTGGTGGTAAACATGACCATCGTTGGCGGAATATTAATTAAGATTAATTCTAATATAATAGCACATGGACATTGGAATGTTTGGCCATGAAACATGTAGAATCATATCTATATCATAATATATCAAAGACATAGAAAGGCATATATATGGAGTAAAGGTGCTTTTACAACCCAAAACTATACTTCTTCTTGATGATCACTTTAGAGGGAATTTACTGTAGTGAAAATCAATGTGTGTTGTATTTTAAATTGCAGGACGTGCCATATCTAGACCCATACATTGCTCAGGTCAAGAAAGAAGTTGAAGCCAAGAAGAAGTTTCAGAAAGAAATTTTGTCATTTAAAATGCCAGTGAAGAAGACGTAACCAATGAGTGATATATTGTATGGACAGATCTAAGTTATGTTTGTCTTTAATAGTTTCGATTTTTTTCCATTAAAATGAAATATTTCTTGCTATAAAAAAATCTAAATGGTGGGACATTGTCATCTGTTTCTATTACATAGAAAGAATTTTAGTCAAGGTAGCTATGTATGAAAGTAAACAAAAGATATTTACAAGAATGTGCCATATGTTTTATTTGAATTTGAAGTTTGCTTAGTAAACTTTAAAAAAAAGAAAAAGTGTGTATTCTTTAAACCTTTTACTCCATAAATATGCCTTTTTTAACACCTTTGCAAACAGAGTAGACCTAGATCAGACGTCTCCTATTGCCGTTTGCTTATGGTATAATATAGGTCTGATTCTACAGTTTCTGCTTGAGCCAAAAGGTCCTGTGATTATATGATATTAATAATTTGCAAATAGGAGGCCCTGATCAGACAGCTACTGTAGAAGTTTCTGCACTGTTTGTCTGCAAAGGGAAAACAATTACTGGCAATCATAGCCATATCCTCATTGTCAAGCACAGGCACATTTTCCCATGCTAGTTAGACTACCCATAACACCTGAAATTAGTACAAATAATTAAGCAAACTACATGTATACCAAGAAACTCCACAAAGGACCATAACTCTTAAGCAATGCATGTCAGTGTTGTGGCTCCTGCACCATATTACGGTAAATAAAAAAAATGTTCAAAGCTACAACCGAAACCAAAAGCTTTGATAGTTATGAAGAAACTTGACTTAAGCACAAAACATGTCCTAAAAATATTTGAAACAAGAGTGCCAAACCAAATTTGCCCGTCAGGAGCCATTTGGCTGGTTATCGAACATATGCAAGATGTTATAGCTACACATAATTTCATGAAATTTGGTGCAGACCTGATTAAAACTGGATAACGTAAAGAGCGGGCAAGTGCAAAATAAGCAATATATATATATATATATTTTTTAAGAGCCTTTGGCCATTTGACTGGTTATTGAACTTGGTTGAGACAATATGATCACATTAAACAATGGCGAACCATTCTACAATGTACTTAAATTCAACATTCAAACGATACAGGTCTAGCTTTACCACTTCAAAGACAAAGTATTATCCCCCACCAATGGCAGATGGATATAATTTTAGTGTTGTCAGTCCATCTGTTTCAGTGCGTCACAGAGTGATATCTCGGAAACATTTTTGAGTTTTTCATTGAAACTGTAAATGTTTAGTACCATAACTGAATGTGGGCCTGCAAGTATCACTCATATTGGCCTTGGAATGCCAGTCATGGTTCATTGCTTGTCAAAAATGTTTTTGCATCTTCTGAGCCATTTCTCAGAAATTGTTTGGAGTGTTACTATGAAACATAGTGTAAAGTTTAAGTAGCATAAGGGCACATGACTCTGCAAGTATCATTCATATTGATCCTGGAACACAGTTATGACCCTTTTTTTTGGCCATCCAGAACTGCTCAGAAACTGAATTTTTTTTGCTATGAAACTTTGAGAAAATGTTAGAAGAAGCATAAAGACATGCGACCCTGCAGGTACCATTTATAGTGACCATGGAACGCCAGAGTTGTGACCCCTTGCTTGCGACAAATGTAATGTTTTTGTCTGTCTGTAGCCATTTCTCAGAAATTGTTTGGAGTTTTGTTTGAAATTGTAAATTTTAAGTAGCATAAGGTAACAAGTTTATTTGCTGAATTGATATCCCCCGCTAAACAAGTGCTGGTCTCAGTTATTAATCAGTTATTAATTAATTAGGCTATTAATCAGAGGGACAAAAAAGGTTTTCACAAAATGCTATACCTGGTGTTCTAAAGTAAATGTGAGTGATAATTGTAGGTTCACATTTATTTATTTATGGTACTAAACATTTTAACAAACTTTCATTGAAAATGTCCAAACAATTCCTGAGATATGACTGAAGATGGACCGTAACTCTGGTGTTCCAAGTTCAATATCAGTAGCACTTACAGGGCAGTATTTCCTTAAAATTTTAAACATTTTCACCAAGTTTCAAAGAAAAACTCCAAAGCTTTTTTGAGATTTGATTCCAGACAAACAGGTTTTTCGTAAAGAAAGGACAGTAACCTTGGTGTATCAACGAAAGTGATACTGGCAGGGGGCATTTTCTCATGGTACGAGTACTTAACATTTACACAAAGGTTCATAGTAAAACTCTAAATAGTTTCTGAGATATGGCTCTGGACAGACTGTTACAATTTCCACAAACAAAGGACAATAATTCTGGGGTTCCCAGGTCAATATGAATGATACTTGCAGAGCCCAATGTTCTTATACTAATAAGCATTTTCACAAAGTTTCATTGAAATTTTTTAATCAGTTCCGAGAAATGGCACCGGACAGACAAAAGGTTATATTTTTCACAAACAAAGGGCCATAATACTAGTGTTCCATGGTCAATATAAATGATACTTGCAGAGCCGTATGTCTTTATGCTACTTAACATTTACACAAAGTTTCATTGAAAAACTCCACAATTTCTGAGAAATTGCTCAGGACACACAAAGATGTTACATTTTGGCAAACAAAGGGCCATAACTCTGTTTTTCCAAGTCACTGTGAGTGATACTTGCATGCCCACATTCTGTTATGGTAGTAATCATTTGCACAAAGTTCCAATCAAAAACTTCAAACCGTTTATGAGATATCGCTCCGAGATGTACGGACACGCAGACGCATGGACAAGATGTACGAACGCACAGACACATGGACAAGGTGTACGGACGCACAGACACATGACAATATGTACGGAAGCACAGACACATGGAAAAGATGTATGAACAAGATGTACAGACACACGGATGCATGGACAAGATACTCGGACACATGGACAAGATGTACGGACGCACAGACACATTGACAATGCCAAGATATATCCCCCCACCAAAATATTTTTGTCTGTCCAGAGCCAATTCTCAGAAACTTGAATTATATTATGAAACTTTGTGTATGATAAATGTTTAGTACAATGAGGGAATACTGCTCAGGCATCACATTATTGATCTTGAAACACCAGAGTTACGGTCTTGTTTGCAAAAAACTTTTTTGTCTGTCTTTGTAACTTGGTGTAAATTTTTAGAGCTAAAAGGAAATGCCGCCCTGCAAGTGTCACTCATGTTGAAAATGGAACACCAGAGTTATGGTCTTTTGTGAAATATTTAACTCTTTCTCTCATAAACGTGTTTTCACGCATTTGCAAACAGAGTAGACCCAGATCAGATGGTTCCTAGAGGAGCTGTCTGATCAAGGTCTGCTCTGTTTGCTAATAGAATTTGATAGAAAAGTCTACAATGCTCCACCTTTCATATTTCTTTATAGCTATTCTGTTAATGAATATTTAGTAGGTATTGAAATTTGTAATAAACATAGAACTGGGAAAGGGTTAACTGTTTTGTTATCGAAATCAAATCTCAGAAGATTTTAGGCTTTTTCAATGAAAACAATGTAAATTTTTAGTACCAAAAAACAAATGTGGAGCTGCAAGTATCCCTCACATTTACATCGGAATTATTGCTCTTGTCTAGACCTAGATGAAAGGTTGATAATATCTCAGTAAGGACTGTTATAGAATCACTAGCATGATGAAGCGGGTGCCAACGCTTATTTGTTGGATTGTAGCCCTTGTGACAGTGAACAAGTGTTTTTCAAGTTTCAAAAGATTTGCATGAATAGTAAAGAAGTAATAGACAATGTTTGAGTTTCCTGACGACAACGCAAACACCAGAGTTACAACAGCTCTCTTTTTTTTTCTTTGAAAAATGGTTGAGCTAAAATGGGATTTCAGTGGATAATAATTTCCACCGAAGATACAATATTATGAAATAGACTTCAGCCTTTTCAGTCTCTTTGTTATGAAACTGACAATGGAGGAGTGGGGAGATTCACTGACTAGGAAGTAAAAGAACAATAGCATTATCTGTTAGTCATATTTAATTGTGTTCAACAACTGATGATTATAAATAGCATTGATTTCATTAACCCTTTACTCCATAAATATTCATGAAAGAAATACATGTAATGACATCATGAATATTAATTAGATTACTTGTTATTATAGCACATGGACACAGGAATGTTTGGCCATGGCAGAACATTATATCATAAGCAAGCAGGGCAGACCCTGATCTATAGGAGCCTTCTGATCTGGGTCTACCCTGATTGCAGACATTATTACATAGAGATATAAAGATATTTATGGAGTTGAGGATTAATGACCGCTAACATTTACATACACGGCAACAAAGTTCATAAAATTCTATCAAGGTAACGGAATATACAGTACTATTTCATAGTGCTTATTATCAGCATCAGTTAGAGTCGACCTAGTTAGAGTAGACCTAGGCAAACTTTGGACCCTGATCAGAGAGTCGCTGATAGAGCCCTCTCATCAGGATCTGTATTGTTTTGCTTACCAAAGCAAGCTTACAACTTGACTCACAGCTAGAAGCAAGAACTGCAAGCCTACTACCAGTGTAAACAGTGATAGCAATAACACATTGTCAGGTCTGTTTAACCCGTTCCCTTCTGAATATTCATGAAAGACATCATGAATATTTATTAGCTAATTTTTTATAAAAGCATTAAATTTTTGTATTGGTGGAAATTGTAGTCAGATCTTTTATGATTTTATAAACAAACAGGACATACCCTGATCAGACTGCTCCTACAGGAGTCATCTGATCTGGATCTACTCTGTTTCCAAATGCATAAAAAGCCTTTGTAAGAGTTAACCCTTTACTTCATACATATGCATTTTAAAGCTTTTACAAATTTGTCCGAGATCAGACAGCTCTGTGTCTGCTGTAGCCATGTAAAGCTATGTCCGAAGCAAACTAATGCCGAAGAAAACATGCACAGCTTTAACCCTTTTCCTGTTCAATATTTGGTCCATTTTCAATTTATGGACAAAATAGTTATAATGAAATATTGAAGGTGTAACAATGTAGTTTTTATATGAAGGAAAGGGTTAACCCTTTATCCCAGAAATACATGTTTCTATGCCTATGAAAACAGAGTAGACCCGATCAGACAGCTCCTGTTCATGGAATAATACAGATTTAATTCTACAGTTTCTATTTTGGGCCTTTTTGGCTGATCTGCGGCTACTCTACAAGAAGATTGAGCACCAGGGTGATCCTAGTTTACCCCTTCAAACTTTGTTTGCGGAGGTATAATGACGTGTTCAACATACAGTACACATTATACAGACCATTCGAATTATATAAATACTGATAAGATGAGATCCATCAAAAGCAACAACAGCAATGCAAAAGGAGAAAATTGCAGACTCAGTTTTATTGAGTCTGTTCATGAGCAGTGATTAAAAGTGCAACATTGCTCACGCCCCCTAGCACCTGTTTAAACGGTATTCAATTTTCAAAACTTAAAGCACTGAAATTGATGATCCCGAAGGACCAGAATAAATAACAACATGCCATATGAACCGTGCCATACAAAAAGAATCATTCAGGTCATCACATTGTATGCCTAAGATGCTGAAAATGTGCTGCCTGATCTTCGTCTACACTGTTAGACACTTATCTGGATCATTCAGTTGAGGTGGGTTTTATGGCACTGCAACACTGATCTGGATCAGTCGTATTTCATTATCCATTGACGCTATCACAATGTACAAATAACTGTGGAATACTGATCGACTGTAAATACGAGGAACACTGATCTACTGATATCTCTTATCTATCTGCATAACCCTTTCTTGTCGACACTAGATTCATCTCATGTACATATAGGAGCCATCTGATCTGGATCAACTCCATTTGCAAAGACGTCAAAAGGCCTCCATTTGAAGGAAAGAATGAACAAGTGATGTTTGTAAAACATGTATACCCCCCTGACCTTTGACCTAGTGACCTCAAAAACAATAGGGGTCATCTAGTGGTCATGACCAACCACCACAGCAACTTTTAAGATCCTAGGCCAAACCAATTAGCAGTTATTGATCTGAAAACATTTCACCAGTTAAGGTCATGATGACCTTGACCTTTGACCTAGTGACCTCAAAAACAATAGGGGTCATCTGGTGGTCATGACCAACCACTACAGCAAGTTTGAAGATCTTAAGCTAAACCCTTGAGCATTTATTGATCGGAAACCATTTCACCAGTTAAGGTCATGGTGACCTTGACCTTTGACCTAAAAAACAAAAGTGGTCATCTAGTGGTCATGACCAACAACCACGCCAAGTTTGAAGATCCTAAGCCAAACCCGTTAGCAGTTATTGATCAGAAACGATCTCACCAGTTAAGGTCATGGTGACCTTGACCTTTGACCTAGTGACCTCAAAAACAATAGGGTCATCTAGTGGTCATGACCAATCACCACAGCAAGTTTGAAGATTCTATGCCAAGCCTTTTATTAGTAATTAATCAGAAACCATCGATCTACCGACAGACAGACATGTGTAACGCAATATACCCCCATTTTTTCAAAAAAAGGGGGGGGGTATAATAAGCTAATTTATATAATAACTTGACAGCGAAGCAATGTTTTGCCATGCCAAAAATTGTAGAATCAGACCTGTTTTATTTCCTAAGCAACCAGAGCTGACCTTTATCAGCTGGCTCCAGCTGCTGGAGCAATATGATCTGGGTCTACACTGCAAAGGCGTCTCTTTGAGGTTAAGGGTTAAATTGAAATCAAACCAAAATTCATTAAATATGAAAGTAAATACTTATGTGCTTGAAGTCATTAAATGACATCATCAGATAGTCTCTAGTTCATGCATTGTCCAGGAATGGACATTTTGTTCCTTTCTACTGACAACAAATATGAACTGCAATAAGGTCAAACTGATCTAGTTCTCGAAATGAATAAACACTTGAATATCGTTAAATATTTATCACCAATTATCCACTCTTGGTGAATGAGTTATATTATAAAAAACAGTATATGAAGACAAGTAGATCGTAAAAGCAATGTAACAATTTGTAGTGCATGAAAGATTTACTACACAAAAATCTCTATATAGCGGCCACTTAGCAAATATACAAAAGAATTTAAAACCAGGTGGTAGCTTAGCCGTTACCCTCATATAATTGCTTTCACTTGCCTTTGCAAACAGAGTATACCCAGATCAGATTGCTTGTATAGGAGATGTCTGATCAGGGTCTGCTCTATTTTACATATTACAGATGGCTTGTATAGGAGCTGTCTGATCAGGATCTGCTCTGTTTTACATATTACAGATGGCTTGTATAGGAGCTGTCTGATCAGGGTCTGCTCCGTTTGACATACATATATTACAGATTCTATAACTTCTGCTATGGTAAAATTTTCCCTTGTTCCCTGTCAAAAACATGGCTGATTAGCATTCTTACCGTCAATTTTCTTACATGAATATTCATCAGGTAAAAGGCTAATGAAAAAAAAATTAATGCAGAAAGCTCCATTACACCTGTCCTGCATTTAGCAACCAATTAGACTTCCTATGAATGGCCGTTACGTAAAGATTTTCTTGTTTATCTCTTTCCCTGTTCTTTGTTTATTCCAAATTTCCATACCAGCTCATGGACAAAATAGTCATAATGAAATACTGAAGGTTGAATATTCTAGCCATTTTAGAAAGTAAAGAAACGGATCTATCAAATCCAATTAAGCAAACAGAACAGACCCAGATCAGACGGCTGCTGTAGGAACCATCTGATCTGGATCTACTCTCTTTGGAAATGCGCGAAAAAGCATTTATATGAAGGAAAAGATAACTTGGTAGTATCATGGACCAGATACAGTGCATTATTTGAATGTAAGAGATACAACAGTGATGGTAAGTGTGAATAAATACATGTAGTATATACCATATAAATGGCTTTTAACCCTTTCCCTAATGGACAGTTATGCATGAATGAGTCACATTATCAATATTCATGAACTTAAATTTTCATATGTAAAACTTTCAAGGGAATTTGTTTACTTGGCACAAACTGTAGAATCAGATCTATATAATTCCATACCCAAACAGAACAGACCCAGATCAAACAGTTCCTGTAGGAGATCCAGATCAGACAGTTCCTGTAGCAAACAGAGGAGACCCAGATCAGACAGCTCCTGTCGGAGACCCAGAATAGACAGCTCCTGTAGGAGATCCAGATCAGACAGCTCCTGTAGGAAACATAGAAGACCCAGATCAGACAGCTCCTACAGTCTGACCAGCCTCTGCTGTTTGTTTATGGAATTAATGAACATTACCAAAGCGCTGAATTCCTACCTAGATGTTCAATAGGGAAAGGGTTAGGGTTACTGTGACATGTGTTAAGAAATTTTATTCAAAATGGAACCATCAGTAAAAAATACTTTTATATCAAAATGTGATTGCTTAAACATGTCAAATACAGAATAAGGCATGATTTCAATGACCTCATCCACCATAAAACTTTCTATGTCAAATACAGCAAGTAATCTTGACAATAGTTTTCATCTCATCTATCACTGCTTTCTTTCATTACTAGACAAAATTCTGGCAATTACAATGTTTATCATGACCCAATTAACCTTTTTGAATAAAAATGAACTTTTGTCAGCAAAAATTCTTTGTCTGCTACAATACTAAAAGTACATTTTCTACAATTGAAGCAAATGCAAAATGGCTCAGATTGCCAAAAACTATGATCTTGCTCTTGCAAAATTATTAATTAAGTTGAAAGTCTATAAAGCAACAGCACAAGCTATTTGTAAACAAGTACCTGTATGAAATTTCCAACCATCAAAGACCAACATCAGTCACTGCTTATAAACAATAAATCTGAACAGATTCTGTAGTCACACAATTAAACAAAACAAAACAGAATAAGCTCTGATGGTCGTCCAACAGTGCACAACCTAATCAATAACCACATATTTAACCTTTAGCCTGCAGCAGCAGATCCATGATTACCTTGGCAAACAGATTGGATCCAGATGAGACGCCGTAACTCGGCGTCTCATCAGGATCCAAACTATTTGACATTCGACTGCATTTGAGTAGACAAACTGATTATACATTGAATTTTGAACAGGTAGTGTATGAAATATTGTGTAAAAATAATTTACTCAGCCTGCTATAACGGTTAAATGCCAATCTCGTCCTACATAATTTACTCAGCCTGCTAACTGTTAAATGCCAATCTCATCCTACACTGTTTACAAGGCCTTAAGGTTTCTGTACAGAAGGGTACAAATAAAGACATGGAACCTATTGCACACTGCCCTCTTTAATAAATGCAGAACTGTGAACTTAACCCTCTACCCATGAATATTCATGCAAGAAAAAATGCCATCATCAATATCAATTAGATTATTCTTTATAATAGCACATGAACACAGGACATTTGGACTATGGCATAACCTGCAGAATCAGACCTCTATCATGTCAAAAGTAAACAGAGCAGACCTTGATCAGACGGCTCTTATAGGAGCTTTCTGGTCTGGGTCCACTCTGTTTGCAAATGTATGAAAATGTGTTTACATGACTGAAATACATGTAGTTACAAGTAGGTAGTCATATATTGCATAGATACATCTTTTCACACTTTTGCAAACAGAGTAGACCCAGATCAGACGACTTCTGTAGGAGTCATCTGGTCAGGGTCTGCTTTGTTTGCATATGAAATGATAAGATCTGACTCCAGTTTCTATCAAATTCTCTAGTTCATAAAGCCATTATAAAAATTCGGCATTAAAATAAAACAATAGAACCTGTCATTCATTGATTGGACGAAGGAGTCCTATAGGAGCTTTCTGCATTACTTTTGACCTGCATTTAGCTGCCATCTACCCTACAGACCAATAATTAGACCTCTTTTTGACGGCTGCTTAAGTATTCAATCAGCATTAAAACTGATAATCATAATGTTATCATTTCTTGCATGGAGTAAAGAGGTAAGCGTAGTTTCTTTTGAAGCTTTCTCCATTACTATCATCCTAAATTAACCCATTCCCGCATATTGACGCCTTTTGACGCTTCTGTAAAAGTCACTTTATGAAACCGTTGTGATAAACAGAGCATTTTGCTCCACTGGAGCAAATGCTCTATTTATCACAATGGTTTCAAAACTACACAATTCTGAAAAATTCCTTTCCTCCAGTTAATGCTCCTTTTTGGTAGATTTAATCAAAGAGGTTAGGTCTAAAAATAGCTTAAGTGGGAATGGGTTAACACACTTTCTCATGAATATTCACATGAGAAATAAAAAGAAAAAAACAACAATGTATGAATATAAATTAGCTGAACATTTATAATGGCATCATGAACATAGGAATTTGCCCATAACAGACATCTACAGTATTTCATAAGCACAAATTAAATTGCTCCTACAGGAGACATTTGATATGGGTCCACTCTATTTGCAAAGGCAACTAGAACTACCACTAAAGGTGATTAATACCCCCACTAGCACATTTGACACAGAGATGGGGTTAAAGACCGCTAAATTTGCATTTGTTAAATTACGAAAAGGGAGATCATCCATTCAATACCTTTACCGCAGGTGCAGAACTTAAAATGGTGTTGCAAAATTTAAAAAAGTTTTGTTGAGGTATGACAGAGAAAAGCTCTGGAAAAAAATCCATTTATTAAAACAAGACAGATTTGGAGAAAAATAACAAAAGGCAATAACTCCAAAAATACTGAAGATGGAGTAATGGACCTTGTGCACGCACTTGTGGTCAATGTGTTCTATCTATATGACGTTTGAAGTCAATAGCTTTTATACTTTAAAAGTTTTGATCCGGACAAGCCAGATTTTGAGAAGTTATGATCCGGACAAGCCCAATTTTGAGAAAAATAACAAAGGGCAATAACTCCAAAAATACTGAAGACAGAGTTATGGACCTTGTGCACTGCACTTGTGGCCAATGTGTTCTATCTGTATGTGAAGTTTGAAGTCAATAGCTTTTATACTTTAAAAGTTATGATCCGGACAAAACAGATTTTGAGAAAAATAACAAAGGGGAATAACTCCAAAAATACTGAAGATAGAGTTACGAACCTTGTGTACTGCACTTGCGGTCAATGTGATCTATCTGTATATGAAGTTTGAAGTCAATAGCTTTTATTCTTTGGAAGTTATGATCCGGACAAGCCCAATTTTGAGAAAAATAACAAAGGGGAATAACTCCAAAAATACTGAAGATAGAGTTACGAACCTTGTGTACTGCACTTGCGGTCAATGTGATATATCTGTATATGAAGTTTGAAGTCAATAGCTTTTATTCTTTGGAAGTTATGATCCGGACAAGCGGGATGGAAGAACAGACGCACGTACATGGTGACTCCAGTATACCCCCCAAAACTTCGTTTGTGGGGGTATAATGAAAGGCATATTGATGAAGCAAAAGATTAAGATGTGGCAATGTGAGAGAGATTGTACTATGTAACCTCTAATGCAACCACTTGATGAACAAACATGGCTGTTGTCATAAGCAGGTGGTTGCTTAATGCAGGACGAAAGTTATGCAGAAAGCTACTATAGCATAATTTTCGCCCTGCATTAAGCTACCACCTGCCTATGCTACTGTGAATTATGCCCCTTTTTGGTGGTCACATTAGAAGGGTTTTACTGTACATTCCTTATTGGTAACTAAAACCCTTTCGTTAATTTGATGCTTTTTTTACAGAGTAGACCCAGATCAGACAGCTCCTGTATGAGTGCTTGCAGGGATAAACCTTCTGGTTTCTTTTATCCCTTTATCGGTCAGCAAACAGAATAGACCCAGATCAGACAGCTCCAATAGAAGCTTATCTGTTTGCTTATGGAATAATATAGATCTTATTCTATTTTATGTGTGTTCATATGTCATTATGAATATTCATCTAATTAATATGATCACATCATGAATATTCATAAACTTATTTTTTATAATGTAACATTTTTAAAGGAATTTTTGGCTTAAAAACTGTGGAATAAGATTTATTATAATTTTATAAGCAAACCGAGCAGGCCCTGATCCGGGTCTACTCTGTTTGCAAATGTGTGAACAGCATTTATATGTGGGTAAGGGTTGAAAGCATAAAGTTACTACGGGAGTAGAGGTTTGACTGTAAATGAACAAAAACCATTATTGCGGAGTACACCAGGTACAATTAATAATCTATCTTCAAGAAATAGAGAACCCTACAAAGCATGTTTACAAAAGCATTTTTTTACTCTTACTTGACACTCTGACTGTAACAAGTATTAAGCCTATATTTGAAAATCCAAACCTTTTATATACCTTTGCAAACAATAGACCCAGATCAGATAGCTCCTGTTGGAGATTTCGGACAGACTGTGGGCGTATCCATACAATCCTTTACCTGATAATTGTTCATGTAAAAAATAACACCATGAATATTAATTAGCTAAATTTTTATTGACCCTTCCCTCATTAAAAAGCCTTTTTCATGCATTTGCAAACAGGGTAGACCAAGATCAGATGGCTCATGTAGGAGTGACGGATCCTGGAGGAGCTGTCTGATCAGGGTCTGCTGTTTGCTTTAATATGGAAATGCATAGATGTGATTATGCATTTCCCTATTTCAATGTTTCATTTGACTGATTTTGTCCATGAATATTAATGAGTTAAAGAAATCTTACATAAATATAATATAGGGAAAGGGTTAAGGCATATGGGTTTTATAAAGGATTAAGGCATATGGGTTTTGTTAACATCAGAAACTGTAGAATCCGTTCTAGATTATTGCATCAGCAAACAGAGCAGACCCTGTAGGAGCCATCTCAGCTGGATCTAATCTGTTTGCATAAGACGTCAAAGCATATGATGCTTCCATCAGGCTAAGGGTTAATACAAACAGATATAGCAGACTTTCTGCTACACTACCTAAGCCAGAGTGTCAATATCAAACAGAATCATGATTAATGGAAAACAAATTGCTAACAGATATAATTATGGCACTGGAATGTCTTTGTAATATTTGAACTTTAAATTACAATAAAACACCTGTAAAGTGGCCACTCGAATAAGAGCTTTTAAACCCTTAGTCCATAAATATGCATTCTAACATCTTTGTAACCTTTTAGATCCTGTAAGGAACCATCTGAACAGGATCTGCTCTGTTTGCTCATGAAATACAGATCTGACTGTGTTAATTCAGCTAATTGATATTCATTATGCCATTATGTCTTGCATGTATACTCATGGAGTGAAGGGTTAAAAATGTGGTACCCTTTACATACCATAACACTTATCTGATAAGCAATCATCTTATAGAAGTTCTATTGTATTTGATAAGACTATGTTATTATACCACATTTACATAGCGCTCTTTTCACACAGGATATGTGTGTTCAAAAGTGGTTAACACTATATACATTCTATTAACCCTTTACTCCATAAATATTCTTGTAAGAAATAATAAATGTATGCAGTACTGTATATATATGTAATATTATTTAGCGTAATTTTCATAATGGTATATGAACTCGTGATAAATTTGGCCATGACAGAAACTTTAGATTCAGATATTTAGAATTCCACAAGCAAACAGAGCAGACCCTGATCAGAGGGCTCCTATATGAGTCATCTGATCTGGGTATACTCTATTTGCAAAAAGTGATAAAATACGTAATTATTGGAAAAGGGATTAAGTATTAAAGCTTGCATAAATTACATTTGTTTTCAAAAATTTGTTGATAACCTTAAGCCTCAATTCTTTTTGAATATGTTGATAGATACGCCTTTGTAAACAGAGTAGATGTAGACCAGACCACTCCTTTAGGAGGCATTTGATTGTCCTGCTGTTTGCATAGGGAATAATATAGATCTGATTCTACAGTTTCTGCTATGGCAAAAATTTCATGCATTCATGAGTCACCATTAAATTTTGTTAATTCATAAAGTCATCATTTCTTGCAGGAATATTCATGGGGTAAAGGGTTAACAATTCCCAGCACTAATTGTCGTCAGAGTTCAATCATGACAGAGCAGACATTAGAAACAACATAAACTAACAAACAATCCTGTATTCTGATATTCTTGATATTTCGCCTTCAAATAGTCTCTTTGCAAAGTTGAGACTATGATGCAAGAATATGGTAAATTTACCTCACCTAATACTACAGTATTGCACACAGAAGCAATTGTCATGACAGGCAGTTGTAAACCTATGGTAGTCATATATAAACAGTTGAACTAGGCCAACACACATCAATAGACAGTGGGCTCCAATTTCAGATACTAAAATCTTCATTTCTCCAACACATGTGTTGTGACCACTCTTCAGTCACAACAAAGGGTTTGGTGGAGAAATAAAAGTGCTATTCCAGAAATAATATTTGAGTTATGCATCATGTCTGTGCATCTGTACCAGTGGTCACAAAACATTTCATTATTTGCATACTAGAAAAAACAAGCATCTGTCTGATAAACATTAACCATTTCCCTGTTGAATATTCATGTTAGAATAATGATATCATAAATATTTATTAGTTGTAATTTTCAATGTAAAACTTTCAACAGAATTTATTGCCGTGACCAAAACTGTAGAATCAGATCTATATCATTTCATAAGCCAAACCTGATGAGACGGCTCCTACAGGAGCTATCTGATGTGGGTCTATTCTGATGTGGGTCTATTCTGATGTGGGTCTATTCTGATGTGGGTCTATTCTGATGTGGGTCTATTCTGATGTGGGTCTATTCTGATGTGGGTCTATTCTGATGTGGGTGGGTCTATTCTGATGTGGGTCTATTCTGATGTGGGTCTATTCTGATGTGGGTCTATTCTGATGTGGGTCTATTCTGATGTGGGTCTATTCTGATGTGGGTCTATTCTGATGTGGGTCTATTCTGTTTGCAAAGGCGTTAAAAGGTGTCTATATGAAGGAGAGGGTACAACATTAAACTCTCGTTGGTGAACTGTACATCTTACTAAAGATTGTACAACTGAAATTAGCATTAGTTTTAACATATGACAATAGCAACTTCAAGTTGCAATCGTCGTATGTAAAAACTTATAATGATTTCTGTCGTATAAAGCAGAGAACAGATAAGCATGTATAATGAAGTACTAAAATCTTAATTTCTCCACCAAACCCTATGTTGTGACCACTCTTTAGAATCGTCTCTTCAAGTCAAGACAATTCTAAAGAGTGGTCACAACATAGAAATAAATAAGTTATTCTTGAAAATGCTTTATTTTAAGCATCTTATCTGGACCTCTAGTACAAAGTTAGCTTTAACTGCTGCACATTAGAATATGCAATAATACGGGCTATCCGAGAGAAGTTGCAAATTGTCATATATCTTGACCTATCATGATTTTGGTCATACTACATTCAGTAAGATGGGCCCCAACTTTGACCTGAGATCAGTCATCTTCTTATACACATGACCATTATGCAAAGATTTTGGTTTCATTGGTGTATTTATACAAGTGGTTACAACCCATTGAGAGAGACTCAGGTAAGATAATTAAAGGCATATTTATGGAGTAGAGGGTTAACATTAAATAATTGTTGGTGATGTGTACATCTGTGACCCGTCTTACTAAAGACTACAACTGAAATTATTGTTAGTTTTAACATATGATGATTTTGCAACTTCAAGTTACAATAATTTTAGTCGTACTACATTTAGTAAGATGGGCCTAAATTAGTCGAGTATTATCATGCATGCACAGGTTCTGGACTTACAACCCATTGAGAGAGACTCACGTAGGAAACCCCTGATTTGTTCCAAATGTTTGCCAACTTTCAAATTATAGAAACCTTTAACATGATGACATATCCTCCCTTTCATTCAAACAATTTAATTCACACATGTGAAATAAAGTCATTCTAGTTTGAGAGTTTTGCAAACAGTGTAGACCCAGATAAGTTGCAGCAATGATCACTGGCGTACTCTTGATGTGTGCAACTGATATGCATGAAATACCATTTTGTTTCAAATGAGTAAAATCATTTTTGACTTGGTGTTTGGTCAAGTCTACACTGTTATCAAAATCACCATTCTCAAGCATGAACTCAATTTTCTTATATGTAGCCACAGAAAACCACAAAACCTTTGGAAGCTTTCTGCATTACTGTTGATCAGAACTTAGCTACCATACGCCTGAACCTTCTACTCCATGAATATTCATGTAAATTATAATGGTATCATATACATTATTGAGACTAATTTTTAAAATGGCATAATGAACACAGGAAATTTTGTTTGCAATGACACAAACTTTATACACATATCTATTTTATTCCATAAGCAAACAGAATAGACCCTGGTCACACAGCTCCTATCGGAGCTGTCTGATCTGGGTCTACTCTGTTTGCAAAGATGTTAAAAGGCATATGCATTGGGTCAAGGGTTAAACTCTAAAATCCACAACATATTTCAAACATATCCATATTATTGTTTTGAACATATTAAATGAAAGATGACTGGACAATGATTTCACTTTATGCCCCTTTCTGATCAACCGTTTACTGAATATAATAATCCACCCACTATGAATCTTAATACATTCTTGAAATGAATATAAACAATGGCAAACAGATGATCTGTATCAAGTATGCAAAAGAGTAGAGCCTAATCAGACAGATCCTACAAGAGCACTCTCATTTGGGTTTACTCCATTCACAATGGTGGAAAAATAAAGTAACGGGTTAACCCTTTACTCCATAAATACCACTTTCAACATCTTTGCAAACAGAAAAGACCCATATCAGACAGCTCCTGTAGGAGCCGTCTGATCAGGGTCTGCTCTATTTGATTATGAAATAATATAGATATGATTCTACAGTTTCTGCCATTGTACCATTATAAAATCTAATCTAATCAATATTCATGATGTCATTATTTCTTACATGAATATTCATGGAGTAAAGGGTTAAAGGGTTTGACCTCTAATCCCTTTACCTGATAGACACCATTAGACTCCTTTGCAAACAGAGCAGACTGGGTCGTCGGACAACCCTTGTGACTCCCTTGCAAACAGAGCAGACTGGGTAGTCAGACAACCCTTGTGACTCCCTTGCAAACAGAGCAGACTGGGTCGTCAGACAACCCCTGTAGGAGCCATCAGATCTGAACCTGTTCTGTTTACTTATGGAATCATATAGATAGGAATCTGATTCTACAGTTTCTGTCATGGCCCAAATGTCTTGTGTTCAAATGCCATTACAATCAATATTTGTGGTGTTATCATTTCTTCCATGAAACTGCTCATCAGGTAAGGGTTAAACCAGAACTCGGATGGGTGACAATTTTCTCATCCTGAGTCCAGTCATTCTCATTCATGACAGAAACATTCTTTGCTGATTTGGCTTGATCATCAAACAATATTAACTTCTATAACAGATGAACACTTCCAGGTCTGACTTCTACTAGAACTGTTGGCACTCGAATCTTGAGCAGGTTGACCTGTGACTTCAGTTTCACCTTGACCTCTGACCTGCATCATGATTTCAAACCTGTAAAACCCGCAACAGGTGAACACATAGGAGCAGGAATGGGAGATGAGTAGATCTGGAGAAATCTGAAGAAAAAAAAGTGTACCATCAGCCTGGCACAAGAACCTACTTTAACCCTTCATCTCATATTAACACCTTTTAACACCTTTACATACAGAATAGACCCAGATCAGATCACTTCTGTAGGAGCCATCTGACTAGGATCTGCTCTATTCGCATATGAAACAATATGGACCTGATCCTACAGAATCTAGCATGGTAAAATATTCCCTTGTTCACTATGGAATGATGAAAAATCAGCAAGTAAATATTCAAAGTCATTATTTCTTACACAAATACCCATGAGCTAAAGTGTTAATGTTCTGTTCAAACAATACTTGAACAATCAATCACTTGTCCAATCATCATTCATATTATCATGCTCCATTTGGTGATTTATTGATCTAAAACGTTTGAAGGTTTCCTCAATACATGTACAGTATAACCTGTCTTGAGCAGCCATCAAAAAGAGGTCTAATAAAGGTCTGTAAGGCATGTGGTAGATTAACCCTTTCCCTCAGAGACAATTTTTAGATACAACCTCTTTGAATAAATCTACCGAAAAGGGGCATTAACTAGATAAAAGGGAAATTTTACAATTTTGTAATTTGAAACCATTGTGATATATAGAGCATTTGCTCCTATAGGAGCAAATGCTCTATTTACCACAATGGTTTCACAAAGTGACTTTTACAGACTTTTACAGAGTCGTCAAAAGTCGTCAATATGAGGGAATGGGTTAATACAGGTCAAAAGTAATGGAGAAAGCTCCTAGAGCTTACATGAAGTAATCACCAGCTACTAAGTACTACTATTAAAGTTCAATTAATGACTGTCTGCTACATGAAGTAATCACCAGCTACTAAGAACTACTAAGTTCAATTAATGACTGTCTGATTAACACACATTTTACTGTATCTTTTTTCACAAACAGGGAATGATCAAGAATAACGTTTGCAAACACTCCCTAACAAGATTTGACATTATATCTGGATCCAAACTGCTTCAACACTTCATGCCATAGATAAACCTTTTAACAACTTTGCAACACTTTATGCCATAGATACACCTTTTAACAACTTTGCAACACTTCATGCCATAGATAAACCTTTTAACAACTTTGCAACACTTTATGCCATAGATACACCTTTTAACAACTTTGCAACACTTTATGCCATAGATACACCTTTTAACAACTTTGCAACACTTCATGCCATAGATAAACCTTTTAACAACTTTGCAAACAGAGACGACCCACATCAAATGGCTACTGTAGAAGTGGTTTGATCAGAGTCTGTTCTGTTTGCTTAATATGGAATCAGATCTGGTTCTTCTTTTTCATCAGGGCCAAAACCATTCAGGTTCATATACAATTATAAATATTACGTCAATTAACATTTGTACGTGAGTATTCCTGGAGTAAAGGGTTAAACTCTCTGCAAACAGTTTGGATCCAGACAAAGTTCTGACCACTCAGTGCCCTCGTTTAGACCCACACTATTTGACAGTGATCATATTTTTGTAGCTCTACTGTATACAGATCTACCTTTCATATGAAAATAAAAACCGGTAAATGTACAACTTTTGTTTACTTTAGCCCTTTCCTTGTTCCTCATGTAAGAAAATATATTTATTAGCAGAATGTTTATTATGCAATCTTTCCAAATGGATTTTTTGCATTGACCAATCTATAAATTTAGATCTATATCATGTCATTATCAAACAGAGCAGACCTGGAGTAGATGGCTCCTAAAGGGGACATCTGCTCTGGGTCTACTCTGTTTGCTAGTGCATGAAAAGGGGTTTATATGAAGGAAAGGGTTATCCCTCTACTTGATGGATGTTCATGGCAGGTTCCATCCATTACTATTAACATTGATCAACTCATGTCCTTTAATACATAATACAAGTGAATCAATGCATCGGCATGATAAATAGAAAATAACATGATAATAAACAAGAATCAGATGATCTCAAATGTTAGCAAACAGAACAGACCCTGATTACACAGGAGCAGTCTGGTCTGTTTGCAAGGCATGAAAGATATGAAGATGGAATCATCAAGTCATGAATTAATCTAGATTGTCTCTCAGAAAAGAAACCAATTCCTAAACAATCCAATTCCCAAACAATCCAAACCTTTGGAACAACCAGCGACTGAGCTCCGAGTGGCGCCACCTTGTGACTAACATCATAAATAGTGCGACCATTATCACAGTGTTGACAGCAACATATTGACAAGACTCCCGTACAGTTCTCTATGTCAGGTGTGTCTGCAAAAAGAACAGAACAACAGATAAAGGTGCATACTCAAACACTAAAATCATCCTTTCTCGACCAGACCTTATATTGTGACCACTATAGAAAATATTTTAATTTACGAATTGTATCTGGACCTCTGAAGCATCATGGGTAATTTTTTTATAATAATCACACTATACATGTACACTATAATCACAATATCTTTTACTTACTCCTAATATGTCTTTGCAAACAGAGTAGACCCAGATCAGACTACTCCTGCATTAGCCATCTGATCAAGGTCTTTCTGTTGCTTATTCATGTAAGAAATAATGTATGTATTAATATTGATTAGCTAAATATTTATAAAGGTATATTTACAAGTACAGTTGTGACTTTGGTAAGACCTATAGAATCAGAGCTATGTCATGTATATAATTCCTTAACCCTTTCCTCCATAGGCTATTTTTAGATCCAACCTCTTTGAATAAATCTACCGAAAAGAAACATTTACAAGAGAAAAGGAACAAAAATGAATTGTGTAATTTTGAAACCATAGTGATATCACAATGGTTTCTTAAAAGTGATTTTAATGGTTTCTTAAAAGTGATTTTTACAGAGGCATAGAAAGGCGTATTTATGGAGGAAAGGGTTAAGCAAACAGAGCAGACCCTGTACAAGTCTGATCTGGATGAACTCTGTTTATAGAGTCGTTAAAAGGGTGAATCTGAAGTTACGGGTTAAACATTTTACATACAATCACTTTCACTAACTAAGCTGGTTCTTACCTGCTTTGATATTCAGTTCCACATCTAGCTGAACAGCCTGTCCCATACGATATTCCAAGGAACCAATATGCAAGGGAGATAACAACTGACCATTCAGACGAACCTCTGTAACATTTACGTATCATGACATGAAATAATTTTCATAAAAATACATTCTAGCTATACGATATACATGTACACAAATTTTCAGGAGGTAATAACAGAGAGCCATTTGATCAGGGTCCACTCAGTTTGCTGCTTATATACAGGTTAAAATATAAAAGAGTGCAGACGCTGTCAACATTTAGGTATTATCTGGATCTTCAATATACATTCTATGCAAATATTAGATATCTAATTTTGTCTGCGATGCCAATTGTCAAAGTACTATTATTACCATAAATATCCATCCATATAAACATACATGTAGGTAATTAGTGCAGACCCACATCTCCTTAACCCTTTCCCTCATATAAACGTGTTTCATTTATTTACAAACAGAGTAGACTCAGATCAGATGGCTCCTATAGGAGCCATCTGATCAGAGTCTGCTCTGTTTGCTAATTAATTTTGATAGATCTGTTTCTTTTGTTTCCAAAATGGCTTTAATGTTCCCCTTTCCGTATCTTAGTATAACTAGTTTGTCCATGAATATTTAGTACATACTGAAATTTGGTCTAAATATAGAACAGGGAAAGGGTTAAGGAACAAAAGGATTTCACAAAGGTCAACACTATTTTCACAAAGGTCAACACTATTTTCTATTCCATTTGGGATAAAATTGTGCAAAATAGACATATTCAGCTTTATAACTGCGAGGGAGAATGGGTGTCAAACTTATTATTTAGAGTAAATGCCGGTACATACATGTTCTTTGAAATAGCATTTCTTCAACTTACCCCAGGAAACAGGTGACATATACACAAGGTGTTGTTGCTCGGGCGACCAGGTTAGATGCTCTATATTGACTTTACCCCCAATCTTCTGCGATGGCTGAGATGGAGTCAAGGATTTGACAGATCTCAAGTTGGCAAAAACATTCCTAGCACCCTTAACTATTACCATGCATAAGTGCAACCAGATCAGATCTAAGCTGTTGACACTCAGTCTGGGAGAGCTTGTTACATAGCTTGTCCTGCATAAAGCTGCCAAATGGTTTAGCCCTTCATTCCATATACACATGTTTTAATGCCTTTGAAAACACATTTGAACCAGATCCTGTAGGAGATGTCTGTTCAAGGTCATTTTTTTGGTTTATGGAAAAATATACATCTGAGTCTACATATGGTCTGGGTAACAGATTATCTAGTTCATTTGCCATTGATGTCATTATTTCTTAAATGAATATTCTATGAATAAAGGGTTAATCCTGTTTTGGGAGGTCACTATAAAGAAGTTGAGTTGTATTGCCGGTGACCAAGTTGGATGACCAGTAATCTAGCCAATAACCTCTTCAAACATAACTCATGATATATTCTGTGATAATTTGTATCAAGTTTCACAGGAATCCATTTAACCCTTTACTTCATGAATATTCATGTAAGAAATAATGAGACATCATGAATATTAAATAATTGATATTTTTATATTTGCATTACAAACAAAAGACATTTTCATCACGACAAAATCTGTAGAGTAAGTTCTATCCTTTTTCAAAAGCTAATTGAGCAGACCCTGATAAGACAGCTCCTACAGTTCTACTCAGTTTGCAAAGGCGTAGAAAAGCAAGTTTATGAAGTAAAGGATTAACTCTTTGTATGTTTATTAATTTGACATCTGTAAAAATTGTTGTCTGCTTCAATTCTCAAGGATATTTTTTTGCTTCCATTTATGATTGTCCGTTTAGAACAAGGGTCTCGTTTATAAAAGACTGTATGATCAAAAATAATTTATGACAATCATTACTATTCACAAAACCAAATTTATACGCATTCTAGCATGCCCTGACTTGGTACAAAGGTTAAACTCATATGACAGATATTATCCAAGTCCTGACATGTTAGAACTTATACTTTCTGTTGTACGATCTTTCATAAAACAGGCTCCTGATCTCCATTTAATCTGTTTGCAAAGGTAAATTCACTGACATGCAAAAAGTTTAACTTTTGGAAGCAATTAGCACACGTTTTGAAACTGTCTCACCAAGCAATTAACCCTTTCCCTCATATAAACGCCTTTTCATGCATTTGCAAACAGAGCCATCTTATCAGGATCTGCTCTGTTTGCTTTTGACATGATATAACTGATTTAACAGTTATTGTCAAAGTAAAAAGTTCCTTTGAAAAGTTGACAAGATCAAATTAAGCTAATAAACATTCATGTTGTCATTATTTCTTATATGAATACATTTCTTACATGAATACCGAACATGGAATGGGTTAACCACAAAACAATGCATTAAACCCAACAGAACATAAGGAGACTCTAAAACATCCTCTTCAAATATGGTTCACATTAGATTATTTAACCCTTTAAACCATACACACACATTTTAATGCCTTTGCAAACAGAGTAAACCCCTATCAGACAACTTCTACAGGGTCTATTCTGTTTGCCTTTGGAATAATATAAATCTGACTCTAGACTTTCTGCCAGGGCCAAATATTCCTGTGTTCATATGCCATTAATTCTAATTAATATTCATGATTTCATTATTTTTACCAGAATATTCACAGAGTAAAGAATTAAGAAGTATTCACGGTGGATGGTTGAACAACCGTTCTGGTAAGAAAGGATACCATCACCCATCGAATGTCTACAAATGTGGCAAGATGTTGGCTGAAATTTACACAGGCGGAGGAGTCTGAACTGGACAACTCTGGCTGGCATCTTTCAATCTGCAGTGTAACTCTGGAACAGGAAACATTACAGTACATATACAATGCTAAATAGATGAACTGACAAACAAGTTTAACCCTGTACTCCATAAATAGTACGGAAATATGAACAACTTTGCTCACCTTCGTATTTGTTCATGTCTGAGGTATGTACATGTGTTTGAGTACAGCAGCTCCAGTTCATTGCCAGATACATTTTGTATGTCGAACAACAGGTAACAGTGATCTGAGCTGAAAATGAAGAAAAGCAATATCACTGTGAAAGATGATAGTCAATTATATATGACTGTGAAAGATGATAGTCAATTATATACTCTATTTGCAAAAGTATTAAAATGGAGAATTCAACCTTTTTCTCAATAAAAACACTAGACAACTTGGCAAACAGTGTAGACTCAGCTCAGATGACTCCTCTAAGAGTCTACTCTATTTGCTTAAAGAATATCTTAGATCTGATTCAATACTATTTGGCATAGCTTTGCATTCACATTTCTTATATAACAATATAAAATAAGTAGTTCATTAGTGTTCATACTGGCTGAAGTCTGCCAGGAAAGGGTTCAATTAGACTGATATAGTAGACTCTGATCAAACACCTCCTTAACACTTTCAATGCCTTTGCAAACAGAATAGACCCAGATCCTGTAGGACCCATCTAATCGAGGTCTTCTCTGTTTGTTCTTGAAAAGTTGAATTAACATATCTTATCTGGGTCTCTGTTGTATTGCACACAAATTTGCAATAGACATCTGATGTAATTTCATCAGTTAAGCTATCATTACCTTTCTGAGTTCATCACATCCCATTTGTGAAAGACCACAGACGGAAGAATGTCGATGTTAAATGCCACAGAACAGCACCTGCAGTAGCCTGCGCCAAGGCCCTCACCGCCTGAGTACTCCAACTTCAAAATCGCCTCTATGCACTGAACAGAACAACAAAACAGCATATGAGTAGTACCATGACAGAAAGTGATTCTGCAATTTATCCTAGATAATACACCAGAAAAAAATTAGGCAAATATTTCAGATCCAGATCAGGGTCTACACTATAGGACAGACCATCAGTTCCATTTAACCCTGAAAGAAGTGCTTTAAGGCACCTTTATCAATAATGAAGTAACAAATGGCTTAGACTCTGATCATATGACTTAATTTGGGCCCACACACATTTTGTACCCACCTTTCCCTCATTTACAGCACCTGGGTCTCCGAAATCTTGAGAATTCTTTGGAACACCTGAAACAGAGGCAACCAACTTTAGACTGATACGTATTATAGTCACAGAAGTCTATACCATAGCCCTTTACTCCAAAGAAATGCTTTTTGGCACCTTTGCAAATCTTTTCTGTTCTGTTTGCTTATCAATCTTTCTAGTTTCTAAACTGCTAAAATTACCTTGTTCATGATGCCATTATAGAAACTTAATAAATTATTCATACAATCATATTTCTGACATGGACATTCATAGAGTTAAGATTTGAGGTGTGAAAAAGATCTTTATGATGACACCGGCAATGACCTGGTTCGTCTCTGTTTGAAGAGGCATACAAAGGTGTATTTATGGAGTAAAGAATTATTAAAGGTCAAAATGAAAGAATGTCAAGTGTATTTTTAGACAAACCACATTTAGTCCAACATAACATGTTATGGCTGTATAGATCTTTTAACCCCTTCCTCCATGAATATTCATGTAACAAATGATGACATCATGAATATTAATTAGATTAATTTTTAAAATGGCATATTAACACATGAATTTCAAAGCAGATACTGTACAATGAGGTCAATAGTATTTCATAAGCAAACAAGGCAGACCCTGATCAGACAGCTCCTATATATGAGCCGTCTTATCTAGGTCCACTATGTTTGCAAACCGCATGGAAAGACATATTTGTGGAGTAAAGGTGAATGTATAGATCTAATAAAAATATTTACATACTGTAATTATACATAGACATGTACTCTATGAATTTGTTTCACAAGTAGACATATTTGTCCTCTGTCAAAAAAATCATTTTCATTAATGTTCATCAGTTTTATTACCCCTTTCCCTGTACAATATTCATGACCCTTTCCCTGTACAATATTCATGACCCTTTCCCTGTACAATATTCATGACCCTTTCCCTGTACAATATTCATGACCCTTTCCCTGTACAATATTCATGACCCTTTCCCTGTACAATATTCATGATCCTTTCCCTGTACAATATTCATGACCCTTTCCCTGTACAATATTCATGACCCTTTCCCTGTACAATATTCATGACCCTTTCCCTGTACAATATTCATGACCCTTTCCCTGTACAATATTCATTTAAGAAATAATGATACTGTGAATATTTACCAGCTGAATTTTTATTATGTAAACTTTTTAAGGATTTTTTGCTCTGACAAAAACAGCAGAATCAGATTTTTCTCATGTCATAAGCAAAATGAGCAAACCCTGAGCAGACTGCTCCTATAGGAGTCATCTGATCTGGGTCTACTCTGTTTGCAAATGTGTCAAAAGGAGTTTATATGTTGGAATGGGTTAAATAAAAGACACTAAGAGCACGAATCAGCTTGGAGCATTATGAGATGCCAAGTTACATGGTCTATCTATCTCAAATTGCATGTCTCATGACAGTATTGTATAATCGTAATCTCACTGAGTCCATACAAAATGCTTGCTTTGAGAAGCTTACATTTAGTGTGTGGTAGGAAGTCTCCGACTGCATTCAGGGCCAAGTTGAAGCAGAGCAGACTGGATACCTGCAGAGGCAGCTGGGAGTCAATGTTCTCCTTATTCCACTGGAACACCTGGTCTGCACAATCTGAAATCATTGACAAGTACATACATGTTAGTAAAGCAAGTGACATAGAAAATTAATAACAAAATGCAATGTAACCACACAATCACTTTGGACTCCCTTATTTCAGCAAAAACAGCCCTGATATCAAATGTAGACATAGATGATTGGAACTCAAAACACAGTTAACCCTTTCCATCATAGAGATGACTTTTGTTCTCTTTGCAACAATTTTAACAAGAGGGCCATGATGGCACTGAGCCTTGATATTGCTCACCAGACAATCAGAGGAGAAGATTTTCAAAGTTTTCACTTTATGTTTCTATAGGAAACTGGCCACCCTTGGGACTGGGCCTCATTTTACCCCAGGTATATAATTCATATAACTTTTGTAGAGGACTTCAAGATGATGCTATGAGCCAAATATGAAAGCTGAGAACCTTCCAGTTTCAGGAGAAAAGTTTGTTATATGTTTCTATATAAAACAAGACACCTCTGGGGAATGGTCAATTTTGATCCCAGTGGCATAATTTGTATAACTTTTGTAGAGGACCTGAAGTTGATGCTATGTGCAAAATATGAAAGCTGAGATCCTTCCAGTTTCAGAAAAGATTTTCAAAGTTTTTACTACATGTTTCTATAGAAAACTGGCCAGCCTTGGGGCACTGCCACATTTGACACCAGGGGCATAATTTATATAACTTTTGTTGAAGAGGACCTGAACATGATGATACATGTGTATGTGCCAAATACGAAAGCTGAGAACCTTCTAGTTTCAGAGGAGAAGATGAAAGCTGAAAGCTCTGTAAATTCAGAGGAAAAGATTTTTAAGGGGTCAAATTGACAACTGACGACGCACACCGCCGATGCAGGATGACGGACATCAAGCAATCACTATAGCTCACCCTGAGCACCTTGTGCACTGGTGAGCTGAAAAGTGGTCACAACATAGGGTTTAGAGGAAAAATGAGGATTTTAGTACACACATTTATCTGTTCTATAGCCTTGATGTATAAATATTAATTATTTTAAATTTTATAATGGAATAAGAGCAAGAACGTTTGGGCTAAGGCAGAAAATGTAGAATCAAATCTATAAATAATGGAACAAACCCTGATCAGACTTATCCTACAGGAGTCGTCTGATCCGAATTTGCAAAGGAATTAAAATGTGTACATATGGAGTAAATAGTTAAATCAGAACAAAAGTAAAACAGAAAGCTGCTATGGATACATTGAAACACTTTTTTTCAGTGGTCATTGTACAGACATTTTGGTGTATTTACAAGCTAAGGTCCACTTGTCTACTGAGCTACAGTATAAATAGTATAAACCTACCCCTGGCCTCTTTGCCACACTCCAGACCAGCTCTAATCATCTCCACCGGCAGCTTGCCCGTGTTCTGTAGGGTAATGAGGCACTCACAGCTGTAACAATATGGTTTTGAGCAAAACTAATGTAACTGGCACGCACTATTCCAAAGTGGCATGCAGCATTTTGGTCAGGGTCTGCTCTGTTTGCTAATGGTATTTCATGGATATGTTTCTACAGTTCCTTCTTCGGGCCAAAAACATCTGAATAAAGTAAAACCTCTCTATAACAGTCACTAAATTACATCAAGTAGTTTGTGTTAAAGGCAGGTGGCTGCTTAACGCAAGGTAAAAGTACAACAGAAGGCTCCTATATGAGCGCTCTGTTTTACTTTCACCTTGCTTTAAGCAGCCACCTGTCCTAAATACCAACTAATTAACATACTTTAGTGGCCCCTATAGAGAGGTTTTACTGTATGTTCCATTATAAAGTTCTGTCAATAATTATTCATAAGATCATGAAATCTTGAAAAGTGTTAACCGTTCCCATCATATAAATGCCTTTCATGCCTTTGCAAACAGAGAAGACCCAAATCAGACAGCTCCTGTAGTAATCATCTGATTAGGTTCTGACTCGACAGTTTATACCAATACCAACAATATTCTGTTATCTATGTCCAGTATGAACATTCTCCAATGAATATTCAACAGGGAAAGGGTCAAAGACATTTCTAGAGTGATCAAAATATAAGTTTTGGTGGAGAAATGATTTTTCAGTATTTTAACCCTTTACTCCATAGATACGCCTTTCTATGCCTATAGGAGCTGTCCGATCAGGGTCTGTTCTGTTTGCTTATGAAATAATACAGATCTGAATCTACAATTTCTAATATGGCCAAAAATTCTTGTGTCCATGCGCCATTATAAAAATTAATGTAATACATTTTCATGTTGTCATTTTTCTTACACGAATCTTCATGGAGTGAAAGGTTAAATGCAACTCCGTATGTTTGGTTCTGTACTCACGTCTGTCCCGTGTACATGGTGGACGCTGCACTTGTAACCACATTAAGGTCCTCACCAAAAGACAGGAAGCTGGCAGACTTGGGCAAGGAGGTTGACACCTGGACCTGAGGCAGCCCCGGAACAACCTTCACCTTGAAATGGTGCTGTGGGACTGCCCGTACATCGTGTAACCGACAGTTGCTCCGGACACCAAACAACTTTGTTGTGTAACCTGTGATTATAAAGGAATACACAAGCTACTGATACAACAGTAAAACATCACTAATCCAAACACTTGAATAAGTATCAGTACCACTCTTAACTCTTTACTCCATGAATATTCAAGTAAGAAAGAATGACACCTTGAATATTAATTAAATTGTCATAATAGCACATGGATATAATCATTTTGGCCACAGCAGCCATCTGATCAGGGTCTGCTCTGTTTGCTTATGACATGATAGAGATCTAATTCTATAGTTTTTGTCGAAGCAAAATATTAAGTGAATGAATATTCATTATTAACCCTTTCCACATCTGCAAACAAAGTAGACCCAGATCAGAAGGCTCCTATAGGAGTGGTCTGATCAGGGTCTGCTCTGTTTGCTAATGGGATTTGATAGGTCTGTTTCTTTACTTTCTAAAATGACTACAATGTTTCAACTTCCACATTTCATTATACCGGTATTTATTTTGTCCATGAATGTTCAGTAGGTTCTGAAATTTGGAATTGATATAGAACAGGGAAAGGGTTAGAGTGTCAATACACAAATGAATATTTATTAGGGAAAGGGTTAATTTGTTATTGCATTTACATTAAAAAACCACTATCAAAAAGTGAGGATCCTGCTGAGGTTGGACATCTCATCTGCATCTAACGTTGTTGCACAAATTCTCTGCTAGCCTGCAGAGTGCTGAGCCCTTTCCATGTTGAACAATCAAGTAAGAAATGAAGAAATCATGAATATCTATCAGCTGAATTTTTAAACTGGCATACATATGCTGGCATAGATCATTCGAACAATAAAAGGACTTACCCAAGACCGTGAGATCTCCAGACGAGGTTGGTCGGGACATGATTTTGATGAGATACTGGCCGGACTCGGCAGGAATACTGGGACTAGTGGGGAATGTTTCAATCTCTACACCCTCTGTCATTAGACCCATATGGGCAATTTTCAGTTCATCTGGCATTGGGTTCAACACCTGGAGTTGTACTTCAGCAATGTCACCTTCTACCCAACTGAAGTCTGGCAATTACAGAACAATACAAACAGGGCTAAATACAACATTCTTTAACCCTTTACCTCATGAATATTCATGCAAGAAATTAATGACATCATGAATATCTATTAGTTTTTTTTATAATAGCACATGAACACAGGAGTTTTTGGTATTTGTAGAAATTGTCAGATCTATTATAATTTCAGACAGCCCCTACAGGATCTACTCTATTTGCAAAGGTATGATAAAGCATTTGGATGAGAAAAGGGGTTATTGTTTTATACAAAATCTTTATCTTTTCAAAAACAATCCCTTTGTGTCTAATCTTAACTCTTTACTTCATATAAAAGTCTTTTCAAACATTTGCAAATTATGACTAGAGTTACAGTAGAATGAGATCTGATGGCTCCTGTGGGAGCAGTACTTACTATATCACTACCTAAATATCTGTTCCTTTAAATTAACACTTTATTCCATAGATATTCCTTTTTACACCTTTGCAAACAGATTGCCAATATGAAAATTCAGTTAATTAATATTCATGATGTCATTATTTCTTGCATGAATAAAGGGATAAAGAAAAGTTGAATGAAAGTTAAGGCAGTTATTACTGACATGTATAGAATAGATATTTACTTACCAACATCGGTTTTGATCGTATCATCGTCTGCTCCAAAATTGATGGGTGTGAATATGAATACTCCGTTATATAAGCTTTCCTTGACTTTCAGTGACCTTGGCTCCAAATGTGGATGGAGTGGCATTAGCTTAAATGATCTGTAATCAAAGCAAGAAAATAAAGTACATAAAACTGTCGAACATCTATTACATTACATTGACTGTTACTGCTAAACTTATAAGTTATATCTTGAAGGAGTCCACTCAACCTTTGAATGTAGGAAAGGAGATGACAATGTATTTGACTGGAAATGGCCGAGATATGACTATACACAATTTACGAAGTTTGGTGAAGATCTAATAAAGTCTCTTTCAATTATAGAGCAGACACGGATAGAATAAGCAATTTTTGCTAATTCAAGTGCTGCAAGCAAATTCACTGAATTGATATCCCTGCCAAACAAGCGCTGACCCCAGTATTCAACTGAGTGATTGATGAAAGGGACAAAACAAAGTTCCATAACTCTGGTGTTCCATGCTAAATGTGAGTAATACTTGCAGGGCCGTAATTCCTAATGGTATTAAACATTTTCACGAAGTTTCTAGTATTACTCCAAATAGGTTCTGAGATATGGCTCTGGACAGACAAAAATGTTATATTTTTCGCAAATAAAGGACCATAACTCTAGTGTTCCAAGGTCAATACAAGAGCTGTCCGCAGACAGCGCACTCCACTTTCTTTAGTGCTGGATAGTGTAGTGGAAGTCTAAGTCAGAAAGGGGAGAAAACTATTGCAAAATTACCTGCCCTTGTGAAATGGGTCCCCCTTGTAATAGCTAACATGTATACCAAATTTGGACCAAATATCTTAAACAGTATCTGAGACAGGGCCTTAACATAAAACTTACCCAAAAATTCTAAGTCGAAAAAGGGGCATAATTACGGCAAAATTAATTTTAGGAAATGGGTTCCCCTTGTGATAGTAAACGTGCATACCAAATGTGAACCAAATATCTTTTATGGTTTCTGAGAAATGGACCTTAACAAAAAGGTTAACCAACGCCGACAAGAGGGTCATGACAATGGCTCCACTTTTTGAAAAAGTGAAGCTTATAAATGATAATTGCAGAACCACATGTCCTTATGCAACATAACATTTTCACAAAGTTTCATAGACAAATTCCAAATAGTTTCTGAGATATGGTTCTGGACACACACAAATGTTTTCGCAAACAAAGGGCCATAACTCTCATGTTCCATCGTCAATATGAATGATACTTGCAGAGTCACATGTCCTTATGCTACCAAACTTTTTCACAAAGTTTCATAGAAAAATTCCAATCAGTTTCTGAGAAATGGCTCCGGACAGACCAAACGGTTACATTTTTCGCAAACAAATGGCTATAATTCTGGTGTTCCTGGGTCAATATGAATGATATTTGCAGAGCCACATGGCCTCGTGTAAAAACTCCGTACAATTTCTGAGAAATTGCTCTGAACACGCAAAAACGTTACAATTTTAGCAAACAAAGGGCAACTCTGGTGCTCCAAGGTCAATGTAAGTGATACTTGCAGGCCCACATTCTGTTTCCCTCAAATGAATACCTTTTCACGCATTTGCAAACAGAGAAGGCCCAGATCAGACGGCTCCTATAGGAGCCGTCTGATCAGGGTAGCTCTGTTTGCGCTCTGTTTGCTAATGGAATTTAATAGTTCTGTTTCTTTACTTTCTAAAATGGCTACAACGTTCCACTTTCCATATTTCGTTTTAACTATTTTGTCCATGAATATTCAGTAGTAATTGAAATTTTGATAAATCATAGAACATGGAAAGGGTTAAACATTTTCACAAAGTTTCAGTGAAAACTCCAAACCGTATCCGAGATATCGCTCCGGGTCACACGCACACACAGACAACGGTAAAACAATATATCTCCACCTTTGGCGAGGGATTATAACTAAAGTGCCTACGGTCATTTAGCTGGTTATCATTACAACAAACATCCCCCCCCAAGTATGGTTACAATCTGATAATACCTGCTAAACTTAGAGGGCAGACATGTTTTGGACACCCGCCTAACCACCTCAAGGTTTCATGACCAGTCTCATAAAAGCATAAAAAAGTCACATGTCCATATAAAAATTCAGCTAATAAATATTCATGATGTCATCATTTCTTACATGAATATTCAACAGAAGTAGCTGCAGAAGTCAATTAAGAACTATTTTGATAATTTTCAATGCAACTAATGGAGAAGTAAACATGTTAGACCCTAATCAAACAGCTCCTTCATTTACTTGTAAAATATTTACGGTCATTTAAGAACTTTAGTGAGAAAGCTAACATAACCCCACGCCACCACATTGTCAGGGAAAACAAGATGTGACTGTGAAATACTATTTCTCCAATAAGACCTTTGACCCTGAAGGATGACCTTGACCTTGACATGTTACCCTCAAAATGTGCAGTATCATGAGATACACATGCATGCCAAATATCAAGTCTCTACCTCTACTGGTTCAAAAGTTATGACCAATGTTAAAGTCGGTGATTTGACCTATAAAGTTTATCTCTGACCTTGAAGAATGACCTTGACCTTGACATGTCACCCCTCAAAATGTGTGACTTTTTGAGATACATATGCATGCCAAATATCAAGTCTCTATCTGTACTGGCTCAAAAGTTATAACCAATGTTAAAGTTGGTGACAAACAGACAGGGCAAAAACAATATGCCCCCCACCCAGATCTGATCTTGGGAGCATAAAAAGTTGTTTCCCAATGACAGATTCCTCGTTGCGTGGGGTATAATAATAAGGGTATTCTTACTTGACTAGAGGAATGTTGAGTAGTGGTACAGCAGGGAGAATCACGCCAGTGTCCAAAGCCAGTGGGTTGTTCAAACCCTCACACTGGCTGGTGAAACTCTCTAGGCTTGCCACGGCCTCCCGCCGCTTCTGCACGCTCAGCTGCTCCAAGAGAGCATAAAGCATCAGCGTTGTGTACCGCACTGCCAATGCCAGGTTGCCCATCCGTCTGGCGGAATAGATCATTTCATGTAGGACACGAGTTTGTAGCATGGTCCAACCCATGTTTTGATCTGTGTAACAAAACTATATGTTAATATGATCTCAATCAGTGCGGAAATCCACAAGAGATAATCAATCTACAGTAAAAACCCTCTAAACTGGAATTCTAGTAGAGAAGAATTTTAGGCAATTGGCTGCTTAATTGCAGGGTGAAAGTCATGCAGAAAGCTCCTAGAGGAGCTTTCTACATGACTTGACCCGCATTAAGCTGCCACTTGCATCCAAGACGGACATTTATATTAAATTCAATGTGCGGTTCAGGAATTTTACTGTACTTCAACTACAAGGATAACAGTATACACTATATTACATATTCAATATTAACTCTTCACTTAATGAATATTCATGTAAAAAATAATGACATTATGAGTAATAATTAACTTAATTTTTGTAATAGCATATAAACAAGAGCATTTTTGGTCACTGCAGAAACAGTTAAATCAGTTCTACATTGTATATCATTCCATAAGCAAACAGTCGGACAGCTCCTATAGGAGATGTCTGATCTGGATCTTATGTTTGCAAACACTTAACCCTTTCCCTGTTCAATATTCATGTAAGAAATAATGACACCATGAATGCTCTGACCAAACTAAAGAATCAGATAGATGTCTACTCTGTTTGGGAATGCGTAAAAAAGTGTTTATAAGAAGGTAAAGGTTAACAAGAGCCATGTGTGCGCCAATGCTTGTCTGATTTGGTGCTTGTCCAGCTAAATGAATTTTTTTTGAAAAACTAAAGGGCCATAATTCCAAACTTTTGAAATCAAGAGTTATGGTTCTTATGTAGGGGCCTTCCTCTCAATGAATTCTACTAACCTATGAAGTTTCATGTTGATACCTCTTATACTTTTCGAGTAATGAGCTACATTAAAGTTTTTGCACGTGCCAACAACGACGACAACAACAACCCCTACGACCCAGTGAGCACAGTAGCTCGGCTTTTCTTCGAAACAGACGCACTAAAAATGTGTCTTTATAAAGTAAAGGGTTACTCAAGACCCAATCATGTTGTCTTGACATCATATAAACTAGTCTTAGCACTACCCTCATATGCTGCGTACTATGTGAGACAGCCACTAATTCAACCCTTTACTCCATAGACATGCCTTTTAACACCTTTGCAAACAGAGTAGACCCAGATCAGATTGCTCCTGTAGGAGCCGCCTTATCACGGCCTACTCTGTTTTCTTATGGAATAGTATCTACTCTGATCCTACCCTCAGATGCTGAGTACTATGTGAGGCAGCCATTAGTAACAATTTAACCCTTTACTCCATAGACACGCCTTTTAACCTTTGCAAACAGAGTAGACCCAGATCAGATGGATCCTACAGGGCCTGCTCTATTTGCTTATGGAATAATATAGATCTGATTCTATTGTAGTTTCTGTCATGGCCAAAACTTCCTGTATTCATATGTCATTGTAAACTAGCTAATCAATACTCATGACATCATCATTTCTTACATAAATATAATTATTCATAGTGTAAGGGTCTACTAGTTTGGCATTATCCTACACAGGATCTATTACAGAACCACTTGATTTGATATTGGAAAATAATTTTGACTTGCGCTATCAAAGTGGTACATGTATCGATCAAGCACACTGAACAATTTTTGTTGTCTGAGTTCATTCTCAAGGACTTTGAGTGAATTCTCAGATCTGACCAATCAGATGCATGGGAATAAACTCATTGAAGCAAAATAGGTGATAACAGTGCTACAGATAAAGGTGCATACTCAAATACTAAAATCGTCCTTTCCCCAATCACCATGTTGTGACCACTCTTTAGAATTGTGTCAAAGAGACATTTCTTAAGAATTTAGAGTGGTCACAGTATTGGGTTTGGTAGAGAAATAAAGAAGTTATTGATGAAAATGTTTTAATTTAACCATCTTATCTGGCCCTCTGTTTGATCTCGTTTGATCTCATTGTCAATCAGAACTAATGAGAACATGAGTCTCTGAGTGTGTCATCAGGTTCTAAACTGTTTACAAATATTATAATAAAGTTTGTCCCTCAAGGGTCATATTGTCTACCTGATTTGAACTCCTTGGGATCCAGATGAATGTGATAGCCCTGCAGGGTTTGAACTAGTAACTGGTGGCAGTGGTGCCAATTTGGTTTGGGGTTTTGTGGTGCCACACACTGCATTGCAGCTACTCGTTTGAAAAAAGCTGCTTTCCGATGGAACCCTATCTGAGAGTACAGATGAGACAAGGTGCTGTATCGTTGAATCTGCAAATCAAATTGAAACTAGACCTTATTTTTGAAGAAAAAAACATGTCTCTCCCCCCGCCCCCCACACACACACATCACCTCCCAAACCAAACAAGAGGGCCATGATGCCCTAAATCGCTCACCTGGTTACTATAGACTTATGCATACACTATATTTCTATGTAAAAATAAATCAGCTTCAGATTGGGGCCAATATGAAACCAAGGGCCATAATTTTAGGCCTGGAGGTTAAAATTTGAACAATCTAATCTAGGAACATTGGATGATGCTTCATATAAATTTCAAAGGTATGGGACTTACAATTTCACAGAAGGGGATTTTTAAAGATTTTCCTATGAAAAACTGATACGCAAGGGGCGGGCCATTTTTTTGGTCCAGGGGTCATAATTTGAACAATCTTGGTAGAAACCCATTAGATGATACTACATACCAAATTTCAAAGGTCTAGGCCTTACAGTTTCGGAGAAAAAGATTTTTAAAGATTTACCTATAAAAAAACTGATAAGCCATGGGGCGGGCCCATATTTGGCCAGGGGGTCACAATTTGAACAATCTTGGTAGAAAATCATTAGATGATGCTACATACCAAATATCAAAGGTCTAGGCATTCCAGCTTCGGAGAGGAAGATTTTTAAAGATTTTCCTATGAAAAACTGATAAGCCCTGGGGAGGGGCCATTTTTGGCCTGGGGGTCATAATTTGAGCAATCTTTGTAGAGGACCATTAGATGATGCTACATACCAAATATCAAAGGTCTATGTATAACAGTTTCAGAGAAGAAGATCTTTTGAGATTTTCCTATGAAAAACTGATAAGCCCCGGGGCTGGCCATATTTGGCCTGGGGGGTGTCATAATTTGAACAATCTTTGTAGAGGACCATTAGATGATGCTACATACCAAATATCAAAGGTCTATGCCTTACACTTTCGGAGGAGAAGATTTTTAAAGATTTTCCTATGAAAAACTGATAAGCCTCGGGGCGGTCCATTTTTGGATCGGGTGTCATAATTTGAAAATCTTTGCAGAGGACCATTAGATGATGCTACATACCAAATATCAAAGGTCTATGCCTACCACTTTCGGAGGAGAAGATTTTTAAAGATTTTCCTATGAAAAACTGATAAGCCTCGGGGCAGGCCATTTTTGGCCCGAGGGTCATAATTTGAACAATCTTTGTAGAGGACCATTAGATGATGCTACATACCAAATATCAAAGCTCTAGGCTTTGTGGTTTCAGAGAAGAAGATGTTTAAGTAAATTGTTGATGACGCACGTACGCACGACGCCGGACACTGCCCCCTCACAATACCTCACCTGGCAGCCGTCTGATCTGGGTCTACTCTGTTTGCTAATGCGTGAAAACACGTTTATATGAGGGAACGGGTTAATTGACGTATCTTATCTAAGCTTCTGACTAATGTTTGTAGTAATTTACCCTGTCCTCCTCTGAGAGAGTATAGTTGATAGTCACAACGTTCTGCAGGAAATCTGAGGCCTGGAGGTACTTCTGAAATAGAAAATGAGGGAAGATTTGAACTTTTAATACTTACCCTACAAACCACAACCATTAAACCTTTCCCAGTTGAATTTTCATTTAAGAAATAACTAGAACTACCACTAAAGATAATTAATACCCCCACTAGCACATTTGACACAGAGATGGGGGTTATAGAAATAAAGCTCACGACTGCTAAATTTTCATTTGTTAAATTACGAAAAGGGAGATTATTCATTCAAAACCTTTATCACAGGTGCAGAACTTCAGATGATGTTCAACAATACTGCAAAATTTAAAAAAGTTTTGCTGAGGTATGACAGAGAAAAGCTTCGGAAAACTATTTCATTTATTAAAACAAGCCAGATTTTGAAAAAAATAACAAAGGGCAATAACTCCAAAAATACTGAAGACAGAGTTATGGACCTTGTGCATTGCACTTGTGGTCAATGTGATCTATCTGTATATGAAGTTTTAAGTCAATAGCTTTTATACTTTGAAAGTTATGATCCTGACAAGCCCAATTTTGAGAAAAATAACAAAGGGCAATAACTCCAAAATTACTGCAGACAGAGTTATGGACATTGTGCACTGCACTTGTGGTCAATGCGTTCTATCTGTATATGAAGTTTGAAGTCAATAGCTTTTATACTTTGAAAGTTATGATCCGGACAAGCCAGATTTTGAGAAAATAACAAAGGGCAATAACTCCAAAAATACTTAAGATAGAGTTACGGACAGACGAACAGACGGACGGACAGACAGGGTGACTGCAGTATACCCTAAACTTCATTTGTGGGGGTATAATAACATTATGATTATTTATGAGCAGAAATTTCACAGTGGCTTAGGTACGTAGGACATTTTAGAAATGGTAGAAACTGGAGAATCAGATCTACATTATTCCGTAAGTTAAGTGATTGTGAGCAGACTCTGATCAGATGGCTCTTACAGGATCCATCTGATCTGGGTTTACTTCGATTGCAAAGGCTTGAAAAGGTGTTTATATGAAGGAAAGGCTTACCCCGTTGTACTCTATAAATGACAGACCTAAATAAAACAACTCATGTAGAAGCCGTCTGATCAGGGTCTGCTCTGTTTGTTTATGAAAGTCATACAGTTTTAGCCATAGTCAAAACTTTACCTATTCATTTGCCAATTTAAAAATGCATCTAATTATTATTCATGACAACTTTTAATCTTGACTCTGCAATATAGATCCATGTGAAATGCTAATCAATCACTATATTCCATATAAAATAAAACAAATTGTATAAACTATGCAACATTCACAATGTCTTGCATGAATATGAAGATTGACTTTATATGAGAAAAGGGTTCAATTGATTGACATTAACTTGTATACGGGGATGAATCCTGCATCAAACAGTCCATGTCCATAAAACAAATAGCATGTCTAGAGCACACTAAAGGTCAATACAACTGATTAGTGTACAAAGACAGAGATTATCCCCAGATCTACCTGGCCACTTGGTCAGCAAACACTGTAATTGATACTGAAAAGGGGTTTCACCTTTAGTCTGGCCAACTTTTGTCCAATGAAAAGGTTGTCTACTTGATATTTAAATGTTGCAATATCTTTCTTTAGAATCACCCTCAGAGTGGCAAACGGTTCAGATCCAGATGAGACGTTGACTTGCTTGGCGTCTAATCTGGATCTAAACTGTTTGCAAAGGTAAACAAGGATTAGCCAATACCTGGCAATAGGTTAATTGGTCATCAACAAAGTTGTTAAGTGGTGTAATCAAAATTAACACCTGTTTGTTTGATGTTTGCAAAAAGTGTGAAAAAGAACTTATGTTGGGTAAAATAATTATGGAATGTACTTAACCATTTCATTCATAGAAATGCCCATCAGAACTGTCTGATCTGGGTCTGCTCTATTTGTTAATAAAATTACAATAGATCAAACTCTAAAGTTTCTACTAATACCAAAATATACAAATATACTGGGTGTACATGTATATGCCATTATAGAATTCAGAAAATTCAATAATCATGATGTCCCTAGTTCTTACATGAATATTCTAAAGGGAAAGGGTTAACAATCTGTAGTTTCAGATCCATTGTGCAAAATGGAAAAGTAAACCAACACCTGTCAATCTGCCAGCACACTGTATGGAGGGTATTGCAGACTGGATCTTTAACAAGATAGAAAAGTGAATCTTGCACCATGCCAAGGCAATGACTAGAATACTTGTTAACCCTATCCTTTCCATGTTCTATATCTTATTTCAAATTTCAGTACCTACTGAATATTCATGGACAAAATAGTTATAATGAAATATGGAGGGTGGAACAGTGTAGCCATTTTAGAAATAAAGAAACAAATCTTTCAAATTCCATTACCAAAAAGAACACACCTGATCAGGCAGCTCCTATAGGAGCCATCTGATCTGGGTCTACTCAGTTTGCAAATACGTGAAAATACCTTCATATGAACAGACCTATCAAATTCCATTGGCAAACAGAGCAGTCTGCTGTTTGCTTATGAAATTTAAATCTATCTGACTCCATAGTTTTCACCAGTACCGAATAATCCTGTGTACATGACATTGTAAAACTTTCGTTGATAAATATTCATGATGTCATTACTTCTTACATGAATTTTCAACATGGAAAGAAATCATTAACTAGTCTTCCACTGCCATTTTCAAAATGCGAGCTCCTACTAAAAAATATTACACCTCAGGGGCATTTACTAAAGATGATATGGTATATGGTTGTAGGGAAACAAATACCCTGATCAGACCTCACAGTTAGATTTGGCGATACTCTGTTTGCAAAGGCATAAGGAGGAGATTCAATCATTCCAAATCACCCCTATATGAGCTGTCTGATCTGATCTGGGTGTTTGCATAAATGTGTTTTTATAAAGTCAAGTGTTAAAACAAGTGTGACTCCAATGTTTATTCAGTGAGTGGCTCAGATATTTCACTACATATTCATACTGTGTATATGATAGCATGACTAAAATCATAGCTTACATGATATGCACTTCTCAAGTCATGTCAGCAATGTCACGGTATATACATTAGAACCTCATTTATTGAACGTATAGCAGTCTTAAAAAGCAGGCCGTTGCTTAATGCAGGGTAGCTGTATGACTTTTGACTTGCATTAAGCTACCACCTGCCTAACTGACCCACTAGTAGACCTCTCTTTGATGGCCACTCTATACGACAGGTTATATTGTATTGTATTCTGTAGCACTGTTGGCATTGAAATATCTCCAACACATCACATCTCTTAACCCTAAAGGCCTTTACTTCATATAAACTTTCTTTCCACACTTTTTCAAACACAGTTAACCAAGATGAGATGGCTCCAGTAGTTGTCTGATCAGGGTCTGCTTTGTTTGCTCCTGAAATTATTATCCATCTGACCCTAGTTTCTACTAATACCAAAGAAACCTGTTTAAATATACCATTACCAAAATTCAGTTATTTTTTAAATGAATATTAACCCATTCCCTCATAGATCTACCGAAAAGGAGCATTAACTAGAGAAAAGGATTTTTTTTTAGAAATTTTGTAGTTTTGTAACCATTGTGATGAATAGAGCATTTGATGCTAAGGAGCAAATGCTCTATTCATCACAATGGTTTCAAGAAGTGACTATTATACAGAGGCGTAGAAAGGCATGTTTATGGAGGAAAGGGTTAATGAACTAAATGGTTAACAATAAAATGCAAACACTTTGCTGTAAATGCAATCTCATCTGGCTCCAGATTCACAGGCATATTTCAAATTCTAATACCATCATTTCTCCACCAAACTATATTGTGACCAGTGATTAGAACCATCTCAAAGAGGGTCTGCTCTTTTATGTTATATGTTACAAAATTGATTGTTTGCCATGACAATTAATTTCCATATTTTTTACTTTACAGGCTTTATATTTAATCTTGCACCTTTTACAAACAGAGCAGACCCAATTCCATACTTTAAACACAAGAATCCAATTTATTAATATTCATACTGGAAAGAGTCCTGCATGGATATTCATCTAGTAAAGGGTTAGGGATACAAACAAAATTCCCTTAGACATAACAACTAGAAAACAATCACTTGTTAATCCCTTCTATAATCTCCCAAATTTCCTTTAATCCCAGGCTTCATGGCCGAGCAGGTTGAGAAGCTGCCTACTGTACAAACAGAGCCCTTTGAAGTGCAGTTCCTATTAAGGCTCAATCAGACCCTAATAAGGCTCAGCTAGTTGATAATGCAGAGATAATTGCTGGGGCCATTTAGGAGTAATCAAAGGCCTTGATTAAAGGTGTTAGAGAACTGCATACCAAGTTTGGTCAGTGTTTGTAGAGGCAGGCTGATTAGGGCTATAGAACACATGGTGTGGAAAAGTTGCTGTTTTAAGCCAATTAGAGTAATTACTTTTAAGTGTACCCTATGTTTTCCTAACAATCTGCAGAGAAGTTTGACAGGATGGAGTTGAGAAGGAAAAGTTGAGAATTTCAATTTATAGCTAAATAAATATACAAGCCAGACAAGAAGCCAGCAGAAAAATTGTGCTCTTGTGCAACAAAACATTGAACTGTGGAATACTCATAGAGAATCAGAAAGTATTTCTTTAATAGACAATCAAACATTGTGATTGGTCTGTGTGGACTATTGAGGAAAATACTTGCAATAATCTGAGGGCTGTTCACAAAGCTCACTTTTGCTTCAGCTTCTGAGGCTGAGCAAGGGACATTGAGGATCTACTACTGTGCCATGAAATGATCTAAATTGTTAGCAAACTGTTACTGATTTAAATAAAATTGTGAACATTTATTGCAAGAAGGAGACTGGACAACAGTTAACAATGGATTTAAGCATGTCGAGGTTAAGTGGAACAACTGATACAGTGCCACAGGAGTATCATTATCCAACGTTTGCAGCTCCAACTCTGATCAACCTGAGTCGTAATTATACGAGCAATACACTCACTCCAGGTAAGACAATTACACTATAATACATGTACATGACTTTATTCTATCCATCCAAAAGTTAATGTATTTCTGCATTGTGCGTGTATATATTTCCACTTTGCAGGCAGCAAACTGCAGAGTCATATCAGGCACCAGGTTTAACCCAGTTACCCTTTCCCTTTTGGCTCCTTTCTAACAGGGCTGTCTGATCAGGGTCTGCACTGTTTCCTTTCAGACTACTACAGATCTAACTCTGAAGTTTCTGTCACTGCCAACAATGTCCTTGTTAATGTATAATTATAAAAAATCAGTTCATGAATATTCATGCAGTTATAAATTCTTAACCCTTTCCTCCATGAATATTTATGTAAGACATAATAACATGATGAATATTAATTAGATGAATTTGTTATAATACCACATGGACACATGAATTTTTAACCATGACAGAAACTAGAATCATGTACATTTCATACTAAGCAAACAGAGCAGACACTGATCAGATGGCTCCTATAGGAGTTGTCTCATTAAGGTCTACTTTGTTTGCAAATGTATAAAAAGGCGTATTTATGGAATAAAGGGTTAAATTAATATCCATGGAGGAAGGGGTAAATCATTTACCTGATGAATATTTAGGTAAGAAATAATGACATAATGAATATTCATTACATGTTGGATAATGGTATATGAACAGAACATTTTAGCCAAGGCAGGATCTGTATTATTGCATAAGCAAACACCGCAGTCCCAGATCAAATGGCTACAACAGGAGATATCTTGGTCTAGTCTGTTGGCAAAGGCATAAAAGAAGTAAAGGGCTATGGAGACTATACTGATGTATTTTGAGCAATCACCATGTTTAAGTCTAGCCACATGAAAAAAAGTATCACTGGGTTATGGCAGATCATGAGATGGTGTAACCAAAGATAATTCTACATGTCTGAGATATAATTTCAGCGCCTAGTATTCTTTATGTTAGTTATAAAAATACTGCATTTTCTCATCAAACAGTGCACATCTTGATGATGATCACGTTGCATTTTCTACAAGGTACAAGCCCAGATAAGATGCATGTATCAAAACAGTTTCAAGAAGAGCTCCTTTAAATGATGATTTGAGTATTTGAATACACACCTATTACTCTGTAACTGGTCTTGGTCCAAACTGTTTGCAAATCCTCCATGCACTGAATTCCTGATAAGAGGCACATCTAACCCTTTACTCCATGAATATTCTTGCAAGAAATAATGACATCATGAATTCCAAAAGAAAACAGCAAACCCTGATCAGACCCCTCCTACACATCTGGTTCTACTCTGTTTGCAAAGGCGTAAACAGGCGTAATTATGGAGTAAAGGGTTATGACCAGCACAATGTCCAATAATTTCTCTGTCCTATCTTGTTGGTCCAAATAAGATGCATAAATTAAAACATTTTCAAGAATAATTTCTTTATTTCTCCACCACACCCTATTTTTTTTGTATAAATTCAAACAGGTCAACTTACCATGAATATTCAGGAAAACACAACAAACAGTGCAGACTGATGAGAGGGTTCTTTAGGAGCCCTCTCATCAGGGTCTACATAATTTGCAAAGGACATAAGTGATTAATTTCCCTCACTGAAAAAAGTTAAAATAGCACTGGTTGTAAAATGTAAAGTTAGTCCCTACTATGTGGAGTTCTAGTAGCAAAAGGGTTAAAGAAGTCTTCCTCAGAGTGTGTCCCAAAGTAGTAAGAGCTAAAAGTATATATACGCCATCTCAAAGTCCGATAACACAAACTCCGAAAATACCCGCTTTAAAAATTCAGTTACTTCTAAAATTTGAAGCACAGACTTGTTTTAAAATTCACCACTGTATATATCTATAAAGACGTGACAGCTTGACACAGGCCACAAGTAATGATGAAAACTCCTACAGGAGCTTTCAGCAGTACTTTGGACGTACATAAAGCTGCCACATCGTGAAATTTTCAAGTATAAATAGGATGAGTCAAACTGTTGTTATCTTGAAGTAATTTGTACATTATGCCATTATAAAAATTAAGCCAATAAACATTCATGACATCATATCTTCCATGAATATTATTATATAAAAGGGAAAATGCAAACATAAATGTTTTCTCATTTCAGGTTCATTACCAAGCCCGCTGAACTTCCCCAGCATCACACCACCCAGCAGCCCATACTCATTCTATGGACTCTACTCACCTGCAACAACCTCTAGGGTCAGCCCAATGTATGATCCTTCTTACCTCAAGAGACTGAAGAGTAACCCAATGTTCCGTGATCTACAGTCACTTCTCGTCCAAGAATGCTTACAGGTAATTAGGGCAGAATTTCAAAACTTAAAACCTGCCTACAGCAACCATTAAAACTATTAATCCTGGGTGTTTTTTATGACAAATGGTAGCTTAATGCTGGATGGAAGTTATGTAAAAGCTCCTCTAGGGGCTTTCTGCATTACTTTCATCCTAAGAATCATACTGCTCTTTATCATTATATGGTTGCTATAGACACGGTTCTACAGTATATGTAACTACATGTATAATAGACCCATCTCCATTGAACACCCTTTCAAACAGACTAGGCCCTGATCAGACAGTTCCTGTAGGAGCCATCTGGTGAGGGTATGCTCTGTTTGCTTATGGAATAATACAGATTCTTTTCAAAACTGTGTTTAGCTCCAAATGAAATTCTGAATGACTTGGACTATCATCTAGATTCATCAAACCTAAGTATAAAGCTTAATTGGAGGATGAAATTGTAACAATTTAGACTATTAGCTGAGTGAACAGAATTAGAGCTTCTCCATGCAGCAATGACAAGTAGCATGTAACCTACTTGCTTATCACTTTACTCCATGAATATTCATATTAGAAATAATGAAATCATGGATATTAATTAGTTGATGTTTTAAAATGGAAAATGAACAAGACAAATTTTGACCATGGCAGAAACTGAAGAATCCGATCTATATTATTATTTCCTACAGGAGCTGTCTGATCTGGGTCAAACTCTTGTTTGCTTAGGTGTAGAGCGGCGTATTTATAGAGAAAAGGGTTAATCGATACATAGCCAATCACCAATTTAACCTTTGGAATGTTGAAGTGGAGTGACCCATTAGTCATCAAAGGATAAAAGTTACTAGAGGATTTTAACCCTTTCCCTGTTCTATATTTATTCAAAAATTCAATACCTACTGAATATTCATTGACAAAAATAGTTATAATGAAATATGGAAGGTGGAACAGTGTAGCCATTTCAGAAAGTAAAGAAACAGATCTTTCAAATTCCATTACCAAAAAGAACACACCTGATCAGACAGCTCCTATAGGAGCCATCTGATCTGGGTCTACTCTGTTTGCAAATATGTGAAAAAACGTTTATATGATGGAAAGGGTTAAATAACAAACAATGCAAACTCCAATCAGAAAGCTCATCAAAGAGCCCACTGATCTGGGTCCAATCAGAAAGCTCATCAAAGAGCCCACTGATCTGGGTCAAATCAGAAAGCTCATCAAAGAGCCCACTGATCTGGGTCTACTCTGTATGCTAATGTCACTTTGTTTCCTACATTCAAATGGTTATACATAAACTGAATTTCAATGTTTCCATAGCAACAATGTTTATTTCATGAACCCTATCTTTGGTACCCAGACATCACACTGTAGATCCAAATCTACACATGGATTTCCAAGGCATTATATGATTGGGATCTGCAGTTTTTATAGCAATTAATCCATTCCCTGTTAAATATTCACGTAGGAAACAATGTATATATAATGGCATATATACACATGAATTGTTGGTATTGGTTGAAACTGTAGAGTCATATCTATTATGATTTTATAAGCAAACAGCTGACCGTGATCAGACCGCTCCTACAGGAAGTGTTTGATCTGGGTGTAGTCTGTTTGCAAAGGCATGAAAAAAAGTGTATGATGGAGACACATCGAGTCTCTAAGGTATAAACCTTTTGAATGTCATTTGCAAACAATGTACACCCAGATCAGAGGGCTCCTCTGTTTGTCATTCAAAATCCTCTCACAAATTGTACCATTTCAAACTGTATGAACTCTACCACTGATGGACTATTAAACTCTGAAAATTCAGCATTGAACGGCTTATATAAATCTTTATACAGTATGGAAAATCAGAGAACATATTACTACATGCACATAGTGCATATGAGTGGCAAACAGTGCAGACCCTGACCAGAGGCCACATATCACACTGTCTCTGATCTGGAACTACACTGTATGCAACACAGTAAAACTATTATCTCAGAGTGTTGTTCATATACCTAATATTATTATATTACCGTAAACAGGGACCTTTTCTAAATGATTCAGCTCATATAAATAGAATGTTATTCATAACACTGTACATCTGTTTTGTAACTTTTCAGATGGAAGTTCCTGCCAACCTCATCACAACCAGCTGGAATCTGATGCATCTCCACAAAGCATCAGGATCAGACCAAACCCCGTCCACTAGCTGCCAGTCAGCCAGTGAGAGTGCTTCAGGGAGTGGTCAGAAGGTGTACATTCGACACATGCGTCTACAGGACAAACTGCTCAAAGTTCGCATAGATTCTGCAATAAGTGCTGATGGACTCTCTGTGGAAAATGATTACAGCAAAGAAGTTGGAAACATCGAGATGATTCGCTACAGGGCTCTACACACATGTCCAAATGACATAGTAAAGACAACAATAAACAGTTACTATGACAATGAGAGATTACAACTGGCCAATAAAACTGAGGAGAAACTTGACAGCCTGATTGATAAAGCAGAGAAAATGCGACAAGCTGCTAGGAAAGCCAACAGTGAACAACATGCTGTCTCCATTACTCAGCATAATGGTGACTCAAATCAAGGGAGATTACCAAGTCAACAACAGTCAGCTCAAGGGGCATCACTGCTTCTTCAGCCAGTGGATGAGACTGATGCAAAGTTAAATGCTGTGAGAAAGTTGAAGTTCAACATCAGTGATGAAAACATGGAAGAGGATGACGAGGACAACGACTATTTGAATGGAAGTGTTAACTCAGAGGACTTTGAAATTGATGAAATAGATGTGGAAACTGTGGATAAGGAAGATGGTAGAGCTAAGACACCCGAACAGTTTGGTAATCCGAGTTCAAATAAGAGTGACTTGCTTCAGCAATGTATTGAGGAGAGTGGTTTAGGAAGTATTACGGAGACTGACACAGTCACAAGTACAAGTAGCTCCCACAGTGATAGTGACAATGGTTTTGCTGCTGTTCCACATGCGATACATGACTCTAGACAGACTCAGTACAGCAGTGTCACAGAATCTATAGACAGTCTATCAACAGTGACATCAACACCAAGTGTAGACATTCCAAGTGATTTCAGTTACAATAATTATGGAACTCAGGGGCAATCTGCATTCAAGGAGATTTCAAGACAGCAGGAAAAATCAAATCAGGCATTTTGTGGAACACCTAATAATTTTGGACTCAAGTTCACTCAGCCAGATCACATCAGCATGGCACTATCAGAAATTGGGAAATTGTGTGGTGGTCCTACTGTCACCTTCACACCAGAGCTGAGGAGAGAAGTAACTTCATCAGTGACACCAGAAGTGAGTGGATTCTCTCCTTATGGAAGCAACTTTGGTTTGAAAGGAGTTATGCCTGACTATAATTCTACAAGTAAAGAAACAAAACCATGGAATAGCCCATTAGATTTAAATTATAATTATGGAAACAGGACCGGAAGTGGCCAGAAGAGGAAAAGAACATGTGACGAGGAAGAAACCAAGCCAGTTGTAAGTCATGGACAGAGACAAACACAATTTGAAAACCTTGGGAGCCAGGAAGTGAGCAGTGCTACAGAACTTCAAACTGGTGATAATCTCCTGAACAATCCCCAATTTAAGACACATCGCATGCTTACAGCTGAAGCTACAAACATTCTAACACATTGGTACAGTACTCATGTACAATACCCATACCCGAATGACCAAGAAGTGGAGCAGCTATCACAGCTAACAGGAATCACAGGTCGACAGGTCAAGAAATGGATGGCAAACAAGCGTGTTCGCTGCTTCAACACCTTGTCAATCACTGGAAACCAGCATCCAATCAAATTCAAGTACAACGGCAAAGGGCGCAAAAAAAGGTCTGAGGTTGAGAAAGAAAATTGTGACTCAACAACGCAAGAAAAGAGGGTGAACTACAGTCTGCTAAGTGATGATGCCAAGCTGAAATTGAACAGCTGGTATGAGGCTCACAGTGAAAATCCATACCCAACAGAAGAAGAGAAACAAGAACTAGCTGCAGCATGTAACATTAGCGTCAACCAGGTGAAGTCATGGTTTGCCAACAAGAGAAATCGTACAAACAATACCAAGAGACAAGTGCCCAACTATTTCATTAATAAGTTTCCAGAGTATTCCAATATGGTTCAATTTGTTGGCCAGAAGCGAGAAGAGGCGAGAATGATCAAAAGAAGAAAGGTTAACGAGCTCAACATGTACATCCAGCCAAATTTCTACTTTTGATTCTCCAAATCAATGAAGTAATTTTAGATGTGTGAAAAGTAGTTATGAATATCAATTAGATGACGGTTTGGTTTGTAGCTATCCACAATGTAGATATTGTATATACTGAACCACACTTATGTGCTATATAAAGTGTTGAAACAAACACTGCCTTTGTTACTGTAACTGTTAATATGGTCATGATTTACTGACTCAAGTATGTGTATCATGTCTTATTTGTTTAGCCCTTTATCTCATAAATATTCATGCGAGAAACAGTGACTATGAATAATAATTAGCTGCCTTTTACCATAGCATAAACTGTAAAATCTGATCTATATAATATCATAAGCAAACAAAGCAGACCCTGATCAGATGGCTCCTACAGGAGCCATCTGATCTGGGTCTGCTCTGTTCGCAAAGGTGTTAAAAGGCATCTATATGAGGTGAAGGAATAAATGATTCAGATCAAGAAGTCTCCCTAGGGCTCCTTGAGGAACCCTCTTACCTGGGTCTACAGTATTTGTCTATCATGAATTTTTGATTTCTAAGATTTTAAGTATGAATGCGTTGAAGAAACTCACTGGTTATTATTTGTACTATGTATTTTATTACATGTCATGTGCAGGAGTAAATTAAACATTCCGCAAACACAGTTTGTTTCATTCTTATCATCTTTCCCTTTTTTTCTTTTTCACAACAAAAGTAACAGTTGCCATACTATGATTGCAACACACATGTATAATACATAAGATCAGGGTTTGCAATGTTTGCAGTAGTAGAGCACTAAACTTTGACTCCATTCTTCATTAAAATTCATGCAAGAATACTAATTTGTACAATTCTTGTTTCAACAATAAAACATAAGAAATTTATTGCAATGGCAACCAATGAAGAATTAAATTTGTAGCATATAAGCAAACAGAGAAGACTCTCTCATCTGAGTTTACTGTCTGCAAAGGCATAAAAAAGGGTGATTATCAAAGTACATGGTTAATAAGTGGCAAACAGGGTACACCCTGGTCAGATGTTATACATGTACTTCCAATTTAAAGTTATTCAAACCTAACTTAATTAACCTTCAGTGCTATACTGGTAACTTTGTGATAGCCTTAGCAAACAGTTTAGATCCAGATCAGACACTGAGTAACTCACTATCTCATCCAAATCAAAACTGATTATTTCTCTGTCACTTTGCTTTGGAAAGGAATGGATGAAAAGCCAAGGATATTTGCAGACAGTATTGTTCAGAGTGCAAAGGTTAACACCTACAGTAGGTTAAATAGTTTATTAACACTTTGCACCATGAATATTCATGTAATTAATAATGACATCATGCATATTAATTAGAATAATTTGTTATAATAGTTGATGGACACAGGAATTTTTGACCATGGCAGAAACTGTAGAATCATATCTATATTAGATCATAAGCAAACAGAGCAGACACTGATCAGACGGTTCCTATAGGAGCCGACTGATCTGGGTCTACTCTATTTGCAAAGGCATAGAAAGGCGTATTTACTGAGTAAAGGGTTAAGATGGTTAACTCTTTACTCTATAAATACACCTTTGCAAACAGAGTAGACCCAGATAAGACGGCTCCTGGCTTTTGACATAATCTAGATCTGATTCAATAGTTTCTGCTATTGTAAAAGATTCCTGTGTCGATGTGATACTATAACAATTAATCAAATTAGTATTCATCATGAAATCATTTCTTACATAAATATTAATGGAGTAAAGGGTTAAAACAAACTGGAGTCTTGCCATCTCAGGTCTCAAACTAACTTTTTCCTCAAACATTTAAAGTAACATTTGTTAGTGTCTGCCCACAGTCGAGGGACAAATGAACATTGGCAGACAAAACTGACTCAGCCTGAAGTAGAAGTGTAGTCATTGAGGTTTGACTCCAGGAGAATCATGACATGGAAAGATACAACAATGTTAGTGGTAAATTCATGAGCCACAACAACAGGACAAGAGCCCCATGCAAACAATATAGACCCAGATAATTCAAAGTATACATGAGTCACATAATATAAAACTCAACCCTTAAGCATTGCAGACAGTGAAAAACAAATTGAGAACAGCATCTGATCAGGTTCTATAGTGTTTGCAAATAAAATAGACCCAGATCAGACAGTGCCTATAGGAGCTGTCTGATCAGGGTTTGCTCTATTTGCTTACAAGATTGTAATAGACTCCACAGTTTCTACCAAAGCCAAAGAAGTCCTGTGTACATATGCCATTATAACAATTCAGCTAAACTATTCATGATATCATTATGAATATGGCAACTCCTCAGGTTATACTACACTGTCTGCAAGATCTAAACATTGGTTTGTCATAAAGTAGGGCTCATCTATTATCCATCAGCATACTAATAGAGTAGAACCTGTCTTAAGTGGCCATGCTAAAGCGGTCTAATTATGGGTCAATAAGGCAGGTGGTAGCTTAATGCAGGTCAATAGTAATCCTATAGGAGCTTTCTGCATTACTTTTTGCTTGCATTGAGTGCATTACTTTTTCCCTGCATTAAGCAGCCATCTGCGTTTGAACACTACTATGTTCAATAACTGAATCTCTTTTGTGGCCATCAAAAAGGTCTACTTATGGATCTATAAAGCAAGTGGTAGCTTAATGTAGGTCAAAAGTAATGTAGAAAAAAAACCACCAAAGTTTTTTTCATTACTTTTGCCCTGCATTCAGCAATCACCTGCTTTTTTCATAACACTCCTCTTTTCAATAGATGAATGGCCACATAGGACAGGTTCTATTGTTCACCATATTTAGTACCGTACTCTATTGCGGCAAAAAGTTTACACAATAATCTATAGCCACGTCTTCTGGTTCATCCGTTGTATGTCTATAAACTGGGACATGGGCAAACAGTGTAGACCCAGAAATCAGGACTCCTACTACATGAACCCTCTGATCAGGATCTGCACTGATTGCTTCACAAATATCAACAGACAAATTCTTGAAACAACACCACTTTAATTAAATATTTGTTTTTTATTTGTCCATAATACATAAATGTTCCATACAGAGAAAATCTGATCTGGGTCTACTTTGTTTACCAAGGTGTCAAAAGACGTCCTTATAAAGAAAAATTAAAACTTAGGTAACATTAGTAACTTGCCTTTCAGATACACAAGTTGCAAGTCACCTCTTAATTTTCAATACAGATTTTGTAACCATCTGAACCATTCGTAAATATCTGAACACATTGAAAGTGGTTTAACAGTTTGAACACACAAACCGAGCTGAGACATACCCTTTGTACATAAGGAAAGAAACTTACCTTTTTGTACACATGGAACGAAGCTTACCTTTTTGTACACATGGAAAGTAGAATATATTCCTGTACACATGAAACGTAGCTTACATTCTTGTACACATGGAAAGTAGCTTACCTTCTGGTACACACAAGCTGTAACTCACCTTTTGAACAATCATGACCCTGCAGGCTTTAAGGCTAGCCTCCATCTCAACCATAGCCGCATTCTGGAACTAAAACAGACACAATCAATTTAACCCTTTACTCCATAAATATCAGGGGTAAAAAGGAAAATTGGCAGGGTCAAGGGGGCTGACCGACACAAAATGAAATATAGCTTTCCTGAGCACTTCAGGAGCCTTCTCCTGCATTTTCACTTGGTCTTCCATTCATGGTTTTTTTTTAAATTATACTTGAGTTGTATGTCATACATCAATACATGAGATGTATTTCAAATAAACCAGTTGTAGAACATCAATCTCAAAAACGGCCCTAAGTGTAACAAAATCTGTGGAATTCCACGGATCAGAGGAAAATTCTCACACATTCATGCAAGAAACTAGAAAACTGACTCATTCAGAGAGGGCCCTGCAGATGATCTTTTGTTGAATATTGCATTTTTGACAAATCAAGGGCAGATAACTCTAGACAAGGTGATCTCATTCAATGGTCAACCCAAAAACTATAGGTGTCTTCCTCTCATAATACTAGGCATATGCCCTTAATATGAACCAAATATGTGAAGTACTGTTATCGCATCACATCAAAAGTGTTGACAAAAGTTGATGGCAAATCAAGGGCAGATAACTTGACATAGTGATATGATTCAACCCAAAAACTATAGGCGTCTTCCTCTGATAATACTAAGCATATGTCCTTAATATGAAACCAATAGTGAAGTACTGTTCGAGTAATCTCGTCACATCAAAAGTCTTGACAAAAATTGATGACATTTTTGATCAACCAAGAGCAGATAACTCCAGACATAGTAATCTGATTCAACCCAAAAACTATAGGCGAATTCCTCTGATGATACTAAGCCAATATCCTTAATATGAAACAATATGTGAAGTACTGTTTGAGTTATCGCATCACATCAAAAGTGTTGATGGACGGACGGATGAAGGGACAGACTGACAGAAAATGTGATTCCTATAGGGCTCCTGCATTTTCAATGACATTGTGCACATTAGTTAGATTTATTGTTATAATAGAACATGGACACAGGAATTTTTGGCCATGGCAGAAACTGTAGAATCATATCTATATTATAGAAAAAGCAAACAGAGCAGAATTCTATAACACTTCCTGCAAAAGCTGTTTGACCTGTATCTATTCATTTTACAAAATAATAAAACACAATTATTTGTCACCTATTTCGTTTTATGGACATAAATATGTATAAGTAAAGGGATTTCAGATAAAGAGGGTAGTACTATATTTTCATCTGAAGCCCTTCACAAGTACATATTTCCCTACCTTGCTGTATAACAAAAGGGCCTCTTTATACTTCTCCAGTATGTCATCTGGGTCCAGTGTTGACTTGTTGGCAGTCTCTGGCAAGTCCTGTAGTCCATTTGCATAGCTGCCTGTGTGCACTAAGGTCCCTAACAAAAAGAGCGAAACGAAATTGTGTACAGGAAAACCCCTCTAAACTGGACATTCAATTTAGTATAAATATCGGTCTTGGAGACAGGTGGCAACTTAATGCAGGGTGAAAGTCATGCAGAAAGCTCCTCTAGGACATGTTTAACCTTTCACTGTTGAATATTCATGTAAGAAAAAGTGAAATCCAAGAATATTAATGAGCCAAATTGTTTTTATTAACAAAGGAATTTTCGACTGTGGCAGACATATAAGAACACATTTTCAATTAAACACTGTTTCCATCCATATTATATGCAATTACATGTATACTCAATTGAACTTATGTCTTTTCTCTATATACATCAAAAACATCAACATAGATGCTCAAGTAGCTGTAGCTTAGTTTTAGGCCAGTATAGTTCCGTGATGCGTTACGGTCTATTCCATATGTCCAATCCATGTCCACGTTCGTGTCCATGGCGTTTCGCTTAACAGATCGGGGGTGCAACTTATAGAGGAACATGCCTCGATCAAAGGCAACAAAACAAGCTGATTTCAAAATATATTTCTGAAAAAAAACCTATAAATATCACTAAAGGTGATGAATATGCCGCACGGCAGCTCTGATTGCAAAGCCAAGTTTGTGACACCAACTACCCATGTAACAGGACCAAAACACAAAAATACTCAAAGTTCAAGTGCAGATAATTCTGTAATGCCTGCAACTAAAAATATGAAAATTGCGTCTTGCATATCTGCTATTTGTGGTTATTATGTATGGCAAGAATCAATTCAATAACTTTCAAATTGAAGGAGGAGTTTGCAACACCAACTCTCCAAATTTCATGCCAAAATGAAAAGAAATTATCAAAGTTCAAGGGGAGATAATTCTGCAATGCCCAGTGCTAAACACATGAAAATTGCATCTTGCACACCTGCTATTCATGGTTATTATGTATACTACATATACACTGAATAACTTTAAAACTGAAAGAGGAGTTCGCAACACCAACAACCCATGTTTTATGCAACAAGAGGGCCAGAATGGCCCTGAAGCGCTCACCAGACAATCAGAGGAGAAGCTTTTCAAAGTTTTAACTATATGTTTCTTTAGAAAACTAGCCTGCCCTGGGATTGGGCTAATTTTGACCCAAGAGGCACAATTTATATAACTTTTGTAGAGGACCTGGACATGGTGCTATGTGCCAAATATGAAAGCTGAGAACCTTCCAGTATCAGAGAAAAAGATTTTCAAAGTTTTCACTATATGTTTCTGTTGAAAATTGGCTACCCCTGGGGCGGGGCCAATTTTCACCCCTGGGGCATAATTTATATACGTTTTGCAGAGGACCTGAACATGATGATACGTGCAAAGTATGAAGGCTGAGAACCACCCAGTTTCCAAGAAGAAGATATTCAAAGATTTCACTATTTGTTTCTATTGAAAACTGCCCACCCCTGGAGCGGGCTAATTTTGACCCCCGGGCCATAATTTATATAACTTTTGTAGAGGACCTGAACATGATGCAATGTGCCAAATATGAAAGCTGAGAGCCTTCCAGTTTTAGAGAAGAAGAATTTCAAAGATTTCACTATTTGTTTCTATTGAAAACTGCCCACCCCTGGGGCGGGGCCAATTTTGACCCAAGGGCCATAATTTATATAACTTTTGTAGTGGACCTGAACATGATGCTATGTGCCAAATATGAAAGCTGAGAGCCTTCCAGTTTCAGAGAAGAAGATTTTCAAAGAGTTCACTATTTGTTTCTACTGAAAACTGCCCACCCTGGGGTGGGGCCAATTTTGACCCTAGGGACATAATTTATATAACTTTTGTAGAGGACCTAAACATGATGCTCTGTGCCAAATATGAAGGTTAAGAGCGTTCCAGTCTCAGAGGAGAAGATTTTCAAAGATTTCACTATTTGTTTCTATTGAAAACTGCCCGCCCCTGGGGCAGGGCCAATTTTGACCCCCGGGCCATAATTTATATAACTTTTGTAGAGGACCTGTACATAATGCTATGTGCCAAATATGAAAGCTGAGAGCCTTCCAGTTTCAGAGAAGAAGAATTTCAAAGATTTCACTATTTGTTTCAATTGAAAACTGCCCACCCCCCCTGGGGCCGGGCCAATTTTGACCCCCGGGCCATAATTTATATAACTTTTGTAGAGGACCTGTACATAATGCTATGTGCCAAATAAGAAAAGCTGAGAGCCTTCCAGTTTCAGAGAAGAAGATATTCAAAGATTTCACTATTTGTTTCTATTGAAAACTGCCCACCCCTGGGGCGGGCCAATTTTGACCCTAGGGCCATAATTTATATAACTTTTGTAGTGGACCTGAACATGGAGCTATGTGCCAAATATGAAAGCTGAGAGCCTTCCAGTTTCAGAGAAGAAGATTTTCAAAGATTTCACTATTTGTTTCTATTGAAAACTGCCCACCCCTGGGGCGGGGCCAATTTTGACCCCCGGGCCATAATTTATATAACTTTTGTAGAGGACCTGTACATAATGCTATGTGCCAAATAAGAAAAGCTGAGAGCCTTCCAGTTTCAGAGAAGAAGATTTTCAAAGATTTCACTATTTGTTTCTATTGAAAACTGCCCACCCCTGGGGCGGGGCCAATTTTGACCCTAGGGCCATAATTTATATAACTTTTGTAGTGGACCTGAACATGGAGCTATGTGCCAAATATGAAAGCTGAGAGCCTTCCAGTTTCAGAGAAGAAGATTTTCAAAGATTTCACTATTTGTTTCTATTGAAAACTGCCCACCCCTGGGGCGGGGCCAATTTTGACCCCAGGGCCATAATTTATGTAACTTTTGTAGAGCACCTGAACATGATGCTCTGTGCCAAATATGAAAGCTGAGAACCTTCCAGTTTCAGAGAAGAAGATTTTCACAGATTTCACTATTTGTTTCTATTGAAAACTGCCCACCCCTGGGGCGGGGCCAATTTTGACCCCAGGGCCATAATTTATGTAACTTTTGTAGAGCACCTGAACATGATGCTCTGTGCCAAATATGAAAGCTGAGAACCTTCCAGTTTCAGAGAAGAAGATTTTCACAGATTTCACTATTTGTTTCTATTGAAAACTGCCCACCCTGGGGCGGGGCCAATTTTGACCCTAGGGCCATAATTTATATACCTTTTGTAGTGGACCTGAACATGATGCTATGTGCCAAATATGAAAGCTGAGAGCCTTCCAGTTTCAGAGAAGAATATTTTCAAAGATTTCACTATTTGTTTCTATTGAAAACTGCCCACCCCTGGAGCGGGGCCAATTTTGACCCCAGGGGCATAATTTATATAACTTTTGTAGTGGACCTGAACATTATGCTATGTGCCAAATATGAAAGCTGAGAGCCTTCTGGTTTCAGAGGAGAAGATTTTCAAAGTTTTACTATATGTTTCTATTGAAAACATGGAACCCCTGGGGCGGGGCCAATTTTGACCCCAGGGCCATAATTTATATAACTTTTGTAGAGGACCTAAAGATGATACTATGTGCCAAAGATGAAAGCTGAGAACCCTGTAGATTCAGAGGAGAAGATTTTTAAAAGTTCAAATTGTTGACGACTGACGACGCACGTCGACGGACGACGGACATCAGGCGATCACAAAAGCTCACCCTGAGCACTTTGTGCTCTGGTGAGCTAAAAAATACAGAAAAGTTCAAGGGTAGATAATTCCACAATGCGCAGCTCTAAACACATGAAACTTGTGTCTTGCACATCTACTATTCAAGGTTATTATGTGTATCAAATATAAACTGAATATCTCTCAAACTGAAGAAGGAGTTTGTGACACCAACTTCCCATGTGCCATGCAAATATGACAAAAATACTCAAAGTTCAAGTGGAGATAATTCTGCAATACCCAGCACTAAAAACATAACATTTGCGTCTTGCATATCTACCATTCATGGTTATTATGTATACCAAATATAATTTCAATAACTTTAAAATTGAAGGAGGGGTTTGTGACACCAATTACCAATAATTTATGCAAAATTGATAGAAAAACCTCAAAGTTCAAGGGGAGATAAGTCTGCAATGCCCAGCGATAAACACATGAAAATAGTGTATTGACTATCTACTATTCATGGTTATTATGTATACCAAATATAAACTGAATAACTTTCAAATTAAAGGAGGAGTTCGCGACACCAACTTCCAATGTTGCATGCAAAAATGACAAAAAATACTCAAAGTTCAAGGGGAGATAATTCTACCCAGCCCTAAACACATGAAAATTGCGTCTTGCACATCTACCATTCATGGTTATTATGTATACCAAATATAAATTCAATAACTCTAAAACTGAAGGAGGGGTTTGCAACACAAACTACCGACCGACCGCCAGACGGACGGACAGGCCGATTCCAGTATACCCCCTCAAACAAGTTTGCGGGGATATAATAATTGTTAGAGAAAATGAGGCAATTTATGATGTCACCCACAATTACCAAAAAGACTCATCTTTCGCGCCATCTATAAATTGGCCGTACCCACAATCTATGTAGTTGTTTTCTTTTTGTCTGTTTACATGAGATACCACACCTCCCAATATAAGTCAGTGGTTAAATGTCTCAATTTCTTTTGAAAGTGACATTTTCTGCAGTTGTAACTTCTAAAAAGAAAATTTGTTGGCTTTCACATGTTTTATACTTCTACACTCACGGAAGTATGGAAAAGCACTTCACGGAAATAAAATTACATGGTCTACGCTCAATGAACTATGGAATACCATCCTTTTATGCCTACCTGTTCTCTGTTTGTCATGACCAGCCACCCCTCTTTTCACGGAGAAGGATTGGTTCCTTCTTAGTGTCTGTGTATTCACCGACTGCCGTGCATACACACTGATCACTGTTGCGGCACACAGACCCTCATAACAGGCTGAAATATGTTACAAATATTATAATTTACAATGCTACAATGTGCCAACACAGCACTGAATTTGTTAACAACTACATGTAGCTGTCAGTCTGTCATATTACCCACTCCCTCATATTTTATTTTTCTACTGAAAATCTACTATTTTTATCTACTGAAAAGGAGCATTTACTAGAAAAAAGGACAATTCTAGAATTTGGAGCAAATGCTCTAGTTATTACAATGTTTTCAAAAGTGACCTTTACAGAGGCAACAAAAGGGGTTAATATGAGGGAATGGGTTAACTTATGTCTAATTTATTACCAGAGGGGTAGATAAAACATGTACTGATCTATCAAAATCTCTGATTTCTCAACCAAATCCTATCTTGCTACTACACATTACAAGTGAAGTCATTCCAAGGCAATTTCAATGAGTACCAGAGAGGTAGTGTTTGGCGGACAAATATCAAAAATATTTTACTTAGATTTCCAAACTACTCCTCTAACTAAAGCTCTTCATATTTTTCACTAATGGAAGATATTAATCTTTATTAATCTTGATTAACTACTTACTCCATGAATATTATATTGATGTAAGAAATAAGAACACCACGATCATTAACTATTTGTTATTTTTAGTATAGGGAAATATTTGCCATGGCAGAAAGTACAGTTTTCTATATTATGTCATAAACAAACAGGGCAGACCCTGATCAGCTATAGATAAAGGTGCATACCCAAATACAAAAATCGTCATTTCTCTTCCAAACCCTATACGGTGAACATTCTGGAGAAATAAAGGAGCCATTCTTGAAAATGTTTAAATTTAAGCATATTATCTGGACCCCTGCTTTGGAAATAATTTGTATCTAGCCGAGTCTCATCATGAATATGTAGATAGGTGTTTGATAAGAATTGAAGCAAAATATTCTTGGGAAATGACATGGGATGAAAGAAGCCCTGTACGGTGCCTCCTCAGTGACTGGATTAGATGAGCTGTCACTCTTAAATAACTGCTTTCTTAGAAAGTCGCATGACATTGCAAAATGACTAATACACCTTACAATGACATTTTTTGCTTTATTTCATTCTTGAAAACTAAAACTTAATGGTAAAAAGCTGCAGATTTATCAAGATAACACAGTATTACAACAGTATTACAATAAAGCATTACAACAATAAACCTTTTTTTACACCTTTGCAAACAGAGTAGACACAGATCAGATGGCACCGTCTGATCAGGGTCTGCTCTGTTTGCTTTTGATACAATATATATATCTGATTATACAGTTTATGTCATGATGAAAAAATATTTTGTCCATAGTACCATTATACAAATCCAGTGAATTAATATTCATGATGTCATTATTTCCTGCCTCAATATTTATGGAGTAAAGGGTTAAAAGTCTGAAACCAAATACTGATTAGACTTTTCTGTCCTCAGCTCACAAGGTTCATAGAGGAACCCTTTGATCAGGGTTTGCACTGTTTGTCATTCAATGTCCCCCTAACAAATCCAACCCTTTCATCCTGAATAGACTCAGAAACAACAAGAGTGTGTTTATGCCCCACCTTTGACCCTGAAGGATGACCTTAACCTTTGACTCATGGACCAGGGAGTTGAACGCGACACATCGTCTTTGTGTGGTGAACATTTGTGCCAGGTTATTTTGAAATCCTTTCACAGATAAAAAAAAGTTATAGAAGGGACAGGAAATTTGGGATGGATAGATGGAAGGTCAGACAGATGGACGGAAGTATGGACAATGCGATTACTATATGCCCGTCGTTAGGGGGCATAACAAGAGCACCGCAAGCGGGTGCAAATGCTCGTCTGTCGTCATTGTAAAAATTATTAAGGGCCATAACTCCTTCCCCTCAATGAGATCTACTAACCTATGAAGTTTCATTTTGATACCTCTTATACTTTTCGAGTTATGGTCAATGTTAAGATTTCGGGCGATGACAACGACAACGACGAAGACAACAACGACAACAACACGGACGCCGGACAATAGCTCGTGATTTCTTCGAAACAGACGAGATAAAAATGGACCATTCACTATGAAATTTCATAGGGGGCATAAAAATGGACCATTCACTATGAAATTTCATCAGTCTGCAGGTTAACCCTTTCCTTAGCTTTTTTGCACCTTTGAAAACAGAGTAAACCCATATTAGACGACTCCTTTAGGAGCCATCTGATCAGGGTCTGCTCTGTTTGCAGATGGACTTATAATAGATCTCACTCTACAGTTTCTACACTATAGAGTCATACTAATATTATTATATAAGCGAACAGAGTAGACCCTGATCAGACAGCTCATACATTCTGCCCTTTGAAAAGAAATGTCTGATAAATAAAATATGAAAGCTTTATCAGTTAACATTTTTATTGAAATTTTTTTGCTCAGTGCGCTAAAGGTTAAAAATTGTTACCAGCCATCCAGAGCCAGTCGTTGACAGGTTTCAGTATGTCTATCGATGTAGAGTAGTGAAGCATGGCCTCACCGGGTAGCCCCGCCTGTAACGAGAGGTCTGCAAGATGCTTCCTCAGCCGACCTTGACATTTCTTCTTATAAGATCTGTAGAGTTGAAACAAAACAATAAATACCAATACTACAGTGACCTCGACCATTGCTCCTCATATCAAACACTATGGTATTTATCCAAAATGTTTTGGTAGCTGGTACATGTATCAACTAATGGAGTAACAAAGAGTGTAGACCTTGGTTACTCTGCTCCATTGGGAGCAGGTTGATGAATGATCTGGCTCTGCACTTTTTGCCCAAGTTTGTTATTTAACATTTCAATCATCCGCTATTGTCTTCAGCAGAATTTTTCAAAATATTTTCAAATTTGTTTCAATTCTCAAAGAATAGTTTGCTTCCAATTCTTTTACAAAAGAAAGTAAATTGTAAATTATTTTTTTATTCAAATAATCTTACTGCATCTGTTTGCGTATGTTATCACAAATTGCTATAAATCGGAAAAGAGTGCGAAGTTCCAATATAAATCCGACTGAATAGTAGAGACATATCACAAGAAAACATAAAATCTGAAGTTTGCAAACAATGTCGACTATGACAAGCTTCTGTGTTAACCGTTTGTAAACAGAGGAGACCAAGAGCAGATGGCTCATGTAGGAACTGTCTGACTACGACAAGCTTCCGTGTTAACCGTTTGTAAACAGAGGAGACCAAGAGCAGATGGCTCATGTAGGAACTGTCTGACTACGACAAGCCTTTGTAAACATAGGAGACCAAGAGCACATGGCTCATGTAGGAACCGTCTGATCAGAGTCTGCTCTGTTAGCTAAAGGAAATAATATAGATCCGACACATTTTAATAATGGCATACAAAATGTAGAAATAGGTCTTTATTATCTCATAAGCAAACAGTGCAGATCCTGATCAGGCAACGCCTATGGAGTATAGGGTTAAACTACACCATGCTACAGACAACACTATTTTCAAGCAGTTTGATTCCTGATGAGACTCTGAAAAACTGTCTGTGGTTTCAAAAATTGCTAAACATGGGAAATGTAAATACATGTATCTAGTAGACCAACAGTATACTACAAATAACCCTTTACTTCAAGAGTGTTCATGTTAGAAACAATGGCATCATGAATATCAATAAGATTATACTTTGTAAATTAGCGAATGAACACACGAAATTTTGGCCAAGGCAGAAACAGCAGAATCACATCTACATCATTCCATAAGCAAACAGAGCAGACACTTATCAGATCGGTCCTATAGTTGCAATCTGATCTTGGCCTACTCTCTTTGAAAAGGAACTAAACCGTGTATATGGAGTTTAACGATACTAACCTTGTGTCCGGGTCGATTCCTACATAATCTCTTTTCTCAAACGGAGCACACAGCAAAGTTTGTCTATCCGCTCTCTCAAACGACCGATCTAAACGTTTACCTGCAATGCCAGAGAACAAACATGCCATCTTGTTTTACTAAGTTAACACATATACATGGGCTAACCCTTTACCTCATAGAAACACTTTTTAAAGGCATTTCGAAAGGAATGTTGACCCATTAACCCCATGCTGTGTATTTTGGGACCCGACTGTCAGGTATTTGATACACAAATTGATAAGGCGGGCTACCATCACAGAGGATCAATGTATAATTGCATAACTTTATCTCTTATGGCTATGGACCCTGACTGGATACTGCAGGAGCCCAGCTGGATACTGTGTATATAGGGGGGGTCACTTATATAAGGAGCTTTGAAATGCCTTTAACATCTTTGCAAACAGAGTAGACCAAAATCAGATGGCTCCTGTAGGAACCATCTCAACAGCGTCTGCTCTGTTTGCTTATATGTTACAGATATAAATCACTACTGACCGCCATGGCAACACATTTCCTTATTTCATATCTCAATACAGGAATAAACATTCATAATGGGCAGTGTCTCGTATTAATATGAGAGATTTCACCTTGAAATTCAGTCCCAGGTCTAAAGTTTGGTTCCCTAAGTCTAAAGTTTTTCACTAATAGCTCCTTCATTTCTCCACCAAACCCTATACTGTGACCACTCTATAATAGAATTGTCTCTTTAAGACAATTCTGAAGAGTGGACACAGTACAGGGTTTGGTGGAGAAATGATGATTCTAATATTTAGTATTAGGGTACACTGTATTTATCTGTATCTCTGCTAGAATCATCTATCCCCAAACAAACCCTATGTTGCGACCACTCTTCATAATTGTCTCTTCAAAAGTATTTGAATATTAATGTAAGAAATAATGACATCATGAATATTTAATTATTTATTAGTTGAAATTATATTATGGCATAAATATGATACATGAAGTTTTTGGAATTGGTAGACGCTGTCGAGTCAGATCTATTATAATTTCATAGGCAAAACGAGCAGGAGCTTTTTGATCTGGGTCTACTACATAAACGCCTTTTCAATCCTTTTGATGTTTGACTAAGGTGACCGTAAAATATCAATGGGACAGGTTTTATCTTCTATGTGACATTTTCCAATATTAAATATTTTTGTCTACTATAATTCTCTTATTTTTTCTATTTCAATTCACAATTTGAGTCAATAGTGTAAAAGTATTTGTATACTGAGATGCCAAGTGACTTGCTATCCCACCTGGATCAAAACTGTTAGTGTAGTTATCACAAATCTGCTACTTGTTGGCAAAGAGTTAGGCTTTACTCCACAACTATGCCTCTCTATGCCTTTGCAAACAGAGCAAACCCAAATTCAGCTAATAGATATTCATGATGTCAATTACACAACATGTATTTCTTTAATACCTTCTAAGTTCTAAAACAAAGAACAGAGATGTAATAAACTCATCACATTCCAAAACAAAAAACAGAAATGTAATAAACTCTTTACCTTCTAAAACAAAGAATAGAGATGTAATAAACTCTTTACCTCCTATAACAAAGAATAGAGATGTAATAAACTCTTTACCTTCCAAAACAAAGAATAGAGATGTAATAAACTCATCCACTTCCAAAACAAAAAACAGAGATGTAATAAACTCTTTACCTCCTATAACAAGGAACAGAGATGTAATAAACTCTTTACCTTCTAAAACAAAGAATAGAGATGTAATAAACTCTTTACCTTCTAAAACAAAGAATAGAGATGTAATAAACTCTTTACCTTCTAAAACAAAGAATAGAGATGTAATAAACTCCTTCACACTCTCTTCTAACCCTTCTGATTGCTCCATACTTGGGTAAAACACAACCTCCGACCCAGGTGCATCTTTATTCAAGCTATTACTAGTCCTTTGAACCGGCGGCTTTTCAATTTTGGGGGAATTTGTCACAGGTTTAGGTTGCGGTGCACTTGAGCGTAACGGATCTACAAAGTCTTTAAGAACCTCTGTATCACTGTTTCTATCACTTTTCTTCTTCTCTACATCCTTCTTACTATCACAGACGCTTTTGACATTCTCTTTATCATCAATCTTTAACGACAAAGGTGGGGAAAAATCAAGAAATTGCTGTTTCTGTTCCTCCGTCATCTGAGTGCCATCAGTATTCATTCCAAACACTACAAGTCTTGAGTTAAACAAAGTGTCTGCATACTGACTTTTCTCTTTTTTGTAAAATTCAAACAATTCCTCAAATTCCTTTTCTGATGAGCATTTGCCAAAACATATCAAGCCAAGGGCTTTTCTGTGGGCCTGAAAGTCTCCCCACTGATTCAGCTCCTTTGGATAACCTTTCTTGTACCGCACATGCATATCACGTTTCTGGCCCGGGATCCCAATGTAATCCAATTGCCGGATTCTGTCCCAGCAGTGGGCGAAATGCTTCCATGGCAACTGCTTTCCTGAAGAAAAAAAAATGGTAAAATAAAAATCTGTAGCGTTGGGACAATTAATCGATGATCGATTAATAATCAAATATTCATCAAAAATTATCCAGGGTGTCCACAATTTGAGTAAAGCAAATTTCCCTGACTTTTCACTGACTTTTCCCAGACTAAAATCAAATTTACCTCACTAACGGTTTTTGCATTTTGCATATAAAGTTGACCTCCTCCTCCCCATACAGCCAACCCTTTCCATCTTTTACTTTACCAACTGTAATTGTATTACTCTTTATACATGTATTTTTATTTTTGTTTTTTCTCTCCTACAGCCAACTCTTACCACCTTTTTTTACTACCAATTGTCATTGTAGCACTCTTTGCATTTTTAATTTATTTTTTTCTTTGATTTTGTTTTCTAATTTCTTTTTCTACATTATTAGTTATACAGATCATTGGCGGGGTATCTGACTTTTTGTTTCCTGCTGAGGAAAATCTTGTTGACCATGCCGTTAGGCGAGGGCTACATGTACATGATATGTATTTTCCTCAGCAGGGAATAAAAAGTCAGATATCTCGCCAATGATCTGTATAACGATTTTATTAATACTGCAAAGTTTAATATTTGTAGCAGTTAATTAGCGTTGTTAATGTAGGCGTCGTTTTGCTTCCCCTCAGGGGCCTCATACTGTAAGGTAAGGGCTTGTAATATCTGTATATAAACCAGCTCATTACAATTGTGGATAGAAAGGGATCTTCCAAGAGCATTAGCTTCTCAAAGGATTGAAAGAATCAGACGTTAGTAAAACTTTTAGCGTTTAAGCAGACACTATTTTTTAGCATCAGAACGGTTAAACATAATTGGCGCAATTCCGACGTCATTTGGATGACGTCAAAATGATGGTTTTATAATATTCAAACAAATGGGCGTTGGAAGGAGCGGTTAAACTGCAATTTACAAGTACGTGTGCTGTGCATGTGCATTAATAAAATCTGAATCGAATTGGGTGAGGGTTGTCTTTGTAAAAGCGGGGGTTTGGGGGCTAATCGGTACGTGCACAAGCACTTTGACAAAACTTGCAGCATTTGAGCAGAATAAGACCTTCACCACGTATCGGGTTCTTTTACATTGTTATATAACAACTATAACAAAAATGTTTCTCAATGGATAACTTTGTTCCGCCCCAAACTCTTGTTATTTCATTTGAGAGTGGTTGTTTGGATCGAATCGACGAAGTGAAGCTAGTCGGCCATTTGTAGTTTGTTGTAGCAATGAAGCGAGGCCCTCGACAGGGGAAATTCCATTGTTGCTCATGACTCCGTATATACATCAGAATTTAGAGGGATACACGGCTTTTATACATGGCTAATTGACCAATCAAAATCGAGGATTTTACTTTGCAGTATAATAAACATACATATACATGTATTTACAAAAGTAATCTGTACTGTTGGATGTGGTACTTTAAGTTAGGTGCATGCCAAAATGGACAAAAATACAAGCTAACCTAATAAGATTTTAATCTCTTCATAAGTATACACTTCAACATTAAAATTATGTCGTTTTAAGCCCTTCAAAATTTAATGTTACATTTAGTCTTTTTTATATCATTAAATTTTGAAAGAGTTAGACCTTTACTTCATTTATATTCAGGCAAGAAATTATGACATCATGAATACTATTCTTTTATAATGCCATTATGAACAAAGGGTGTTTTATCATGACAGAAACTGTAAGAATTAGATCTACATAGTATGAAGGGTGTTTTATCATGACAGAAACTGTAAGAATTAGATCTACATAGTATGTCATAAGCAAACAGAACAGATCCTGATGGCTCCTATAGGTCTATTCTGTTTGCAAAGGTGTATTAATGGAGTAAAGGGTTAATATTCATAATTAATGGTGTTTTACCTGTGTGCTTTATAAGAACTAGAAAGCTACGGTGATCCTCTGTGGTTTGGTTGTAATCAACTGCCATCTTCAATTAATCCAAACATGTTTGTTTAACTCTGTCAGTATTTTCAAGGATCATTCTGAGTACTGGTTTACAGCATCTGATTCTGAAACAAAAAGAAAACAATTAACCCTTTCTCTGTTCAATATTCATGTAATAATGACATCATGAATATCAATTAGATCAAATATAATTTTATAAATTTGATTATGCAATTTCCACAATGTAAAAATGCCCTTTTCCATGTGCCATTTTATCGATTCTATGCATGAATATTCATGAGGTGAAGACATTTTGAATAAATATTAAACAGGGAAAAGGTTAAGAGAATTTAACTGTTTACCTCAAATGCCTATGATCATAGTTGAACAAGGGGGTTAATCGCTAATATTGTGAGTAAAAAAAACCCGACATCTTCATTGGAAATGAGAAATCTCTGCTTAAATGTGATGGAGTTCATCAAGGTTGACAGTCATTAATGTGGCTTAAGATAATTCAAGAATGTGCATGTACTTGAAATGTTAATATAAGTAAGATTTCTGTAGTGAGTTTTTTTCGAAAAAAGAAAGCATACTTAGTTTTGATTTTCAACACATTGATCCCATGCAAAGAATACTGTAGAATTTGCAATGCTTTGTTTAACCCTTTACTTCATATAAACGACTTTCGTTCATTTTCAAACAGAGAAGACTCAGATCAAATGCTCCAATATAGAGCTTCATCCAAAAGTGGGTAGGTTTTCTTCAAAACAATATTGGCTCATGGAAGGAGAAAGCAAAAACATGAATGTTCTAATCTCGTATAAGATTCTGATCCAGTAACACCTTCCTTATGCCTTCTCAAGCATTACCGGACTGGAGTCCCAAATAAGAGTTTAACACATCAATTTGGTTGTTTTTAAGGGCGGATAATCAAGGCAAGTTTAAGTGGGAGGGGTAAGACATCAAGAAAACTATTAATGACTATGTAATTAAGATAAAACGGAACGTGTCAATTTCGCGAATTTAACCTAAATAACCTTAATTATATGTTACCAACAGCACTCCTCTAGAAGTATTGATAATGTCGGCATTTAAGCTTTTGACATTTATTGTTTTGACTGAAGTATATTACCACAACTTCTCGCGATAATTTGCGAGGTGTATTTGAACGCTTTCTATAAAGCGCCCGAATGACACTGCACAAATTGCCTTTATAGAGGAAGAAAATAACAATATAGACATGCAGCAGAGTGGCGCAGTGGAAGCGTGCTGGGCCCATAACCCAGAGGTCCGAGGATCGAAACCTCGCTCTGCTAAATATTTTTTCTCTCTCAAAGTGAAAAATTCATGGCCAGTTTCCTCGTAATATACATTCATGGAAGAAAGAGACCCGCAGATGAATAAGATTTGGCCGAAACTGGTCGAATCAACAAATAAATTGTAAAACCGACTAGATTCTACTGCTTGTGATGACTTACATATGGTGGTGGTCATTTCGTCGGCCTTAATTTATACAGTAAACCCAAAGTCGTTTCGTCGACCTTTAATTACATAGGGATTAAGTTTTCACACATTTGCCGCGGCTGCGTATTTAATGTTAGATGTTCAAGTAGGCGCGTGTCGGCAATTATGGCAAACTGCCTATATTATAATGATAGTTTAGACCCAGATCAAGATCGCTTTATATTGTATAAAAAGTGGTAGATTCAATGTGTTTAAATATTTATGAATAATTTTATCGATATAACATTTGATGTTAGCCTATCCAATAGACGCGTGCTGGCAATTATGCAGAGTATATTGTTTATATTTACCAAGGTACGTGTACACAGACAGACACCCGGCTCTTTCTCTCCCACACCCACAAAAATACAACACTATGTACATTGACATGCATATTAAATATATTAGTTTGAAACACGAACTTTCCATTATTTAGAATATTCGTGTATTATTGTTCAATAAACACCTGCCAACAATCTACTCCTGAATCAGTATTCTATTTCTAATTAAGATATCACAGTGTTCCCTCTCTTGAGCGACTACTGGTAGAAAAGAACGGATACCACTGCTTATATGATTACTGCTTATTATAGGACAGAAGTAATGCAGAAAGCCCCATTATACATGTAGCTTACTGCATTACCTCTGTCCAGCACTGATCTGTCACCTGCATTGAACAACCACAATACAGCTCAATGCATGATTTAAGGAGACGTTTTATTGTACATAGATATATTTTTAAACATTTCAGATATGTATATAAGTCTGTCTTTTTGTAGAAGTATAAAACCTTGTCGTCACTTGTCATATGGGTATTAAAACCCGCCAACAATGATATCACCTTGAACCTAAGCTCGAGGTAAAAACATGATATTAATTTTTCCTTTCCCCACAAAGACTACATGCATTACATTGTAAACTTCTATTCTGAATGCCAGTGTATATTTACATGTGCACAATACATGTTCAATAATAGAATTCATCTCAGACAAGCAATTGGGACACTTGTGAGTAAACATATTGGAAAACAATTTACAGAATATCTGCAGATACACATTTGCACATTTTGTATAGCTAGGAGCGTACCTACTTATACACATGCAGTGCATCTAGAGGGGGTTGAAATTCAGCATTGCCATTGATCAACGATGTCAGAGACTTAGACCGTTATCTAATAAATATTCATGTAAAAATTGATAATTATCACACAAAAAATCTGATTCTGGTGCAGGTTTTGGTTCTTATTTTGATGCTGGTTCTGGTTCTGATTCTGGTTTTGGTTTTGGTGATTTTTTGGTGATGGTTTTGGTGATGGTTTTGGTTTCGGTCCTGGTCCTGGTCCTGGTCCTGGTCCTGGTCCTGGTCCTGGTCCTGGTCCTGGTCCTGGTCCTGGTCCTGGTCCTGGTCCTGGTCCTGGTCCTGGTCCTGGTCCTGGTCCTGGTCCTGATCCTGGTCCTGATCCTGGTCCTGGTCCTGGTCCTGGTCCTGGTCCTGGTCCTGGTCCTGGTCCTGGTCCTGGTCCTGGTCCTGGTCCTGGTCCTGGTCCTGGTCCTGGTCCTGGTCCTGGTCCTGGTCCTGGTCCTGGTCCTGGTCCTGGTCCTGGTCCTGGTCCTGGTCCTGGTCCTGGTCCTGGTCCTGGTCTGGTCCTGGTCCTGGTCCTGTATTTTATTTTAATCTATTTTATTCTATTGTATTTAATTTAATATTTATTATTTTGGGCCCCTGGCCCCTGGCCCCTGGCCCCAGGCTCCTGGCCCCTGGCCCCTTGCCCTAATTTAGGATTATATTATATTATATTATATTATAATATTATATTATAATATTATATTATATTATATTATATTATATTATATTATATTATATTATATTATATTATATTATATCATATCATATCATATCATATCATATCATATTCCATTCCATTCCATTCCATTCCATTCCATTCCGATTCCGGTTCCGGCTCCGGCTCCGGCTCCGGCTATGGCTATGGCTATGGCTATGGCTATGGCTATGGCTATGGCTATGGCTATGGCTATGGCTATGGCTATGGCTATGGCTATGGCTATGGCTATGGCTATGACTATGACTATGACTATGACTATGGCTATGGCTATGACTATGACTATGACTATGACTATGACTATGACTATGACTATGACTATGACTATGACTATGGCTATGGCTATGGTTATGGCTATGGCTATGGCTATGGCTATGGCTATGACTATGGCTATGGCTACGGCTACGGCTACGGCTACGGCTACGACTACGACTACGACTACGACTACGACTACGACTACGGCTATGGCTATGACTATGACTATGACTATGACTATGACTATGACTATGACTATGACTATGGCTATGGCTATGGCTATGGCTATGGCTATGGCTATGGCTATGGCTATGACTTTGACTATGGCTATGGCTATGGCTATGGCTATGGCTATGGCTATGGCTCTATTCTGGTTCTGAGGCTAGTATCGAGTCTTGAGCTGTGCTACGATGTGTTTGGCTGAGCTGGTACATGTACGGTGCTGCATTTGTTCTGAACTGTGCCTTGTTATGCCGTGCCTTGCCGTGCTGTGTCATGCTGTGCTGCATTTGAGCTGGTATGTGCCGTGCTGTGTCGAACTGTGTTTCATTGGTGCTGGTCTGTGCCGTGCTGGTCGTACTGTGCTGCATTGGTGCTGGTCTGTGCCGTGCTGGTCGTACTGTGCTGCATTGGTGCTGGTCTGTGCCGTGCCTTACTGTGCTGTGTCGTACTGTGCATGCCGTGCTGACTGTACCGTGTCATCAGTGGTCGGCTTGGGTGCTGGTACTGTACTCTGTTATATGTTGTAATGTGCTGATGCGCTGGTGCTGGTGTTGGCAATGTGCTGTGTTATATGTTATAATGTGCTGATACGCTGGTGCTGGTACTGTGCTCTGTTATATGTTGTAATGTGCTGATACGCTGCTGCTGGTACTGTGCTATGTTATATGGTGTAATGTGCTGATACGCTGGTGCTGGTGTTGGCAATGTGCTGTGTTATATGTTGTAATGTGCTGATACGCGGGTGCTGGTACTGTGCTCTGTTATATGTTGTAATGTGTTGATACGCTGGTACTGTGCTCTGTTATATGTTGTAATGTGCTGATGCGCTGGTGCTGGTACTGTGCTCTGTTATATGTTGTAATGTGCTGATACGCTGGTACTGTGCTCTGTTATATGGTGTAATGTGCTGATGCGCTGGTGCTGGTACTGTGCTCTGTTATATGGTGCAATGTGCTGATACGCTGGTGCTGGTGTGGGCAATGTGCTGTGTTGTATGTTGTAATGTGCTGATACGCTGATGCTGTTACTGTGCTCTGTTATATGGTGTAATGTGCTGATACGCTGGTGCTGGTGTTGGCAATGTGCTGTGTTATATGTTGTAATGTGCTGATACGCTGGTGCTGTTACTGTGCTCTGTTATATGGTGTAATGTGCTGATACGCTGGTGCTGGTGTTGGCAATGTGCTGTGTTATATGTTGTAATGTGCTGATGCGCTGGTGCTGTTACTGTACTCTGTTATATGTTGTAATGTGCTGATGCGCTGGTGCTGATGCTGATGCTGACCAGTTCTGTGCTCTGTTATATGTTGTAATGTGCTGATGCGCTGGTGCTGGTGCTGGTACTGTGTCCTGTTATATGTCGTAATGTGCTGATGCGCTGGTACTGGTGCTGGTGCTGGTACTGGTACTGTGGAAACAGTATATACAAATAATTAAAACCTACCGCATCACACACCCCTTTGAAATAATTCACACTTTATTAGGTGTTGTTTGAATTTTGTCCTTTGATAATAATTATTCCGGTCTTTGAAATGTACTGAATATATCATATGTTGTTTGATCTAAGGCTCATAATATAAAAGTGTCACATATTGTACTGTATTTTGTGAAATTATTTGGGGTTTCCAACATATTTTAATATAATCAGAGATTCTTGTAGTAGACGTGTAGATTTTCCTAATATAATTGCTGTGGTGACGGGTCAAAACGGCCCAGTTCCAAAAAAAACCCACTTCCATAACGACCATGTCCAAAACTGCTCGGTTTGCCCGGGTCAAAACGGCCGAGTTTTATGATATAGTTCGATTTCGAGTGCTGAGCCGTGACTGCACTTTTCTATTTATAAAAGTTGCAACCATTCTAATTCATGGGTAAGTGGGCAATGGTTGTCACAAAAAGCTCGTAGTAATCGTGCAGTATTAGTATATACAGTAAAACCTCTCTCTAACGGCCACTAAATTACATCAAGTATTTTGTGTTAAAGGCAAGTGGCTGCTTAAACAAGATGAAAGTAAAACAGAACGCTCCTATAGGAGCGTTTTGTTTTTCTTTCACCTTGCTTTAAGCAACCACCTGCCCTAAATACCACCTAATTAACACAATTTAGTGGCCGTTATAGAGAGGTTTACTGTATGCGCTTATTACTTGTCTGTATTACCACAGGTAACTCCGGAACAAATACATGCTTTGTTACGCGTTTTACCTCTACGGGTGGGCTGGTCCTAAAGGTCACAGCCCACGGGTCAAAATCGAACTATACTTGATATAAATATATATATACTTGTATAGCGCTATATAAATATCCATGTTTATTTTATTGAATAACGCCCCTTGTATTTAATGTTGCAGTGTATTCTCATATTGTGTAAGGCATACAAGTGAGTGAACGCGCCCTAGGTCAGACTGCAATCGCAAGCTGTCCAAGGAGAATCAGTGATTGCCCCGAAATGCAACAAATTTAAAACTGAACCTCCCCCAAAACGTCTCCCTCAACGAAGCGCGCATTGATCAGCATAACACTGTCGCCGACGGCAGTAAACTCAAATTAAATCGAGAGTGGTCGGAAAAAAATAACCCCCCCCCCCCCCCCCCCCAATCAGCACGTCGGAAACACCATGTCGACACCAGTCGAGTCTCGAAGCCCGGTGACGTTAGGTTAAATTTCAGTCGAAATATGGCAAGCACAGGCGAATCGGGTCAAGTTTTGCTAGAACCGATTCTGCACTGTCTGTTCACTAATTCCGTGATCTCCCCGTTGTTGGATGTACCGATCATCGGTCGGAGTCGTCATACATGGTTTACTCGCAAACGTGTCCCAAAGTCTGAATACGTCCCCGCACGTGCTCAATTGTCTTCCTAATGCAGCAGAACAGCTGAGATACAGTGGCTACTGCGGAGCCTGCATTCAGCATCCCGATCGCCTGATTTCTCTGGTTGTTATTTAGTCGTGGCATGGCAGTTTGATTTGACTTGGTGAGATGTTTTTGTATTGTGAAATATCTCTGCATGGCCAATAAATGGATATTGACCATCGCTGCACGGGGCGCATGTGCAAAACAACTTAACCGGGCCTTTAGCCTAAGACACATGATTAATGATTATTATTATTATTATTATTATTATTATTATTATTATTATACCACATTTATATAGCGCTCTTTTCACACAGGATATGTGCGATCAAACCCTGGTCAACAGGTACTCCAATGAATACATGTACATAATGCATTAGTTAAAATAATAGTATTGAGAGAGTCAGTGTGTATATTGTATTGAAAATTAAGAAGTGTGTATATATGCATGTACTTTCTAGTTTGAATCTGTAAGCAAACAGATCATACCCAGATCTGCCGACTCCCTCAAGACCCGCTTCATCTGGGTTTATTTTGTTTGTAAAGACACTAAAAGGTGTATACATACATGGAGTAAATGGTTAAATATGTATTGAAGAAAACAACCCCCATGTAGATTTACTCCACCTCAGTCTTGGTTGTCGTAGCGTGTTATCGTCCATGGTTGAAACATGTGCAGCATCATAATAACAGAATAGTGTCACATCGTGCAATGCTTGTGAATAAAACCCTGAACAAAATAGTGTCACATCGTGCAATGCTTGTGAATAAAACCCTGAACAAAATAGTGTCACATCGTGCAATGCTTGTGAATAAAACTATGAACAAAATAGTGTCACATCGTGCAATGCTTGTGAATAAAACTATGAACAAAATAGTGTCACATCGTGCAATGCTTGTGAATAAAACCCTGAACAAAATAGTGTCACATCGTGCAATGCTTGTGAATAAAACCCTGAACAAAATAGTGTCACATCGTGCAATGCTTGTGAATAAAACTATGAACAAAATAGTGTCACATCGTGCAATGCTTGTGAATAAAACCCTGAACAAAATAGTGTCACATCGTGCAATGCTTGTGAATAAAACCCTGAACAAAATAGTGTCACATCGTGCAATGCTTGTGAATAAAACTATGAACAAAATAGTGTCACATCGTGCAATGCTTGTGAATAATACCCTGAACAAAATAGTGTCACATCGTGCAATGCTTGTGAATAAAACTATGAACAAAATAGTGTCACATCGTGCAATGCTTGTGAATAAAACCCTGAACAAAATAGTGTCACATCGTGCAATGCTTGTGAATAAAACTATGAACAAAATAGTGTCACATCGTGCAATGCTTGTGAATAAAACTCTGAACAAAATAGTGTCACATCGTGCAATGCTTGTGAATAAAACTATGAACAAAATAGTTAACCCTTGATCCCTTTACCCCAGGTAAGAACAATTATATAATGAATATTAATCAGATGTATATGCTTAATTAGCCAGATTATAGTTCATGTCGATGGCACATATAGCTCGAACAATTTGACCTGGGCCCTGACCTACTTAAAACGCATAAATAAAAAACCGTAACATTGCACGGGTTTATCGTCTGCTCGTGTCCCGGTAAGCAACTATGCGTGGACACACTCGTGCGTGTATGGTTTACGTATGCACGGGTTAATTTCAGCGAGAATAGACTTCACGATTTACCGGTGGTCAAGTTAGTACCCGTAAAATGGAAAAGATCCAGGAGAGGGCCTTGAGATTCATATATAATGATTTCACTTCTCCTCTCCAGGATCTTTTAACAGCTAAAAACAGAAACTTTCTACATATTAGCAGGATTAAATTGATGGCTGAAGAAGTTTTTAAAATTATAAATAAAATATCTCCAGAATACCTTCAGGATCTTTTTCAACTAAAAAATTCCTCTTATAATTTCAGGAAAGAGAAGCTTACCTCAGTCCCAAGGGTCAAAGGTACCAGGTTTGGGCTCAGGTCATTCAGATATGAGGCTGCCCGGGTGTGGAACGGCCTCCCGAATGAAATCAGAACTGCTGAGTCATTCCCCTTATTTCGGAGGCTGTTGCGCACTTGGACTGGTGACATATGTGGATGCCCTGTATGCTCTACCTAATTATGTGCTTACCCTGTCAATACTTATATTTTGCTTATTCTTTGGTTTTATCTGCTGGCATGTTTTTAGTTTTATCTTATGCTTGTTTCTTGGTTCTAGAACCTGCTTGAAGTCAGCTTTAGTTTTTCGTTTTTTAGTTTTAAAACTGCATGTTTTGCAATCAATTTTTATTTCTAAACTGATTTTATTTACATTTAAAAAAAGGACATTTTGTTCCTTCCAAAGGTTTTTCGTTTTTAAATCTCTACAGACTGACCAGATCCAGATTGGACAGCTCTCGAATAAGCTGTCTGATCGAGATATGATCTAGTTTGCTGAAGGGTGCTCTAGTCAACTAAAGGGATCTAATTTATTATATTTCTTTTATTCGCAACCAAAAATTCAATATAATAGATCTAGCTGTGATAGCTTCATACTAATGTAAATACTGTGATACTGTCTTATATAAGCATGCTGTATGTGATACTTTTCTATGTGCATGACTGCATGTTCATACTTTTTATTTTGTCGTTTTTGTTTTTCTACCATTGTTTTGTCGGAATAAAAGCCCATCAGGGCTTATGTTATTATGTTATGAACATCCGACCTTAAATAAAACTTGTCTGTCTGTCTGTCTGTCTGTGGAGTTTTTATTTATACAGCGTTATCTCTCTCATTATGTATTCTGCATAAAGGTGAGGGTCCAGGTCAAATTGTTCGACCTATAAACACATGCAAATTTGGAAATGGCTGAAACTATTGAATCAGATCTATATAATTCCATAAGCAAACATAGCAGACCCTGATCAGACGTACGGCTCCTATGTAGTCCTGTATCTGGATCCAGTCATTGCACAATCCAGTTGTCATCTCCATTTTGTAGCAATGTTCAAAGCTTAATTTTCTTTATACATTTATCTTGAGAAGTACAGTCAGAGTGTCAAACAGTTTTGATTCTGGAGAATATTCATGATAAGAAGAGTAACAGTAATTGTGTTGCTTATTCACTACGCATCATATTCCAGCCAACGACAATTTAGTACTGCTGATATATCCATACCTATGTTGTCATTGGTCTTTGATATATCTAACACAATCACTTACAAGTGTGAAAATATAAGTACCATTCAGGTGCGGATCCAGGATTTCAGATTAGGGGGGAGGGGGGGGGCGTAGAATTTTTTTTTTTTTATAATTGGGTGAGGGAAATAAAAAAAAACCTCAGATTAAATCATTGTTATTATAGAATAGTACTAAAAAAGTTTGTTTGGGCAATTTTAGGGGGGGGGGGGGGTTACGCCGGCTCCGCCCCTCTAAATCCGCGCCTGTCATTTATCAATATAATGTTTATGAATACACAACCAGCCATTATAAATGAAGTTATGAAAAATATAATGGTCACGTGATTTGCTATATAAAAATCATAAATAGCCATTTTTCAGCTAAATAGACTGAGATAAAAAAAAAAATATCATAAAAAATATAATGTGAGTCTAAATTGGCCCGGTAAATATATCGCCGACAAATTCGTTGAAGTTTTCGAGTAATGTTTCTGATTTAGCCATATCCATTCTTGAAATATCGTTATTTCCGGTTTCTGTTTTCTACCAGGCGGATTTGAAGAAAAAATAGAGAAAGTCATTAAAAGGCGCTTGACAATCAACTAAAATCCTAAAATTGTCTATATTCGAGGTATTTAAACCAATACCTTTTGAACTGGTTCTGTTATTTTAGACAGGAATACTAACACTGGAATCGCAAGTGAGCTGCTATTGTAGCGCTTCACACTCCAATCAGATTGGTTCTGCTTGGGTATTCCAAGTATGTTGGAATGTATGATAGAAATTGTATGCCTGACTATATTGGGATAATAATGTTACAAATTGACTGGTACAGCATTTAGAATATTTGCATGCTAACTTTTAACAGGGACAAAACCAAAGTACTCAGCAGGACAAAATTCTTCTTCTTTTTCCGGATTGAATCTACTTCGGCCAGAGCAACAGATAAAGGTGCGTACACAAATACTAAAATCATCATTTCCCCCATCAAACCTTATGTTGCGACTACTCTTTAGAATGTTCAGTGTTCCCGTTTACGTCGTAATCATATCTAAATACGCACCAAAAATCGTTGGAACGCAAAATAGTCAAGTACGTTGCGTCCATGGGACGCAAGATCAATGATCGAAATTCTACCGATTTAAATGAATCCAGGTGAATTAACAACTGAAACTCGGTCTTACATCAATCCGGATCAATAAACAAAGTGAATCTCACTCTGTTTTCTTGACATTTATTTCCGAAATTGCAACGCATCTATTAATATCGAGTCCTGGGTTATTCCAGGTACGTAGGAGGGCACCTGCATTGACTGGTTACAATTTCCACCCTAATGTCAGCATCTAAAATTATGTAATTCTACGAGAACCGTTCTGTCGTGTAGTAATGACATTTGGGTGCTGAAAAAAGATGGCGTTTGCTAGTAAAAAGTTGAACACGCCAGGAACTTTAAAGCGTTATGGGTGCAAGACCAAGAGTTTAAAGACTTGTAAGTAAATGATGATAGCCCTGAAACAATAGCATTACCGTGTGATGCTTTTTATGCACTGAAAATGAAGTGAAAACTGCTTTTACGTACCAGCGGATACAGTGATGCTCAGCTCAGTTCACTCAAACGATGCTCATCGTCGTGCACTTCAAATCAAAGCATCAAGAAATACCGTATTATAATACAGTGCTTGTAACACTTATCTTTTTGATGTTAAATGATACATACAGTGTAAGTCTTAAATAGTTTTACCCCTTTACATTTAGTGGTGCAAAACATCTCCATTACAAAAGCAGGAGTGAAATTATCTGGGACTCAGTTGTATTTGCTTGGGACGCAACTTTTGCTGATGACCTGGGTCCCAGGGACTCGGTAAAATTCAATCCTAATGAGAACACTGATGTTCTCTCCGAGACCAAAGTTGCCCGACGCATCCACACCCCGCGGAAACACCCTCCCATTTATGATCGAAGTATGCAAAACAAACCTAAAACTATCTATTTGTATTCCAAACCACATCGAAACACAAGAAAAACACGACCCGAAAAAAAATTCCTTGGGTGGTTTGGGATACAAAATAGATAGTTTTAGGTTTGTTTTGCATACTTCGATCATAAAAGGGGGAGGGGGGGGGGGGTGTGTAAATCTGCACTTTCGTGGTAATTATTGTATATACCGGTATTATAATTCAAACAACAACTGACCTCAGATACGCTAATAAATCCACACTGCAACCTAAACTGTTGTGGTCATGTGATGTGAGAGTATACACACAAGTGCCATATAGTGGTTACTGTAAGTGCTACGGAAAAGGCTTAAGTGGATTAAAAGCAACCAAAAAATAACTGACTTCGGAAGTTTTCTTGTCAGGTACATAGATTTAATACATATTTAGGTTCTACTGCATGTTTTATTTAAGAATTATGTCATATTTTAGAAGAAAATCCAACCTGACAGGAAGATTAGGTGTGTAATGTGGAATATCCTAACCTAAATCTGAGTTTTAACGCCTGTATACTCTGTCGGGATATCGTTAAAACCAAAAGTAGCTGGATATCACCATTGTGATACACAAATGTGAACTAACCCTGGAAGTACACAAACTTGTTTGCATTCGAGCAAAAGTTGCAAACATTAAAGTGTGTCTCAGTTCGTAGGACATGGGTCAGAAATGACTCGACGCCATATGACGTTTGTGTGTGGCGCTACTGTTATGACTGTTTTTCTCACATTATTTTATCCTTGTCAAACTGGAAGACAACCTTTGATTCTCATTTAAATGACTGGAACAATCTATCAACTTGATAATACTGTCCAGTATTTTTAGCTCGTCTTTTTCGAAGAAAAGTTGAGCTATTGTGATCACTGTGTCGTAGGCGTCGTTGTCATCATCGTCGTCAACGTGCAAAATCTTATGTAGCTCATTACTCGAAAAGTATAAGAGGTATCAACATGAAACTTCATAGGTTAGTAGATCTCATTGAGGGGAAGGCCACTACATAAGAACTCTTGATTTCAAAATATATTTGTTATGGCCCTTTATTATTAGCTCACCAGAGCACAAAGTGCTCAGGGTGAGCTTTTGTGATCGCCTGATGTCTATCGTCCGTCTGCGTTTGTCATGCGTCGTCAACAATTTGAACCTCTAAAAATCTTCTCCTCTGAATCTACAGGGTTCTCAGCTTTCATCTTTAGCACATAGCATCACCTATAGGTCCTCTACAAAAGTTATATAAATTATGCCCCTGGAGTCAAAATTGGCCCCGCACCAGGGGTGGTCAGTTTTCAATAGAAACATATAGTGAAAACTTTGAAAATCTTCTCCTCTGAAACTGGAAGGTTATCAGCTTTCATATTTGGCACATAGCATCATGTTCAGGCCCTCTACAAAAGTTATATAAATCTTGCCCCTGGGGTCAAAATTGGCCCGCCACAGGGGTGCCTTGTTTTCTATAGAAACATATAGTAAAACTTTGAATATCTTCTTCTCTGAAACTGGAAGGTTCTCAGCTTCCATATTTGGAACATGGCATCATGTTCAGGTCCTCTACAAAAGTTATATAAATTATGCCCCTGGGGTTAAAATTGGACCCGCGCCAGGGATAGACAGTTTTCAATAGAAACAAATAGTGAAAACTTTGAAAATCTTCTCCTCTGAATCTACAGGGTTCTCAGCTTTCATATTTAGCACATAGCATCATGTTCAGGTACTCTACAAAAGTTATATAAATTATTCCCCTGGGGTCAAAATTGGCTCCACTCCAGGGGTGGTCAGTTTTCAATAGAAACATATAGTGAAAACTTCTCCTCTGAAACTGGAAGGTTCTCAGCTTTCATATTTGGCACATAGCATCATGTTTAAGTCCTCTTCAAAAGTTAAATAAATTATGCCCCTGGGGTCAAAATTGGCCCCGCCCCAGGGTCGGCTAGTTTTCTATAGAAACATAGTGAAAACTTTGAAAATCTTCTCTTCTGATTGTCTGGTGAGCGCTTCAGGGCCATTTGGGACCTCTTGTTAACTTAGAATTTTTGGTTAAGGTTTTTGTTAAAGTCCACTTATTTACATTGTGCTTTGGGATAAAGCTTTGAAACTTGGAACACTTGTGCACCATCACAAGCTTCATCTGTAGGTAAGAGTGCACAACTCTGTCAAGCATTTTGACAGAATTGTGACCCTTTTTAACTTAGATTTTTTTTCTAAATTTTCTAGTATCATTGGACACCATTTTAGTCCACTATCAAGCATTTTTACACTAACAATACTGAGAATAGTCGAGCATGCTGTCCTGTGACAGCTCTTGTTATACCCCCACCACCTGTGGAATCACCTTGTCCGTCCGTCGGTCGTCCGTAACTCGCGTTTTTCCGGGACATTTGCTTTTTCTTGAAAACCATTTTTGATACCACCTTCAAACTTTATACATAGTATAAGTGTTATGTGGGGACAGTCTTCTCCATGTATTATTTGTTATAACTAAAACTGTCACCTAAACTTAACTTCTCAAGTATTGTAGACACAACTGTGAAACTTTATATATTGATAGAGGGTGATAAGAGGATGTGCAGTCAACAAGGGTTGTAAATCGAAATTCATTTTCGAGGGAGTTATTCCCCTTAGTTAGTTACTTTTCAGAGCAATACTTTGTCCATTTTTGAGGGAGTTATTCCCCTTAGTTAGTTACTTTTCAGAAGCAATACTTTGTCCGGAGTATAACTTCTCAAGTATTGTAGTCACAACTGTGAAACTTTATGTATGGATAGAGGGTAATGAGAGGATGTGCAGTTAACAAAGGTTGTAATTCTAAATTCATTTTAAGGGAGTTATTCCCCTTTGTTACTTTTCAGAAACAATTTTTTGTCTGGAGCATAACTTCTCAAGTATTGTAGGTACAACTGTGAAACTTTATATATGGATAGAGGGTGAGGAGAGGATGTGTAGTCAACAAGGACTGCAACTCTGAACTCAGTTTTGAGGGATTAGTTCCCCTTTGTTACTTTTCTTAAGTATGGTTTTGTCCAGAGCATAACTTCTCAAGTACTACTTCTAGATTTCTTCACCATTGAACCTCAGATTTTGCATATGCATTTATAATGATGTGTAGATGTGTGTGACATAAGTTTGATGCGAGTCAGTCCTTGACTGGACTTTAAAAAAGTTCTTCCTGCAAGTGTGGATGAAAGGATTATTGAACTGTTGCCTTTTGTGTTGAAGTCATTGGATCTTTTGAGAAGGTGGTAGGTGGGGGTATCAATCACCTTTAGTGATAGTTCTGCATGTAGTTTTATTTGTTATAACTAAAACTGTCACCTAAACTGTAAGTTGTAATAACAGAGCAGTAGATAAAGGAGTATTAAGGAAATCTATGAGGGAAGTTATAAAAATAATGACAATAGCTCCATTGTATAGAAATTTGACCCACAAGAATCTTGTGCTTAACCCATTTCCACTTACTCTAGTTTTAGACCTAACCTCTGAAAAAATATACCAAAAATGAATATTTTCTCTAGAGAAAAGGAATTTTTTTAGAATTTTGTACACTGGAGTTTTGAAACCATTCTGAAACCATCTCCTTTGGGGCAAATGCTCTGTAATTTACCAGAAAGGTTTCAAAAAGTGACTTTTACAGAGGCAGCAAACGGTGTCAATATGCGGGAATGGATTAAAGAGGATTATACATGAATAAAGTCTTTATTACTGTACAGAATCTTATTGAAAACTATGGTATGACCGTATCATTTTAAAGATATTAAGTTTTGTACCAGGTGTAGTCCTTTACACTTTAGCAAAATAAATGTAGCTATGAAAAGTGAACAAAAATTTAGAATCAGGGCATCTATTAAAGTATGTTGTTCTTTAGGAATACCTGCAAGACAGATTTTCAATGAACTGCATACTTCATGCAGCATCTGCAGCATCAGAGAAAACTATTTAGAGGATGGATACGTAAATTTAAAAATGGTAGAGCTGTGCTTATAGGCACGTCCTGGCCGGCCTAAAACGACAGTGATGTCAAAGAACATCACTGCAGTTAGAGGTCTGATTGATGAAGACACTTGGTACATGGTGTCAGATATAGCTTCTTGGCATAGCAATGGGGAAAACTTATGAGATTCTTACCAAGCACTTGGATTTAAGAAAGGAATGCACACAATGGGTGTGTCATATATGTTAATATCACTGTAATAAAGGCCAATAGGGTCAAATGTGCTAAAGAAATGCTGAAAAAGTTCTCGTCTTTAGATAATCACAAACTATCACAGCTCCTAACAGGAGATGAGACCTGGATATGTTTTAATGAGCCACAATGTACAATGGAAGTGTTTAATTATAGACCAGTAATTGCAAAAAGAACGATAAGTGTCAAAAAGGTCTTATAATATTCAATATTTTTTAACTCAAATGGTACTGTTGTACAAATTCCTACGCCATCTGGACAGTCTGTCACTGGAAAGTTTTATAGGGACAAAGTACTGAAAGCTGTTAATCGAAAAAAATATGAAATATTGCGTCCTAGTACTGGTCTTTGCGGCTTCCGACTGATCCGTGACAATGCTGCAGATCACAAAAGTGCCATCATCCAAAGTTTTCTGCATGATGAAAATGTAATACAAACAGTCACCCAGCTTATTTGCCCAATCTAAGTCATTGTGACTTTTTTGCCTTCCCCAGGCTGAAAAAGATGCTGGCTAGGTGTTTCCCTCTTGGATTTGTTAGCTATGGAAGTGTGTGGAAGTCTGGGGCAAATAATTTGAGGAGATAAACTAAACTTGAAATCTAAACAAATACTATGTACCAGATTCATGCACAATTGTCATTATTTTTAGAACAGCTCTCATAAAAAAAATCAGTGATCGGCCAGGACCTATGAAACAGTGGGGACAAATTCTCACTGGGCCTGAAAAGTTGGACAACATCGTGCTATATTATGACTGGTTTACCAAATGCCTTCCTGCAGGTAATTATTTACGATAACAATTACAGAACTACTGTTCATTTCAATTTACTTTGTCACTGAATTTGAATCGATTTTTTTTTCATTTCTTACCGGATTGAGATCAAATTTAAACCACTTGTGTCATCGTTTTTCAGGAACTCGGTGTCTTAGTTTCCTTTGAATCCATCTTTAAATTAAGATTTTATGCATAAAAACAATGTTTTCCCATTGTAAACTTGTTCATTTCAAATTGCAAATGGCGGACGATTGACGTCAAGTGGAACGTTTGAATTTAACTGTTGGTAATTATAGCTCTTAAAAGTCATACACGGAATTACGTCATTTATTTCATATCAATTGCAATTCACCCCTGTTGAAAAATGATACGCTCCACTATCCATACATACGGTGGCCATTTGCAAAGAAACAACTGATCGAATTTGCATGTAGAAAATGCATTTTCGACATTTTCTTCCTTGTTACTGCATGATATTAAGGGATATTTAGCATGGGAGTTCCTGAAAAACGATGCGATCAAATGAAGTAGATTTAAGGTCAGTCTGATTCGAAATGAAAAAAAATCTCGATTTAAATTCAGTGACAAAGTAAATTGAAATGGACAGTAGTTGAGTTTGGCTTCCAGACAGCATGAGAATATCTTACCCGTGAGAATGACGCCTGCACAAGTATTTGCCCCAAGAGATTTTGCCGGTGATAATTGCCGCAACTAGGTGTTTTTATGTGACTCATATTTTTTTAGAAACAATGTCGCCCTCGGCAGATAACTGGTTTTCTATATAGTTGTACCAGATAGGGTTTGACTGAGATATGTTGATAGATTAATGTCTGATCTACATTTCTGATAATGAATTGTAGGCTGATTGATAGTATTAGGAGGATGGAGGACAATCCTGAGCTAAAGATGGTGAAGTCCATGCTGCGGTCTGTGCTGATCAGTTGTAAAGAAGGCGTTCTAGCAGCCACACTACAGAGTGAGTGCCCAAAATACAATTGGCATTATTTATAATCCTGAAATCATGATCTTGGACAATAATTATTGATCTACCAGTGCCTTTTCGCGCATTTGCAAACAGAAGAAGATCAGACAGCTCCTGTAGGAGCCGACTGATCAGGATCTGCTGTTTGCCAATGGAATTTGATAGATTTGTTTCATTAGTTTCTAAAATGGCTTCAATGTTCCTCCTTCCATATTTCATTATAACTATTTTGTCATCAAGAATTTGGACTAAATATAGAACAGGGAAAGGGTTAAGTATGTTGTTAGTTAAGATGTCGTCGTCATCATTATTTTGGGTATTACGCAAAAAAACTATTTTTGTCTTCGTTTCAACATCAGTACATCTATCCCTATTTAACTTCACATGTCAGGAACCATAATTTTACAAGGGAACATAACTCTAGTGTCTACTCTGTCTTGAAAAAATTAAATGATTTCATGTGTTTGCATATGGAGGATACCCAGATCAAACAGCTCCTACAGATGTCTGCTCTGTTTGCTAAAGAATTTATAGATCTGACTTTTTAGTTTCTACAAATATCAGATATTCATGTGCACGTATGCCATTATATAAATTCATGTTATTGATATTCATGATGTTATAATTTCCTTACATGAATATGCAACAAGGACAGGATTAATGGCCTGATCATGTTCATACATGAGTTTTTACTTTGCAGAGGAATATAAAGAGATGGTTGGAGATTATCTGCCGTACAAGAAGTTTGGGTGTTCGTCATTAGAAGAATTCATCATGTCTGTACCCGATGTTGTCCGGGTCAGCAGGTTAGAATCCCAGTAATAGTTATCCCTCTAGTTCATCTTCCTGCCTTCCTGTGACTGTATGATCTGTCTGATCCGGGTCTGCTCTGTTTGTTTTGGTTAGAGTATTGATTCTCTACTACTTGCCATGGTTAGGAATTTCTTTTTTTAGCTCCACTTTTTCAAAAAGTGGAGCTATTGTCATGACCCTCTCGTCGGTGTCGGCGTCGGCATTGGTTAACCTTTTTGTTAAGGTCCTTTTTCTCAGAAACCATCAAAGATATTTGGTTCATATTTGGTATATATGTTTACTATCACAAGGGGAACCTATTTCACAAGAGTAGGTAACCATAAAATTAATTTTGCCATAGTTATGCCCCTTTTTTCGACTTAGAATTTTCATTGTTGGTGAAGTTTTATGTTCAGGTCCATGTCTCAGAAACTGTCCAAGATATTTGGTTCAACTTTGGTATACATGTTAACTATTACAAGGGGTCATTTCACAAGGGCAGGTAGCCCTAAAATTAATTTTGCTATAGTTATCTCCCCTTTCTGACTTAGACTTCCACTACACTATCCAGCCCTAAAGAAAGTGGAGCGCACTGTCTGCAGACAGCTCTTGTTTAATGCAAGTATTGAAATTATGTTCATATTGAGCAGAGTCTCTCATTATTATCAACCCTATATTTGTAGGAAACTGGTGCAGTGGTCATTTACAAACCGTGTAGAGCCAGATCAGAGGGCAGCTGTAGGACCCCTCTGATAAGAGGGCACCTTTAGGACCTGTCTGATCAGTGGGCACCTGTAAGACCCGTCTGATCAGAGGGCACCTGTAGGACCCGTCTCGCTCTTATCAGAGGGCATCTGTAGGACCCGTCTGATCAGAGGGCACCTGTAGGACCCGTCTCGCTCTTATCAGAGGGCACCTTTAGGACCCGTCTGATCAGAGGGCACCTGTAAGACCCATCTGATCAGAGGGCACCTGTAAGACCCGTCTCCCTCTTATAAGAGGGCACCTGTTGGACCCGTCTGATCAGAGGGCACCAGTAGGACCTGTCTGATCAGAGGACATCTGTAGGACCCGTCTCACTCTTATCAGAGGGCACCTTTAGGACCTGTCTGATCAGTGGGCACCTTTAGGACCTGTCTGATCAGAGGGCACCTTTAGGACCTGTCTGATCAGTGGGCACCTGTAGGACCCGTCTGATCAGAGGACATCTGTAGGACCCGTCTGATCAGAGGGCACCTGTAAGACCCGTCTGATCAGAGGGCACCTGTAAGACCCGTCTCCCTCTTATAAGAGGGCACCTGTTGGACCCGTCTGATCAGAGGGCACCAGTAGGACCTGTCTGATCAGAGGACATCTGTAGGACCTGTCTCACTCTTATCAGAGGGCACCTTTAGGACCCTTCTGATAAGAGGGCACCTTTAGGACCTGTCTGATCAGAGGGCACCTGTAGGATCCGTCTGATCAGAGGGCACCTGTAGGACCCGTCGGATCAGGGTTTGCATTGTTTGCTATAATACTTATACTCTGCAAGGAAAATTGTTATTTTGTTGTTTTTCTTCATAAACAGGATTTATTTAATTACTTCAGTATACAAAGGTTTACTCTGTGAATATTCATGTTGGAAATGATTACATCATGAATATTAATTAGTGGATTATTTTGTAACATCACATGAAATTTGGCCATGGCAGAAACTATAGAACCAGACCTGTATAATTCCATAAGCAATCAGAGCAGACCCTGATAAGATGGCTTCTCTAGGAACCGTCTGATATGGGTCTACACTGTTTGCAAATGTATTAAAAAGGCTTATCCATGGAGTAACCCTTTCCTTCATATAATTTTTTAAGAGAAGGAAAACTTTGTCCATTACACATACATGTATATCAATGGACACGTTTGACCAATCCAACCTGGAACAACACTGAATGTTCATTGGGTTTTCACAACAATGGCCGACATGGGTTAGTGGAAAATGTTCAAAAGGGAAAACAAATGTCTACTGTGTTATACTTTACCTACATGTACATCAAGTATGCCTGGTACACATAAGTGACTTTTACGACAGATTCCGATGTATGGCGGACATGTTTCCATTGGTTTCCGAGGTATTAAAAAGATCTCTTTTTTAGCTCACCAGAGCACAAAGTGCTCAGGGTGAGCTTTTGTGATCGCCTGATGTCCGTCGTCTGTCGGCGTTTGTCGTGCGTCGTGCGTCGTGCGTCGTGTGTCGTGCGTCGTCAACAATTTGAACTTTAAAAGTCTTCTCCTCTGAATCTACAGGGTTCTCAGCTTTCATCTTTGGCACATAGCATCACCTATAGGTCCTCTACAAAAGTTATATAAATTATGTCCCTGGAGTCAAAATTGGCCCCACCACGGTCCCAGGGGTGGCCAGTTTTTTCTAGCTGACTGTTGTTTTCTGTACAAGTAGCAGAATGCTGGGCTCACTTAGGTTAGGCATGGGGAAAACTTCAAAAATCTTCTTGTCAAAAACTACATGTCACAGAGCTTAGATATTTGGTGTATAGATTTACTTAGTGTACCTTATTGACATTGGTAAATGTCATAGTTCTGAGGTTAAAATTGGCCCTGACCTGTTGGTTATACTTTAAAATATTATTTTACACTATAAAGGTTCCTCTGAACTAGAGGGATTGAGGTCACTCCATCTGTGTTGCATAATCACTGAATAGGTCAAGTTCCTGGTCAAAATTCTATCATGTTGTCTGCTTCAGAATTAGTCTCTGTTTGTTCACAGTTTCAACTCATTCCCTCATAGGATATTTTCAGAATCTGCCTCTTGAAAAATTTCAGAATTGTGTAGATTTGAAACCATTGTGATAAATAGAGCATTTACTCCTATGGAGAAAATGCTCTATTTATCACAATGGTTTCATAAAGTGACTATTATACCTCTTTGAATAAATCTACTGATAAGGAGCATTAATTAGAGAAAAGGAAAATTTCAGAATTGTGTAGATTTGAAACCATGGTGATAAATAGAGCATTTAAGCCTATGGAGCAAGTGTTCTATTTATCACAAAGGCTTTTTTCAGATCCTACCTCTTTGAATAAATCTACTGATAAGGAGCATTAATTATAGAAAAGGAAAATTTCAGAATTGTGTAGATTTGACACCATTGTGAAAAATAGAACATTTACTCCTATGGAGCTTTTGCTCTATTTATCACAATGGTTAGCAAATGCTCTATTTATCACAAAGGCTTTTTTCAGATCCTACCTCTTTGAATAAATCTACTGATAAGGAAAATTTCAGAATTGTATAGATTTCAAACCATTGTGATAAATAGAGCATTTGCTCTATAGGAGTAAATTAACTCATATACAAACCACATATAAAGTTACATACCGGTCTGTGTCAGATCAGAATCCAAACTGTGTGCTAATTTTGGTCAAGTCATGCTAAGCAGTGATAGGGTTGTCATATGTTAGAAATGTTGTCTGCTTATTCAAAGAGGTAAATCTGGGTCTACTCTATTTTGCAAATGCGTGAAAACATGTTTATGAGGAAAAGGGTTAATTAGAGAAAAGGAAAATTTCAGAATTGTTCAGATTTGAAACCATTGTGATAAATAGTGCATTTACTCCTATGGAGCAAATGCTCTATTTATCACTAAGGCAAATGCTCTATTTATCACAATGGTTTCATAAAGTGACTATTATTCCTCTTTGAATAAATCTACTGATAAGGAGCATTAATTAGAGAAAAGGAAAATTTCAGAATTGTGTAGATTTGAAACCATTGTGATAAATAGAGCATTTACTCCTATGGAGCAAATGCTCTATTAATCACAAAGGCTTTTTTCAGATCCTACCGCTTTGAATAAATCTACTGATAAGGAGCATTAATTATAGAAAAGGAAAATTTCAGAATTGTGTAGATTTGAAACCTTTATGATAAATAGAACATTTACTCCTATGGAGCTTTTGCTCTATTTATCACAATGGTTAGCAAATGCTCTATTTATCACAAAGGCCTTTTTCAGATCCTACCTCTTTGAATAAATCTACTGATAAGGAGCATTAATTAGAGAAGATGAAAATTTCAGAATTGTGTAGATTTAAAACCATTGTGATCAATAGAGCATTTGCTGCATAGGAGTAAATTAACTCATATACAAACCACATATAAAGTTACATACCGGTCTGTGTCAGATCTGAGTTCAAACTGTGTGCTAATTTTGGTTAAGTCCTGCTAAGCTGTGATAGGGTTGTCATCTGTTAGAAATGTTGTCTGCTTATTCAAAGAGGTAAATCTGGGTCTACTCTGTTTGCAAATGCGTGAAAACATGTTTATATGAGGAAAAGGGTTAATTAGAGAAAAGGAAAATTTCAGAATTGTGTAGATTTGAAACCATTGTGATAAATAGTGCATTTACTCTTATGGAGCAAATGCTCTATTTATCACTAAGGCAAATGCTCTATTTATCACAATGGTTATTATCACCAGTTATTGTTAACAAGTTTTACTTTTCCATTTCCATAACAATTCCGTTTGTATAAATTGTTGAAATCGCGATTTTTATACAATTTCTGCTTTGAAACAATCATCAGTACTCTAATTCTGAAGGGGTTCGAAACGTTCAGGTGTGAACTGGTTTTGTTACGAAACGTGCTCTACAAGAGTTGTCGTTCGTTTCTAAATACGCAATATATCAAGGAGTTGTTAGGTTATGCGTAGTAATATGTAATGGAAAATGAAACTTTTCCACATTTTTTGTGCGATATATTATGCTTTCCAAGTTAACGGTCGGTAAACGTTCGGTATTGGACTTAGAAAATATTTATAATAAAGCAAATCATCCCAGAAAGCTTGCCATTATAATTAAACAGAGAAAGGGTCAAATAACACCCCACAAAACAGGTGTCCAGTTTTGTTTAGAAACATACATGTAGTTGAAACTTTAAAAATCTTTCCCTCTGGTGAGCGATTTCAGGGCCATCATGGCCCTCTTGTCTTTCTGTACCACATGTTAGTTTAAAGTTACACATACATGTATTCCGATTCTGAAGATATTTTGATTTACGCAAAGTTGGCAAAAATATGAATAGAGAATATCTTTAAAGCAGGTGGCTACTTATGCAGATTGAATGTACAGTAAAACTCCTTTAAACCAGACCACCTGCCTAAAATGATCTAAATTAATCTTTACTAAAATTCCAATTTAGAGAGGGTTTACTGTAATGTGGGAGCTTTATGCCCAACTTTCATCCTGCTTGAAGCTATAATCTGTCTATAAGACCAGACCTTTTTATACATCTTTATGTTGTCATTATATAGAGGATTTACTGTACAGTAAAATGCCTCTAAATCGACGTTAATATTAGTATAAGGACTAGTCTTTCAGACATGTGGCAGCTTAATGCAGGTTGAAAGTCATGCAGAAAGCTCCCAAAGGAGCTTTCTGCATGACTTTCACCCTGCATTAAACTAAGCAGCCATTAAATTAAGCAGCCACCTGCCTAAAAAGGCCTAAATAATTGTTCTTTATTAAAATTCCAGTGTAGAGGGATATTACTGTACTTGTATATTCTTGTGTCCCTCTTGTATTTTAGAAAAGGACCTGACTTCATCTGTCATGCTGTGGCAGACCAAAGCACTGAGCATATTCAGAAGCTGGTCAGCAAACAAAGGAGTAAAAAATTGAAGGTACATTGCAGTTTGTATCTGTGAAGAAATGCTGACCGTTGTTCACGTGTTGTCATCCATTTCAGATGAGATTTTTGTTTCAAGACCAAGATCAGAGTGTCAAATGGCTTTGATATTAATTTACTTTTATATGTAAAATGTTTAACAGGGCATTGTTGGCTTGGACAAAAGCTGTAGGATCAGATCTATATAAATTTATTAGCAAATTAGAGCAAACCATAATCAGACAGCTCCCACAGGAGTTGAGCCAGACCAGGCAGCCCTTGTAGGAGTGGGAGCTGTCTAATCAGGGTCTGCTCTGTTGACTTGTGGAATAATAAAGATCTGATTCTGCAGTTTCAGCCATGATGGCCATGTCCTGTGTTCATATACAATTGTAATATCTCAGCTAATAAATATTCATGATGTCATTATTTCTTACATGAATATTTAAAAATGGCTACACTGTGTACAAGTTTCAGTGTGTGCGATTTCAGTATCTACCTGCAGCACATGTGGTACTCAAATGAGAGAACTGATTAATTAATTTGATCTGGCTTGCGATTATTACAGACACTTTGGGTCAGAACGGCCTTTGTAAATATCAATCAGTATACACATGTCAATCAGTATACACATAACACATGTCAATCAGTATACACATAATACATATCAATCAGTATACACATAATACATATCAATCAGTATACACATAATACATGTCAATCAGTATACACATAATACATGTCAATCAGTATACACATAATACATGTCTCTATCATCATCACTCGAAACTATGCTTGGTAAGCTGCACCTAGTTGAGGCGGTCACCTGCTGTAAATGGCCAAAGTTGCCACATCCCTTAACTGACCACTTACAGAAGGTATGCCCATATTTTTGAAAAGATGAGAAAGTGGGCTCTTTGATCCAGTGGTAGAGATTTATCTGGATGATTTATAGTTCTTTGTTATTGTTTTAGAGGCCAGTGAGGAGACCCAGAGGAGGAGGAGGAGGAGGGTTTTTGTCCAGAGGACGGGGTCGGCCAAGAAATTATCCACCCAGATATGTCCAACCCCCAGGGATAGAAATGTCACCACCCATGAGATATGGCATGCCCAGAGTTATGCTGGCCAATAAGTAAGTTTGTGTTTATGTTCACAGCGAAACCTCTGTAGAGTAACCAAGGCGTCTCAATGTTGGTTTTGAACCCTTTACTCCATGAACAATCATGTACAAATTAATGAAACAGAGCAACAGATAAAGGTGCATACTCAAATACTAAACCCAGAGCTACAGATAAAGGTGCATACTCAAATACTAAACCAGAGCTACAGATAAAGGTGCATACTCAAATACTAAACCCAGAGCTACAGATAAAGGTGCATACTCAAATACTAAACCCAGAGCTACAGATAAAGGTGCATACTCAAATACTAAACCAGAGCTACAGATAAAGGTGCATACTCAAATACTAAACCCAGAGCTACAGATAAAGGTGCATACTCAAATACTAAACCCAGAGCTACAGATAAAGGTGCATACTCAAATACTAAAATAGTCACTTCTCCACCAAACCTTATGTTGTGACCACTCTTTAGAACCGTCTCGATGAGTGGTCACAACACAGGGCTTGGTGGAGAAATAAAAGAGTTATTCTTGAAAATGTTTTAATTGTTGCGTCTTAGCTGCACATCAGATGACACCATTAATTAGATAAATTTTGATAATGACACATGACACTTTGATTGGATGAAACCGTAATCCTCTTAGACCAAATATTCCCCCACACACAAACAGTTTGACTTACGAATTTATCTCCTTCGGTGATTGTTTTGATAAACAATGGAAGGCTATCACTTATCGGAAAGCAGTCCATTGTGTCGTAAACCTGCTAAAAACCTGTTATGTAAAAGATATTACAGGGCATCAGTGACTCTGTTCTCATTGCAGCAGTGAGTTAATCACTGGTTGTTATTATGGGATATATTACCGCTTGATCAAATTGTTGGTTTGATATAGGTCACATTACGGAACAAATAGTTCGTCATTTTGTTGGAGTTAACAACCATTAAAATAAAGAACCCAAAAATCTGTTCTGTGTAAAATTGTCAGTAATTAGGAAGTGGCTGCAATTTTGGAATGGTCGTTTCCAGGAGATTTACTGTAGTCAACATGGAACCAAACCCAAACTGGAGCAGACATTGTCAGCTCGTCTCTTTTCCATAACTCTGGAATCCACATTGTCAGTGTGGTCGTTAGTCATTGTAGTCTGGATACTTTAATCTGATAAATATTTATGACATCATTATTCATGAGGACAGTGAAATGCATTGCTTCATTATTTTCCCAGGCAACTAACACCTTTCACGATTCATGTGGGCAACGCGTCTTCTGGATCTAGAACAGTAAAGGTTGGCTCCAACCGCCTACTCACGAAAGCCATGCATGAAGCCAACACAGGCAGATCATCTCAGGTGAGACCGTGTATACAGAAGGTATCATGGTAACTTTGTTTTACTCCGTAACTTCAATGTGGAGTGTGTGAGTATGAGGTTGTCCATCTATCAGTAGATGAAACTTTGCCGATGATACTTCTTCACCCTTTCGTGGGTAATAAATTTCATCTGCTAAGCTTATTGTCTTCTTCAGGTATAAATCGAAGCTGTCTTCATTTTTAGCTCACCAGAGCACAAAGTGCTCAGGGTGAGCTTTTGTGATCGCCAGATGTCCGTCGTCCGTCGGCGTGCGGTGTCCGTCGTCGGGCGTCAACAATTTGAACCTTTAAAAATCTTCTCCTCTCAATCTACAGGGTTCTCAGCTTTCATCTTCGGTACATAGCATCACCTATAGGTCCTCTACAAAATTTATATAAATTATGCCCCTGGGGTCAAAATTGGCCCCGCCCCAGGGGTGGGAAGTTTTCAATAGAAACATATAGTAAAACTTTGAAAATCTTCTCCTCTGAAACCAGAAGGTTCTCAGCTTTCATATTTGGCACATAGCATTATGTTCAGGTCCTCTACAAAAGTTATATAAATTATGACCCTGGGGTCAAAATTGGCCCCGCCCCAGGGGTGGGCAGATTTCAATAGAAACAAATAATGAAATCTTTGAAAACCTTCTATTCTGAAACTTAAAGGCTCTCATCTTTCATATTTGGCACAGAGCATCATATTCAGGTCCTCTACAAAAGTTATATAAACTATGGCCCTGGGGTCAAAATTGGCCCCACCCCAGGGGTGGGCAGTTTCCAATAGAAATATATAGTGAAAACTTTGAAAATCTTCTCTGAAACTGGAAGGTTCTCAGCTTTCATATTTTGCACATATTATCATGTTCAGGTCCTCTACAAAAGTTATATAAATTATGGCCCTGGGGTTAAAATTAGCCTCGCCCCAGGGGTGGGCAGTTTTCAATGGAAACAAATAGTGAAATCTTTGAAAATCTTTTCCTTTGAAATCAGAAGTTTCTCAGCTTTCATATTTGGCACATAGCATCATGTTCAGGTCCTCTACAAAAGTTATATAAATTATGCCCCTGGGGTAAAAATTGGCCCCACCCCAGGGGTGGGCAATTTTCAATAGAAACAGATAGTGAAATCTTTGAAAATCTTCTCCTCTGAAACTGGAAGGCGCTCAGCTTTCATATTTGGCACATAGCATCATGTTCAGGTCCTCTACAAAAGTTATATTAATTATTGCCCTGGGGTCAAAATTGTCCCCACCCCAGGGGTGGGCAGTTTTCAATGGAAACAAATAGTGAAAACTTTGAACATCTTCTTCTCTGAATCTGGAAAGTTCTCAGCTTTCATATTTGGCACATAGCATCATGTCTAGGTCCTCTACAAAAGTTATATGAATTATTGCCCTGGGGTCAAAATTGGCCCGCCCCAGGGGTGGGTAGTTTTTAGAAGAAACATATAGAGAAAACTTTGAAAATCTTCTCCTCTGAAACTGAAAGGTTCTCAGCTTTAATATTTGGCTCATAGCATCATGTTCAAGTCCTCTACAAAAGTTATATAAATTATGCCCCAGGGGTCAAAATTGGACTGCCCCAGGGCCGGCTAGTTTTCTATAGAAACATGTAGTGAAAACTTTGAAAATCTTCTCCTCTGATTGTCTGGTGAGCGCTTCAGGGCCATTCTGGCCCTCTTGTTTTTAAAAAACATACTGAGAGTGTTAAACAGTGTGGATCCTGATGATACACAAAACAGTGTGGATCCTGATGAGACACCAAACAGTGTGGATCCTGATGATACACCAAACAGTGGATCCTGATGATACACCAAACAGTGTGGATCATGATGATACACCAAACAGTGTGGATCCTGATGATACACCAAACAGTGGATCCTGATGATACACCAAACAGTGGATCCTGATGATACACCAAACAGTGTGGATCCTGATGAGACACCAAACTGTTTGCAAAGGTCATCTCGGTTTCGCTTAGTGTATCAGTCAGATGAAGATGTACTTTCATTCTTCATGATGCATATTCTATGGAATAATATCCTTAGTCTTTCCAAATTCATCTGTTTATCATAATTTAATTATCCAGACTTTCTTCTGCAGTGTTTGCAGAGACAGGCCTTCCAGCGTTCCTTCTTTTTCCTACTTGTTCTACCCTTTCCTACTTTTTAAACAGCTTCCTACTTTTTCCTATTTTTTCCTAAAAAATTCCTACTACAGTATTCCTACTTTTTAAAAAAAACCGTCTTCCAAAAAAATTAATGTGTGATCTTTGTACTAGTTATATTTGCAGAAAATGAACAAATGATGTCAAACTGGCTGGTTTCTGTTGTTGAAAGGTGTGGCAAATATGTTCCTCCTTGATTTGCATCGTCTTTCATAATAAAGGCTTCGGGAAGATGACCAAACAATTTTGACAACTGCAAATGGGAGAAGAAACAGATTTAAGCATAGAAATGGTCCAAACTAGCCTTCCAGAATACCTATCTTTCAAAAGTATTCCTACTATTTCCTATTTTTATGTCAGAAAACCTCCTACTTTTTAGCTCACCAGAGCACAAAGTGCTCAGGGTGAGCTTTTGTGATCGCCAGATGTCTGTCGTCCGTCGTCGTGCGTCGTCCGTCGTCGGGCGTCAACAATTTGAACCTTTAAAAATCTTCTCCTCTGAATCTACAGCGTTCTCAGCTTTCATCTTTGGTACATAGCATCACCAATAGGTCCTCTACAAAAGTTATATAAATTATGCCCCTGGGGTCAAAATTGGCCCCGCCCCAGGGGTGGGAAGTTTTCAATAGAAACATATAGTAAAACTTTGAAAATCTTCTCCTCTGAAACCAGAAGGTTATTAGCTTTCATATTTGGCACAAAGCATCATGTTCAGGTCCTCTACAAAAGTTATATAAATTATGACCCTGGGGTCAAAATTGGCCCCGCCCCAGGGGTGGGCAGTTTTCAATAGAAACAAATAATGAAATCTTTGAAAATCTTCTCCTCTGAAACTGAAAGGCTCTCATCTTTCATATTTGGCACAGAGCAGCATATTCAGGTCCTCTACAAAAGTTATATAAATTAAGGCCCTGGGGTCAAAATTGGCCCCGCCCCAGGGGTGGGCAGTTTCCAATAGAAATATATAGTGAAAACTTTGAAAATCTTCTCCTCTGAAACTAGAAGGTTCTCAGCTTTCATATTTGGCATTTAGCATCATGTTCAGGTCCTCTACAAAAGTTATATAAATTATGGCCCTGGGGTTAAAATTAGCCCCGCCCCAGGGGTGGGCAGTTTTCAATGGAAACAAATAGTGAAATCTTTGAAAATCTTCTCCTGAAACTGGAAGGCGCTTAGCTTTCATATTTGGCACAGATCATCATGTTCATGTCCTCTACAAAAGTTATATAAATTATGCCCCTGGGGTCAAAATTGGGGCCGCCCCAGGGGTGGGAAGTTTTCAATAGAATCATATAGTAAACCTTTGAAAATCTTCTCCTTTGAAATCAGAAGTTTCTCAGCTTTCATATTTGGCACATAGCATCATGTTCAGGTCCTCTACAAAAGTTATATTAATTATGCCCCTGGGGTCAAAATTGGCCCCACCCCAGGGATGGGCAGTTTTCAATAGAAAAAAATAGTGAAATCTTTGAAAATCTTCTCCTCTGAAACTGGAAGGCGCTCAGCTTTCATATTTGGCACATAGCATCATGTTCAGGTCCTCTACAAAAGTTATATTAATTATTGCCCTGGGGTCAAAATTGTCCCCGCCCCAGGGGTGGGCAGTTTTCAATAGAAACAAATAGTGAAAACTTTGAAAATCTTCTTCTCTGAATCTGGGAAGTTCTCAGCTTTCATATTTGGCACATAGCATCATGTATAGGTCCTCTACAAAAGTTATATGAATTATGGCCCTGGGGTCAAAATTGGCCCCGCCCCAGGGGTGAGTATTTTTCAGCAGAAACATATAGAGAAAACTTTGAAAATCTTCTCCTCTGAAACTGAAAGGTTCTCAGCTTTAATATTTGGCTCATAGCATCATGTTCAAGTCCTGTACAAAAGTTATATATATTACGCCCCAGGGGTCAAAATTGGACTGCCCCAGGGCCGGCTAGTTTTCTATAGAAACATATAGTGAAAACTTTGAAAATCTTCTCCTCTGATTGTCTGGTGAGCGCTTCAGGGCCATTCTGGCCCTCTTGTTTCCTACTTTTTTGTGAATGGCTGCTGGAAGGCCTGCAGACATTGAGCTGAAACTTTGTGTGTGAGTAAATAATTATAGTCACAGATCTGTTGATTCATTTTCAGCTGAACATAACTTGGAATTTGAGATAACCCTTTCCCTGATGAATATGCATGTGAGAAATAAGGATTGTATGAATATTAATTATTAGCTGAATGTTATAATGGCATCATGAAAACAGAATTGTTTTAACCATAGCGGAAGCTTTAGAATCATATCTATATTATTTCAAAAGCAAATAAAGCAGACCCTGATCAGATGGGCCATGGCTCCTGTAGGAGCAGTCTGATCAGGGAGTACTCTGTTTTCAAGGATGTTAAAAGAGGTCACTATGATGCAAAGGGTTAAATGAATGAATGAAATGAAATGAAAGACTTTATAATTTTTTACAAGGGTAACTTGGTTAGTCATAAGACTAATCTCCCCGAGGCCCTCAAAATAAGTACATTTCATACAATATGACAAATTTAAACAAATAAAGAGCGTATTAAATCTAAACCTTGATGACCCTTTTCGTTATGAAGCATTCCAAATGATTCTATTACAGTCAAGTAGGTACGAAGCTCCAGAAAGGTTTGAGACTCCACCGAGATTTCGGAAGAAGCAGGTAGTTCAAGAAACTCCGCAAAGCCAGACGTTCCATCAAGCTACTTCAAAACGGCCACAAGCAAAGCAAGAGTTTCCAAAAAGTTTGTTTCCTTTCAGAGACATCATAATAAGGATAATATCAGTGTAAACAGTCTGCTATATAACAGCCAATCAGAGACATCATAATAAGGATACTATCTGTGTAAACAGTCTGCTATATAACAGCCAATCAGAGACATCATAATAAGGATACTATCAGTGTAAACAGTCTGCTATATAACAGCCAATCAGAGACATCATAATAAGGATAATATCAGTGTAAACAGTCTGCTATATAACAGCCAATCAAAATTATTCCTTTACATGATGAATATTCATGGCAGAGAGAAAATATAGTATAGTAGCTGTCTGATCTGGATCTACTCTGTTTGCATATGCGTGAAAATGTGTTTATATGAAGGAAAGAGTTAAGAAGGGTAAACATTAAGAACCTGACCCATGTTGATATCACTTGTCCTTTATGAACCTTCTCATCTGGGTCTTCAGTGTTTGCTATATCAGGGCCTCCCCTGGCTTTTTTTTTCTTTGCGCCATCACTTTCGCCAAATTAGAAAAACTTGTGCCAAATAAGAATTTTGTTTCGCCAATTTGGATCTGTTGGAGCCAAAGTTAGAGCCAAAGTTTTCCTTCAGATTCTACGTCATGAAATGTGTAACACTTTAAACACAGAAGAACCAACTTGTGTATGTTTACATTTCCTTTATTATTTTGATAATAGTAACAATTTATGTCAACATAAAGACTATGTTGATCCCTATGGGTCTGATCATGCTGGTGGCAGTCTTGGATCAACTTAAACATATAGCCATATGGTCTGCTTTGCTGGCGCTCTGCATTACATTTTATGTTTTCCCTGTGAATGATCATTTTAGGGTCACTTCCTTATGATGATGGAGTAGTATCTGAAGCCTGGGATTCTCCTCCCCACTTGAAGATCTGAAATAAAACAAACAAATAAAGCAAAAGTCGACTTTTATCTGTAAACAATATTAAATCTTCTCTACAGTTAAAGTTATGCAAAGAAGTATTGAATGTTTCTGTTATATGCATTTCTTTTAGTAGTTTCAGAACGCTGCGAGTGCACTAGAGTAGGCAATTTGCAATGTGAATTGTTTAAACTCTGTTTCTAACGGACTGAAAGCATAAAATATATATCTTTAATAATAGGACACACGATACACATCCAAATTATTTATTCCCAATTATCAAACTGAGAACTAACACAGTAGCCTGAATAGTGTCTTTTTAGTGGTGTAATTGTTTCTTACCGTGGGTCTACAAAGTCCGATCGGACCCAAATTGCCCGAGATAATCGCAAGCCAAATCCACTTAATTGACTTGTTTGTCGTTCTTTAATCCCTTTGATGCAAATCCTTAGGTGTCAGTCCCCTCGTTTGAGTAATAAACGTGCCACAGAAAGAAATCAAATTGCCCACGGCTGAACTTGCAAACAACGTCGCCATCTTTGACATGACTGGTTTCCCGCATAATCTGTTTGCTTACATGTAACAAAATAGTAGGACACAAATTGGGAACCAGCTAGAATCACATCTTTCACGCATGATATCCGGTGCCTGCATGGGAAATCCCCAGGTAAAATTCTTGTGTAAACAACCGACACGCTTTGCACACAAACAGAAGAAGCTGTGATAATTGACTGAGAGGGCCAAATTGGGTCTGTATTTCTCGGCATAATTTGCAAAATTGTCTTTCGCCACAACATTCGCCAGATTTAATTTTTTATCACCAGATTATGAATATTTTCGCCATTGGCGATTTTGGCGACCGCCAGCGGAGGCCCTGTATATCAGCAAAATCCTTTCCAGGATTCAAAGGGTTAAAATATAGTTAGTATTGTTAAGATAGGAATTGTTTTCACTAATTACTATAAAACCTGTCCACAATATGGTTAGTATTTAGTTAAGATAGGAATTCTTTTAACTAATTACTATGAAACCTGTCCACAACGACCGCCCAAACTAAGTATACTTCTGGGGTTTTAAGACAGGTGGTAGCTTAATGTAGGATGAAAGTTATGCAGAAATCTCCTCTCTGAGCTTTCTGCCTTTCTTTGTAGCCCCGCAAACTTGTTTGAGGGGGTATACTGGAATCAGCCTGTCGGGCGGTCGGTCATGCGGTCGGTCCATCCATCCGCATTTGAACATGGGTAGTTTGTGTTGCAAACTTCTCAATCACTGTTAATTTTTTAATTTATATTTGGTATACATAATAAGCACGAATGGTAGATATGCATGACATAATTTTCACGTATTTACTGTTTGGCATTGCAGAATTATCTCCCCTTTTTCTGTCATTTTGGCATGAAACATGTGGAGTTTGTGTCACAAACTCCTCCTTCAGTTTGAAAGTTATTCAGTGTATAAGTGGTATACATAATAACCATGAATAGTAGATGAGCAACACTCAATTTTCATGTGTTTAGTGCTTGGCATTGCAGAATTTTCTCCCCTTGAACTTTGAGTATTTTTTGTTATTTTGTCATGAAACATTGGGAGTTGGTGTTACGAAACTCCTCCTACAATTTTAAAGTTTTTCAATTGATACTTGCCATGCACAATAACCACAAACAAATGTGCAAGACACAAATTTTCATATGTTTAGCACTGGGCATTGCAGATTTATCTCCCCTTGAACTTACATGTATTTTTTTTTCTTCAATTTTGGCATGAAAAATGGGGAGTTGGTGTTTCAAACTCCTTCAGTATAAAGTTATTCAGTGTTTAAGTAGTATACATAATAACCATGAATAGTAGATGAACAACAATCAAGTTTCATGTGTTTAGGGCTAGACATTGCAGAATTATCCCCCCTTGAACTGGGTAATTTTTGTCATTTTGATATGAAACAATGGGAGTTGGTGTCGCATACTCCTCCTTCAATTTTAAAGTTATTCAATTGATACTTTCCATACATAATAACCACAGATAGCAGATGTGCATGACACAATTTTCATGTGTTTAGCACTTTATTTATCTTCCTTTGAACTCTTAAGTATTTTTGTGGTTTTGAACTGTTACATGGGTAGTTGGTGTCACTAACTTGAATTTGCAATCAAAGCTGCCATGCGGGGGTATTTATCACCTTTAGTGATAGTTCTAGTTCATCCTGCATTAAGCAACCACTTCCTATTATAGACCCCTATATTACACTATCACTAAAGGCAGATTCTACATTACTGCACTAGGAAGTTTCTGCATTACTTTCATGCTGCATTCAGCAGCTACATGCTCTTATGTGGATTCATTATATGGTCATTAAAGGCAGGTTATACTGTATATGTTGTTTTTTTTCAGTTCCGGGTGGGGATAAATATAAAACAGAGCTTGAGTCCTACTTGAGGGAGTTTAATTATCCAATGAACTTTGACACAGTAGCCGCGTATGGGGGATATGTCAGCAGTATAACAGTCAACAAAGTTACGTATGGCAGTGAAGGTAAGCACCAGCACTCCACATTGCATTACCATGTGTTTTACCATTTGCAATGTTTATCTCTTGCCAAAAATGACTTCTGTCAAATTGCATTTTGACATTGGTATATTCAGTGCTCCAGATAATATTTACTAATGTGTACGTATGCATACATTTATTTTCAATGCTGAAAGTCAAAATGAAATGCTGAAAATGAGAGATGTGTGATTCTTGTTTTTCTTGTTTTTTTCATTCCAGATTACTTTATCAAAAAAACTTAACAATCTAGTTCACACTCATCTTTTCCTCCCTTTTTTCAAAATAACTGAACAAAGTTGACATTTTCTCTTCTTTTGACGACCAATTCCAGAAGACACCATAACTTTCGTTTTTGTCTATCAGATGTTCGCAATGGGACTACTTCTTGGCCCTTACCCCTTTTCACCCATTCGACAAACCGTGGCCTATTCCGGTATCCTACATTTCATGAAAAGTTTCAGAATCGACCATGATTTCCGAATGCTTCATACCATGAATACACTGGACACAACTATGCAAGAGTGCATCGAGATGTAAAAAAAATCACGACAGAAAACGAGAATCAGATTTCAGATATCTTCAAAAAAATTACCGGAATGTTACAAGCTACAGTAAAACCTGTGTAAGACAGCCACCTTTGGGACCAAGAGAAACTGGCTGTTATATACAGGTGTCTGTCTTATAAAGGTTTCATTAGGGAAGAAGATATCCTGCTAAGTATTGCCCGTAAACTGTTGACAAAAATTTCATGTATGTTGAAATAGTTTAAATTGTTTAAAAATACAATATTACATGCAGATGAATATGTGGAAGTATGAATTAAAATCAAAACAACGAAAAAAACATGTAAGGTTTCTTTTGTACACATGTTCTATTCGCATCTCATTTTATGTTATGAAAACAGGTCAACCATATTCCCCATGCATTCCGAACATCATTTACATCTATAAATCTTTACATTATGAAAAATGAAGATCACTTTTTGAAGGGATACTATAGGTGTGCAGTCAGCGTCGTTCGTTCATGTCACGATTTATGAAGCCAGGATGCCCTCTATACAAAGGCAGTTTTAAGGCGTTTCTTTCTCGTTATGGGCTTGTTTGGTCAGTGCATTGCAAAATATTCGTCTAGCATGCTACGATAATGCGAAAATAACAATTTTAACGTATTTGTCCCTGAAAGCAGAGGAAGAAATTGCCGAAAGAAACTTTTCCTTCGTGAAACTGCGAGAAACTGCGAGATTTTGTTTGTTACCTCCTTTTCAAAGAGTATTTTAGACAAAGGGAAATAATCGATCACTTCCGCATAGGTAAAACGCGGCCTCGCACGCCGAATATCGGTGTTTTTATACAGGTATAAAATGCTTTTCGGACCGATTATATGCGGCCGCTGGCCGCGTTGAACAGGTGGCCGTCTTATACAGTAAGTTTATATAGTGAATTTGCACGGGACTGTTTGAATGTGGCGCTCATATACAGGTGGCACTCTTATAAAGGTGGCCGTTAGACCAGGTTTGACTGTACTGTGTGTGTGAAACTCGGAATTCCTTAGTTAAGTACGCCAGTGCAAGCGTCTATTGATGAACTACATTTTTTCTCAAGTCAACGTCAGCTGAGACAAGAAGGGCAAAACACATAAGTTGACCATTGAAATATGTACGCAATTTCCTGTATGCATTTCAGTACGCACAATTTGAGTTTCAAATGCGTTTTGTATAATAAATATGCATGAATAGGCAGGTACGCACCTTATCTGGAGCACTGTATAGTTCTAATAAAGCTTTCTTTCATTTTAACACGTTTTCATACCTTTGAAAACAATTGACCAGATCAGACAATTCCTGTTGGAGCTATGTGATTAGGATCTGCTCTGTTTGTTTATGGAATAAGAGAGATCTGATTCTGCAGTTTCTGCCCGAACTGAAATGTCCTGTGTTCACTGGGTCTACTCTGTTTGCAAAGATTTGAAAAAGCACATTCTAATTTAACGATTTCACTAAGAAATACAGGCACAAATGTATGAACCCATCACTCCTTAAATATTCATGTAGGAAATAATGACATCATGAAGATTTGTAATGGCGCTTGGAATTTTAGGCCATAGTAGAACTGAAGAATCATATCTGTATTATTTAATAAGCAAACAGTGCAGGCCCTGATCAGACGGCTCCTACAGGATCTACTCTGTTTGCAAAAGCATAGACAGGCATATTTATGGAATAGAGGGTTAACCCTTTTCACACATTTGCAAACAGCGTAGACCCAGATCACACCGCTCCTGTAGTAGCAGTTTATCAGGTATGCTAGATGTTTGCCTGTTGAATTTCTACACTTTGTGCCAAAGCCAAATCTTCTTGTGTTGAACTGCCATCATAAAACAATCGGCAAATAAATCCTAATGTCATTATTTTTACATGAATATTAATGATTAAAGCTTTAACCTTTTCCTTCATGAATATTCATGTAAGAAATAATGACATCATAAATATTGATTTTGATTAATTTGTTACAAAAGCACATGGAAACAGGATTTTTTTCCATGGCAGGAACTGCAGAATTATATCTATATTATATCATACGCAAATAGAGCAGACCCTGATTAGACAGCTCCTAAAGGAGTCGTCTGATCTGGGTCTACTCTGTTTGCAGAGGCATAGAAAGGCGTATTTATGGAGTAAAGGGTTAACCGGTCATTGCTGTCTTCCAGATGTGTATGCAACAGCGCAAGAGGCAGAACAAGCTGCAGCCCAGACGGCCATCTCCAGAATTGACAGGAAAAAATCACAAGGTGAGGCTTTGGTCCGTTTAAACATGCTTGCAATGTTCCAAATTTCTCCATGGCATGCTGTGAGTTAACACTTGATGCCATGCATGTCATCTCAGAAGTATTGGCTGTATGAATATTGATTAGCAAAGTTTTTTATAGTAGCATCATGAACATGGGGATTTTTACAATGAAGAAAGTCACAGAAATAGTAAAAGTAGATCTATTTTACTTCTAAATCAAACAGATTAGACACTGATCTAATGGTTCCCGCAGGAGTCCAGATCAGACACTGATCTAATGGTCCCTGCATGGGTCCAGAGCAGACACTGATCTAATGGTTCCTGCAGGAGTCCAGTGCAGACACTGATCTAATGGTTCCTGCAGGAGTCCAGAGCAGACACTGATCTAATGGTTCCTAGCAGACACTGATCTAATGGTTCCCGCAGGAGTCCAGATCAGACACTGATCTAATGGTTCCTGCAGGAGTCCAGAGCAGACACTGATCTAATGGTTCCTGCAGGAGTCCAGAGCAGACACTGATCTAGATCCTGCAGGAGTCCAGAGCAGACACTGATCTAATGGTTCCTGCAGGAGTCCAGAGCAGACACTGATCTAATGGTTCCTGCAGGAGTCCAGAGCAGACACTGATCTAGATCCTGCAGGAGTCCAGAGCAGACACTGATCTAATGGTTCCTGCAGGAGTCCAGAGCAGACACTGATCTAATGGTTCCTGCAGGAGTCCAGAGCAGACACTGATCTAATGGTTCCTGCAGGAGTGCTCTGATCTATGTGTACTCTGTTTGCCAAGGGTCTAAACAGCACTACCATGGAATAAAGGATTAAATTTGTTACAGTAATTTGAGGCCTTGAGTAATTTTAGTGTCGGATTTTGGCATCAGTCTGATCATGGTCTGCCCTATCTGCTTATGACATGATACAGACTTGTTTCTACAGTTTTTGTCAAAGCAAACTATTCCCTTGAAACTTCTACAGTACAAAAGTTCAGATAATTAATATTTATGGTGTCTTTATTTCTTACATGAATATTTAACAGGGACGGGAATAATTAATTAGATAATTCAGTCTAAAAGTTCACTTGCAAGTGAATAGTACAATGAATACAATGAATTGTCACTGCACACTCCCTCCATAATGAATATTAACTAATGTTCATACATTGTAATCTAAATAGAATTAGATCACAGATATTTTGTATGCAGAGTAAACCCTGTTCAGACAGCTTCTACAGGATCTGTGTGATCTGGGTCTACCCTGGTTGCTAAGGTATCGATGAGTGTCTTTCTTATGTAAAGGGTTAAACTGTGCTTTCTGTAGACATGTAGGTTTTGTAAAAGTACATAATATAGCCTTTGTGTTCTTGTTACATAAGATAGGTGCACAAGGTAGATAACAATTCTCCTTGTTACATAAGATAGGTTCACAAGGTAGATAACAATTCTCCTTGTTACATAAGATAGGTGCACAAGGTAGATAACAATTCTCCTTATTACTTTAGATAGGTGCAAAATGTAGATAAGAATTCTCCTTGTTATACAAGATAGGTGCACAAGGTAGATAACAATTCTCCTTGATACATAAGATAGGTGAACATGGTAGATAACAATTATGCCCTGCTACACAAGATAGAATGCATCTTAGTACGATAAACTTAGAGCTCTTTCTGCATTAGATAGCTCAGAGTTATCCTTATTACATAAGATGACTTAAAGTTTTTGCTAATGTAAGATAGCATAGTTATCTCTGTTGCATCAGATAACTTAGAGTTCTTGCTACATAAGGTAGCATTTTTATGCCCCCCATCAAATCTGCGGGGCATATTGTTTTTGCCCTGTCTGCCTGTCTGTTTGTCACCAACTGTAACATTGGTCATAACTTTTGAGCCATTACAGATAGAAACTTGATATTTGGCATGCATATGTATCTCTCATAAAGCCTCACATTTTTAGGGGTGACATGTCATGGTCAAGGTCATCCTTCAAGGTCAGAGGTCAAATATATAGGTCAAACCACCGACTTAAACATTGGCCATAACTTTTCAACCAGTAAAGATAGAGACTTGATATTTGGCATGTATGTGTATCTCATGAAGCTGCACATTTTGAGGGGTGACATGTCAAGGTCATTCTTCAGGGTCAGACGTCAAATTGGACGGAGGCCTGGTGTTTCACAAACATATCTTGTTATCTCTGTTACATAAGATAGCTTAGAGTTTTTGCTATATAAGGCAGCATAGTTATCTCCTATGTTTTACATAAGATACAATTTCTTGCTACATAAATTAGCATAGTTATCTCTGTTGCCTAAGATAGCATAGCGTAGAGTTCTTGCTACATAAGATAGCATAGTTATCTCTGTTACATCACATAGTTTGGAAGTCTTGCTACATAAGATAGCATAGTTATGTCTGTTACATCACATAGCTTGGAGGTCTTGCTACATAAGCTAGCATAGTTATGTCTGTTACATCACATAGCTTGGAGGTCTTGCTACATAAGATAGCATAGTTATGTCTGTTACATCACATATATTGGTGGTCTTGCTACATAAGATAGCATAATTTTGTCTGTTACATCACATAGTTTGGAAGTCTTGCTACATAAGATAGCATAGTTATGTCTGTTACATCACATAGCTTGGAGATCTTGCTACATAAGATAGCATAGTTATGTCTGTTACATCTCATAGCTTATAGTTCTTGCTACATAAGGTAGCATAGTTATCTCTGCTACATAAGATAGCTTAGAGTTCTTGCTGCATAAGTGTAACTTATTTCTGATATGTAAGATAGCTTTGAGTTTGCCCTGCCACATAGGATTAATTACCGTAGATGTTTGCGTGCTAAATACCATTGAAATATTGAGACTGTCACAGTAGCTCTGGAATAGAGCTTTGGCCTTGAATGTGGGAGGTCACAGGTATGATGATACTAGAAACTTTATGATCAACATTAAAACAGTAGTATTAGGACCTGTCAGCAGAGTCCTATAACAGTGTATTTGTGCACTGAGTCTGCTTTGTAAAATTGAAAACTTGTTGATGCTAGGATAAACTGAAATTTAAGATAGCATAGAGTTCTTGTTACTTTTATAAGACAGCTTAACGTTCTCCCTGCTACAAAAGACAGCTTGTTCCATGCTAGGTAGAATAGCTTAAGGTTATTTCTGCTATATAAAACAGCTTGTTCCATGCTAGGTAAAATAGCTCAAAGTTCTCCCTGTTACATAAGATCGCATGCTCTATGCTAGGAAAAATAGCTTAAAGTTCTCCCTGCTTCATAGTACAGCTTACTCCATGCTAGGTAAAATAGCTTAAAGTTCTCCCCCTACATAAGGTAGTGTAGATTTCTCTTTTGCTATATAAGACAGTTTAGAATTGTGTTTGCTACATAAGATGATTTAGATTTATCTATGCTACATGAGCTAGTGTAGAATATGCTTCATAAGATAGTTTAGTGTTCTGGCTACTCTATGTTGCTCATAGCTCTCATTGTCACATAAGATAGTTATGTATTCTCTCTGCTTTATTAGATAGCATAGAGTTCTCTGTGGTACATAAGATAGTTTAGTGTTATCTTGGCTACACTATCAGTGTTCAATCTAGGCTGCGCCATTGCAGAATTGGCCCCCTAAAGCCGCCCTTTTTTACCAAATGGTGCATAATTAATACCATTGTTGGCCCAACGGGTGCATTTCGAAATTCAATTTCCTTTTTTCAGTATTGTTCGTTCTTTGTGTTTCTTGCGTCCTTTGCGTATCTAAATGCACACACATAGACTGACACACAACCTATTTTGCTGCATCAGCGTGTACAGTAGTAAAATTCGATAACCACTCTGTGTTGGCATGGACTCAACTTTGTTACTACATATAGAATCTAGCCAGCATCGAAAAGATGTTAGAATTTCAGACTATTTTTCTGCCCCTTTGTCTAAATACTGAAGTCAGCGTATCAGAGACATATCAAAATTCATTCATGATCATATGTGACACTTCTCATTGTAATAATTCAAATGAAAAACTGTCGAGAAACGTTGACATTGATTCAAAAAAGTGCAAGGAAGTTTCAGTTATTAATGGTTTAGTGATGGATGTTTAAAAAATACTGGATAGTTTTTATCAAGTTGATAGATTGTTGTTCCAGTCATTATATACAGTCTTATCAAAATGAGAATCAAAGATTAACTTCCAGTCTGACAAGGGTCAAATAATGTGAGAAAAACGGTAATAACGGTAGCGCCACACAACAAATTTCACCAGGCGTCGAGTCGTTTCGGACCCTTCATTTCGACCATTAGGCCAAGACAAACGTCTTGGATATAGTAAATTGGTAAATAATGTTTATGTTACATGTTTACCTGTCTTGTAAATAATGTTTATGTTACATGTTTACGTGTCTTTAACTTTGGCCCCCCAATTCATATGGATGGCCCCCTATAAGAAAGTCCATGGACCCGGAGGGCCCCCTCTGAGTTCAAGCTAGATTGAACACTGCACCATGTTGCTCATTGTTCTCCTTGTTACATAAGATAGTTAAGTATTCTCTCTGCTACATGAGATGTGTGCTACATAGCATAATTTAGTGTTCTTTTTGCTATGCTATGTTTCTCATAGTTCTCCTTGCTACATATGATAGTTTAATACTTTACTGGCTACTCTATGCTGTTCATAGTTCTCTTTGTCACATAAGATAGTTTAGTATTCTCTCTGCTTCATCAGATAGCATAGAGTTCTGTGTCCTACATAGCACAGTTAAGTGTTCTGTTTTGTTGCTCATAGTTCTTGCCACATACATAGTTTGAAGCTCTCCTCTATAGCACAATGCAGCATGCTTTATTTCCATTCATTGTCATTTGTGTTTTGTATGAGATTGTATATACAGTGGAACTTCGATATCTTGAACTCGGATAACTTGAACTGCGGGATAACTCGAAGTAAAAGATTTGTCCTTCCAAAATTTACAATACAGAATTGTTCTGAAATGTATCACTACACATATCTAGAAACACTTGTGACAGCTTAATGCAGGTCGAAAGTAATGCTGCATTATTTTAGACCTGCATTAAACTGTGAACTTCAAAAATTGTCAAGATTAGAAATTGGATGACTCAAACTTCTGTTATCTCCAATTAATTGGTATGGTCCCTTGTATGGTCCCTTGGAGTTTGAGATATTGAAGTTCAACTGTACAGTTGTGACTTTCCTATTTTATAATCAATTCATTTGTTTTGTACTGATTGCTTATGTTACTGTACATGGGGTACAGACAATTTGAGTGTAATAAAATGAGATGTGCAAACAGTTGAGCTCCAGACCATTCCAGATTACTTTCAATATGGCATATGACCAGGGTCTTTGCTGTTTGATTTTTGCCAGCATAGTAGTATTTAATCTGCCATTTTAAAAACAATTTTGACATTTTTAGCTCACCAGAGCACTTTTGTGCTCAGGGTGAGCTTTTGTGATCGCCTGATGTCCGTTGTCAGGGGTCAACAATTTCAACCTTTAAAAATCTTCTCCTCTGAATCTACAAGGTTCTCAGCTTTCATCTTTGGTACATAGCATCATCTGTAGGTCCTCTACAAAAGTTATATGAATTATGCCCCTGGGGTCAAAATTGGCTCCGCCCCAGGGGTGTTCAGTTTTCAATAGAAACATGTAGTGAAAACTTTGAAAATCTTCTCCTCTGAAACTAGAAGGTTCTCAGCTTTCATATTTGGCACATAGCTTCAACTTCAGGTCTTCTACAAAAGTTATATAAATTATGCCCCTAGGGTCAAAATTGGTCCCACCCAAGGGATTGCCAGTTTTTTGTAGCTGACTGCTTAAACAGCCCATGGGATCACTAGTTATGCATAGGAAAAACTTTAAAAACCTTCTTGTCAAAAACTACATGTCCCAGAGTTTAGATATTTGTTGTATATATTTACTTAGCATACCTTTATGATATTTGTTAGTATCATGGTTCTGAGGCTAAAATTGGCCCTGCCCTGTGTATATAGACTTCTTCACATCAGAAACTACAGTTTAAAGGTCCCCCCTTAAATCAGACTGAGACTAGTCAGTGTGAGTGTTTATGTACGTTATTTATAAATTATGCCCCTGGAGTCAAAATTGACCCCGCCCCAGGGGTGGTCAGTTTTCAATAGAAACATATAGTAAAACTTTGAAGTTCTTCTCCTGAAGCTGGAATGTTCTCAGATTTCACATTTGGCACATAGCATCATGTTCAGGTCTACTACAAAAGTTATATAAATTATGCCCCTGGGGTCAAAATTGGCTACACGCCAGGGGTGGTCAGTTTTCAATAGAAACATATAGTGAAAACTTTGAAAATCTTCTCCTCTGATTGTCTGGTGAGCGATGTTAGGGCCATTCTGGCCCTCTTGTTGATATTGACATTACTGCTACAACTTTTTCTGGATCCTGTATACCTTACCTTAGCTTGCAACCCAGATGCTATTTATATTCCCACAGACAAAGTATGGGGGGTATGTAGGAGTCAATATGTCTAAAGAGACAAGTCGTAACCCTGTCACTGTTGAATATTCATGCAAGAAATCATGAGATCATGAGATTACTGAACTTTTATAATGGCGTACATACACAATGGCATACATACACAGGAATTTTTGTATTGGTAGAAACTGTATCATCATGGCATAAACAAGCAGAACAGACCCTGGTCAGATAGATCCTACAAGACCCATCTTATCTGGGTCTGCTGTTTGCAAAGAAATTAATAGGCAATTATATGAAGGAAAGGGTTAATAGTAGCCCCAATAAAGGGTTTGGTGGAGAAATGACACTTTTAGTATCTGAAATAATGTGAGCTCTGTCAAACACTTTTAGTATCTGAAATAATGTGAGCTCTGTCAAAAATGACGCATAGCCATTTACAAAACAGTGCAGGCTAAGATTAACACCCATATTGGAAATGCTGTTGGTATAAATGGCACAACTGTTTATCTGATGCAGCATGGGGAACTCTGACAGTAGCTTATACCTTTACTGCATGAATATTCATGTAAGAAATAATGATCTCATTAATAGTAATTACATTAATAGGACATGGACATTTTTGGCCATGACAGAAACTGTAGAGTGTAGAATCCATATTAAATAATAAGGAAACAGAGCAGACCCTGATCCTACAGGAGCCATCTGATCTGTGTCTACTCTGTTTGCAAAGGTGTAGAAATAGAGAATAATAGGTTAGTGCCGTAGATGGGACGCCTTTATCCGACAAGGGGAGAAAACTGTTTTCTCTCCGAGTCGGATAAAGGCGTCCCATCTACGGCACTAACCTATTATTCTATTTATCCAGTCAATTTAGTTATATCTTTTTACATAGACTCATAAAACATACGAATATTGAAATAATTTGCATTGAAAATGCGGTTTTTCGATCAACGGACCTCCCTTTTTATTTCCGTTCTAAAGACGTAAACAATGAGCTACCGCAGAGGAAAATAGTTTCGATACTTACAATACAAGAAAATAGTTTCGATACTTACAATACAAGACGGGAAAACGTGCTTGAATTTGAAAAATAAGATCATTTGAATCGAGAGTCGATATGTTAATTCAAACAGACATGGTTATTATTCTACCGGAGGCTCTACATGCAAATTCGAGTTCCGTCGTCTCGGTGTCTATTTTTAGATAGGGCTAACGTCACTCGTCAATGGAACTGAACAGGCTATATTTAGGTCTATGACCATCACCGCCCTTGTAAGAGTTTATCGATTAAATTATCATGAGAGTGATAAATGTTTTAATGAAGTTTTATTGTTTTATTTTAATTTTTAAAAAAAAAACGCGTCAATATAGTAGCATGGTAACTTTATATACATCTTAAATTTCGCTTACAGTATGTCTGGCCCGATAGCGTAGTGGTTACGATGGTCGCTTATCGTACAGTCAGCCATGGTTCGATTCTCACCACTGACAAATCTTTTTTTTCTCTTTTTCCTTTCTATTATTTTTTTAAATGACGGTTCGGGTTTTTACTTGGATACTTAATGATAATTATCCATATTAAGTGTTTTTTCTTTCAATTTAATACGTTATTTTTGGTAAAACAATTTTGAAGAAAAATTAAAAATAGTTCCTGTTGTAAGAAGAAATTCCTACACCTACTATACAAATAAACCTCTACTGTACGTATAAACTTAGGTTTATTATGCTACCCCTTTATTACGTCACTAGCGGCTGTAGTGACGGGATAAAGGTGTATTATGGAGTAAAGGGTTATCCGAGTCTAGGCATTGTGCAGATGTGAGTGTTGTTTTCTGTTCCTATGATATGATTTCATATGATTGTTTTGATGCCAAGGTTCTTTGTTAACCCTTTACCTCATAGATACTCTTTTTTATGCCATTGCAAATAGGATAGACCCAGATCATACAGCTCCTGTAGGTAAAAGTTGTTTGATCAGGGTCTGCTATGTTTGGTTTGGAAAATATATATACATACGTATGATTTTACCATAGTCAGAAATTCTAATGTTCATAATGCTTTTATATAAAAAAACAATTAATTATTATTTGTAGAGTGATTATTTCTTATATGAATATTCATGAGATAAAGGGTTAAAAGCATATGGCTGTTGCTGATTTGTTTTTTGCTACACGCAGAGCAACAGATAATGTGCGTACTCAAATACTATAAGTGTCCTTTCTCCACCAAACCCTATGTCGTGACCACTCTTTAGAATCGTCACGTAGGGTTTGATCTAAAGAGTGGTCACAACATAGGGTATAGTGGTGAAATAAGGAAGTTATTCATTAAACATTTTTAATTACGCATCTTATCTGGATTTTGTACACGTTTTATAATTTGCTTGTATTTTTGTTTGTTAGTGTCTAGCTTGCCAGAGATAGACTGGGATGATACATGTAAGTTGAAGTGTTGTAGATTTTGTAGATTTTGATTTAGAATACAGTAGAGCCTGTCTTAAGCTGCCGTCAAAAAGGTCTAATTATCGGTCTGTAAGGCAGTTATTAGCTTAATGCAGGTCAAAAGTATTGCAGGTAGCTCCTGCATTAAGCATCCACCTGCATTTTAAGACTCCTATGTTCAATAGATGAATGGCCGCTTAGGACAATTTCTACTGATGTGTTATTATTAGCTCTTTGCATGTGAAAGAATGGTCTTAAAGTCACATTCTTAAAGTCACTCTCTTATACATGAATACTTATTAACTCTTTGCATGCTAGCTGCAAAACTGTAATTACCAGTGCAAACTGTTAGGACCCAGATCAGATGCTGCATTATGTGGTGTCTCATTAGGATCCAAACTGTTAGGATCCAGATCAGATGCTGCATGATGTGGTGTCTCATCAGCATCCAAACTGTTTGAAACTGACTATATTTTTGCATAGAAATTAGAGAAATTTTATTTCAAAGATTGAAGCAGATGGCAATTGTTGCAGAATAATTACTTAGAATGCAAAGAGTTTTAAAAGTAAAGTGTTGAGAATATATAGGAGAGGACACATTTTGCACAGCACACATGACAGTAACTTAGCATACAACGAGCTAACCCTTATCCGGCTGTCTGAGACCTGATGAGAATTTGCAAACAGCTTCGATCCAGATGAGACTCCCAAGTAACTCGACGTCTAATCAGGATTTCCAGGCTGTTTGACACTTGGTGAAAGGTTTTTGCAGGATTGTTCGAATCTGAAGTAGTCAAAATTGCACCAGGTCCAAATTTGAGCAGACTTTATTTTTTTTGCCAGCGGAGGAAGGGTGTATATGGTGATGGGCTGATGTATTCTTTGAGTAACTTATTTACTATTCCAACATGTCAGTACCCATCTTTGGTTGTAAAATGATATTCAGTACTTATCCCTTTACTCCATTAATACGCCTTCCTATGCCTTTGCAAACAGAGTAGATCCAGATCAGATGGCTCCTGTAGGAGCCATCTGATTAGGGTCTGCTCTGTTTGCTTATGAAATAATATTGATGTGATGGCTAAAACTTCATGCATCATTATATAAAATAAACTTATTAATATTCATGATGTCATTATACCCCCACAAGCATGTTGAGAGGGCATACAAATCACCCTGTCCGGCGGGCGGGCGTACGTTTTGTCGGTCAACATTTGAATATGGGTAGTTGATGTCGCAAACTCCTCCTTCAATTTTAAAGTTATTGAATTTATATTTGGTCTGCATAATAACCATTATGGTAGATGTTCAAGACCTAATTTGCAATTGTTTAGCACTGGGAATTGCAGAATTATCTCCCCTTGAAATTTGAGTATTTTTTGGTCATTTTTTGTGAAACATGGGGAGTTTGTGTCGCAAACTCCTCCTTTAATTTGAAAGTTATTGAATTGATATTTGCCATATATAAAAAACCTTGAATAGTAGATGCCCAAGACATAATTTTTATATGTTTAGTTGCAAGCATTACAGAATTATTTACCATTTAACTTTTTGTGTTTTGGTCCTGTTATAATAGGTAGTTTGTGTCACAAACTTGGATTTGCAATCAAAAATGTTGTGCGGGGGTATTCATCACCTTTAGTGATAATTCTAGTTATTTCTAACATTAATATTCATGGGGTAAAGTGGTTAAGTATAATGAAATTACACAATAGACGGAGTGGTTATTTTATTAATCCTTTCCCTCATATACACACATTTTTTTAATTTTTTATTTTTTTTTGGGGGGGGGGGGGGGGGCATTCTTGTAAACAGAGTTAATGTCTGGTCTGTCTGATCAGGGTCCGGGGTCTGGTCTGTCTGAACAGGGTCTGGTCTGATTATGGAATAATACAGAATTGATATCGAAGTTTGTATCACTTCCAAAAGTTTCATTGTACCTCTTATCCAGACCTGACTGGCATTTGTAAAGATATTGGGTCAAGATGAGGTGATGATTTAACTCACATCTCAACAGCATTCAAGTTGTTTCACACTTGGTCAGTTGTTTCTAGACAACTTGAAGAAATTAAAACTATTCAAACATTGTAACAGATCAGAGAGTGAGCAGACATTGAGCTGCGCCTTGGGGTAAATATACCAATTCTCGGGCTGACAATATCCTCTATCACCCGACAGCTATGTGTTAATTATATAATGAAATAATTACATCATGAATATTAACTAGATTAACTGTTATAATAGCACATGGAAGAAACTGTAGAATCATATCTACATTATATCATAAGCAAACAGAGCAGACCCTGATTGGACAGCTCCTGAAGGAGCCATCTGATCTGGGTCTACTCTGTTTTCAAAGGCATAGACTGATGTATAAGGTCAAGGATTAATATAATTACATGTATTAGCATTTTGTATATTGTATGATTCTGTTTTTACTGTGGACTCTTTCAAATATTTCAAGAACTTTGCATTCAGAAATAAGTAGATATTTTATCTTCATTGTATATGGGTTTTTGGATTTCGGATGTAACCGACATGCTGCAAAAATTATGTATATATATGTAAGTGTACTGACCCATGAAATATATGCACAGGTCCATGGTCAGAAAAATCATACAATACCATGTACAGTATAATTTCGATATTTCGAAATTTTAGTTATGAAGAATTGATGCCTTTTTTAGGCAGGCGACTGCTTAATGCAGGGTGAAAGTCATGTAGGAAACTGGAGGAGGTATCTGCATGACTTTCAATCTGCATTGAGCTGCCACCAGTCCTGTCTTAAAGACCGATAATGAGATTTGCTTGCCTTTTTGTTTTTACTGTATTCATATTGATTGATATAAGCTGTTATGTGGATAATACAATTCAATTTTTCCTTAGGTTTGTTTGATAAAACTATCATATAGAAGTCATTCTAATTACAATGTACATCATTGTTTGTATGTCAGTATATTTGGCATGCCTATGATATTTTGTTTACACATGTACTTTACTAATAACCCTTTACTCTATGAATATTCATGCTTGATTCAGACCATTTTTGATTTTATTTATATTAAAAATTCTTGTTATAACCCTTTCCCTGTTGAATAATCATGTTAGAAATAATGACATCATGAATATTTATAAGCTGATTTTTTATACTGGCATGCAATGTATATGAACAAGACATTTTGGTATTGATAGAAACAGTAGTGTCAGATCTATTATAATTTCATAAGCAAAAAGAGGAGATCCTGATCAGACGGCTCCTATAGGAGCTGTCTGATCTGGGTCTACTGTTTTTAAAAAAGTCTTGAAAACACCTTGATATGAGGGAAAGGGTTAAAAGTGTGAATGAGTCAATTTATTGCTGTGGCAGAAAAGAATCAGATGTGTCACATATAAAGCAAACAGCATGGACCCTGATCAGACAGATCCTACAGGAGCTGTCTGATCTGGATCTACTCTGCAAAGGTATCGGAAGGCAGGATCATGGAATAAAGGGATACACTTTCATATGATTAATTGTTATGACTTACATTATTAACAGCTAGCTATTCCCCTGTATTAAATTGGGCTGATGAAGATAGTAAGTGACATTGACATCCTATAACTGTCTATATCTCCTCCAAACCACCATAGTATACTCAAGTGTTGTCTATGATATCTTTATTGCATCATAGTACCTGAATGTATTTCTGTGCATGAGTTCCATGCAAGGAAAAACCTCTTGTGTCTTCTTCCTCCTGTAATTAGCTGGACGTCATGAAATACTGTTATTGTCGTGTTATTTTTACCTGCCAAAATGCGAATATTCCTACATCACTGAAAGGATATTTAGCTTCAGTAAACCTGTGTTTCAAAGGTTTTTCACGAGATTCACAATGAATATACATACACTCGAGTAAGCCAAGTAGGAAAGCTTTTATTAGCGGAAACAATCAATATTAACCGAAGCTGTACTTTTCGTGTAATTATTTAAATTTTGACTGGTTAAAAATACAGGACAATACAGTGAGGTAAAACGCCTATACAAACAGAGCATTATAGTTCTGTGACTTACATTTGCTTAATACTTTGTGTAGTATTGAATTTTGCTCCCCAGCACTGCACCAAAGTGAATAGTGTTACGGAAAACCATTACGGAAAACCAACCTTTTGAAGTATCATACATTTGTCCTCAATTGCATGTAATAATTTTTTTGATTTTACCATTGGAACCATTTTAGCTTTTATAGAAGAAAAAAACCAAACCGAGCTATTCTCATAAACCGAGCTTAACACTTCGCTTGCTGTTCACGTCAATATACCTACCTGTAAAATCAGGGTCTGCACTATTTACAAATTGATTGTGCAACCAGTGCACTCTACTGCAGTGATTGCACAGAGAAATAATTGCAGACAGTGGAGATATATGTAATTATACAGCAGGGCATGGGTAAGAAGAAGAACGTTTTTTTTTAAATTCAGCAAGAGAAGGGTTAACATTGGCTATTACCTATTTACTATTTATGCAAATCTTATGAAACTTCACAGAGTTGTTTACTGTCACAAGAGCTACAATCAAACAGACATGCAGTGGCACCCACATGCAGTGCTCTTGTTTTTCTTTAAAAGATGACTTTTTGTAGATTTGTACAATATATGGCGAATGTAGAATAGACCTTTGTGAATTAATTTTTTAACTCTTTGCACACTGGTGGCGATTTCATGATAATTATGCAAACAGGTTGTACTCAAATAAAACACCAAGTAACTTTGTCATGAGGGACCAAATTGTTTGAATCATATGATGTCTTAACTCTTTCCCTAATGTACATTTCTGCATGAATTGATTGTCATAGGAATTGTTGACTTAGACAAAAATGAAATTAAATGCATATAATGCAATAAGCAAACAGAGCAGACCCTGATCAGACAGCTCATACAGAAGCTATATGATCTGGGTCTACTCTGTTTACAAAGGCATAAAAAGGTGTTTATGCCAGGGAAAGGGTTAAAACATCTACCAACTTACACTGACATGGTACATTACTAAGACTGATGTCATCCAGAAACAGGCTTGCTGGTCTCGCACACAGAAAGAACTACATTGTAATAAAATGTCAATCAGCTGAGTATACTAGAGTATGGTTTGGGAGATGGAAACGTGTGATGTGTAATACTAACCAATCTCTGTAGTGTCTGTCGTTCTCTCACTCTACATGTATCTTCTTCTGACATTGTTTTGTAACTATGGTCAGTTAACCCTTTCCTTTGATATTAATGCATATTCACCCCTTTGCACTCAGAGTAGACCTTGATCATATGGTTCCTCTTGGAGCCATCTGATCAGGGTCTGCTCTGTTTATTTATGAAATTATATAGATTTGATCATGCAGTTTTTGTCTAAGCCAAATATTTCCATGAAAATGTTACCATATATATATATATTTATATAAATAATAATCCTGAAGTGATCAATTCATGCATAAACGTCCATTAGGGAAAGGGTTAAATGCTTGTTGTTAGCTCACCTGGCACAAAGTGCCAAGGTGAGCTATTGGGATGATCCTATGTCCGGCGTCCGGCGTCGTGCGTCGTGCGTATGTGCGTATGTGCGTTGTGCGTTGTGCGTCGTGCGTACGTGCGGGCGTCAACAATTTACTTAAACATCTTCTTCTCTGGAACTACAAAGCCAAGAGCTTTGATATTTGGTATATAGTATGATGTAATGGTCCTCTACAAAGATTGTTCAAATTATGTCCCCCGGGCCAAAAATGGCCCCGTCCTAGGGCTTATCAGTTTTTCATAGGAAAATCTTTAAAAATCTTCTTCTCTGAAACTGTAAGGCATAGACCTTTGATATTTGGTATGTAGCATCATCTAATGGTCCTCTACTAAGATTGTTCAAATTATGACCCCTGGGCCAAAAATGGCCCCACCCCGGGGCTTATCAGTTTTTCATAGGAAAATCTTTAAAAATCTTCTTCTCTGAAACTGTCAGGCATTGACCTTTGGTATTTTGTATGTAGCATGATCTAATGGTCCTCTACTAAGATTGTTCAAATTATGACCCCTGGGCCAAAGGACCCCTGGGCCAAAAATGGCCCCGCCCCCGGGGCTTATCAGTTTTTCATAGGAAAATCTTTAAAAATCTTCTTCTCTGAAAATGTAAGGCATAGACCTTTGATATTTGGTATGTAGCATCATCTAATGGTCCTCTACTAAGAATGTTCAAATTATGACCCCCAGGACAAAAATGGCCCCGCCCCATGGCTTATCAGTTTTTCATAGGAAAATATTTAAAAAAATTCTTCTTTGAAACTGTAAGGCATAGACCTTTGGTATTTGTAATGTAGCATCATCTAATGGTCCTCTACTACGATTGTTCAAATTATGACCCCTGGGCCAAAAATGGCCCCGCCCCAGGGCTTATCAGTTTTTCATAGGAAAATCTTTGGAAAAAATTCTTCTTTGAAACTGTAAGGCATAGACCTTTGGTATTTGTAATGTAGCATCATCTAATGGTCCTCTACTACGATTGTTCAAATTATGACCCCTGGGCCAAAAATGGCCCCGCCCCGGGGCTTATCAGTTTTTCATAGGAAAATCTTTAAAAATCTTCTACTCTATAATATATAAGGTATAGACCTTTGATATTTGGTATGTAGCATTATTTAATGGTCCTCTACCAAGATGAATCAAATTATGATCCCCGGACCAAAAATGGCCCCGCCCAAGTGCTTATCAGTTTTTCATAGGAAAATCTTTAAAAATCTTCTCCTCCAAAACTGTAAGGTCTAGGCCCTTGGTATATGGTATGTAGCATCATCTAATGGTTTTCTACCAAGATTATTCAAATTCAATACCCCTGGGTCAAAAATGGCCCCGCCCTGGGGCTTATCAGTTTTTCATATGAAAATCTTTAAGAATCTTCTTCTCCAAAACTGTAAGGCCGAGACCTTTAATACTTTGTATGTACATGTAGCGTTATCTAATAGTTTTCTACCAAGATTGTTCAAATTATGTCCCCTGGGTTGAAAATGGCCCTGCCCCCGGGCATATCAGTTTTTCATAGGAAAGTCTTAAAAAATCTTCTTCTCTTAAAAATCTTTAAAAGTCTTCTCTGAAATTGTAAGGCATAGACCTTAGATATTCGGTATGTTGCATTATCTAATACATGTAGTCCTCTACCAAGATTGTTCAAATTATGACCCCCGGATCAAAAATGGCCCCGCCCTGGGGCTTTACAGTTTTTCATAGGAAAATCTTAAAAAAAATCTTCTCCTCCAAATCTGTAAGGTCTAGACCCTTTATATTTAGTATTTAGCATCATCTAATGGTTTTCTACCGAGATTTTTCAAATTATGCAATCTGTCATTGAAATCATAAATCTGTTACGAACAGGTGAGCGAATAAAGGCCATCATGGCCCTCTTGTTTTTTATTGTCAGTGATGTCAGTATATCAGAAACAAAGAGTTCAGTTAATCATAAATGCTAAAAGTGAGTGTCTTGATATTGGTAGAAAGTGTAGACCAAGGTCAGAGGAGTCCTTAAATCAGGAATGCTCTGAATAGGATCTACACTATTTATTTTTTAACATTACCTATATCACTATATCGTGACATTCCAAATTACTTAGAACAGGTCTTTCTGGACTGAGTAGGAGTTGCCTTTCTGGACAAAGTAGGGATTGACATGATTCTGGACTGAGTAGGGATTACTTTCGGGACGTAGCAGGGATTGCCTTTCAGGACAAAGTAGGGATTGCCTTTCATGACTCAGTAGGGTTGCCTTTCTGGACTCAATAGGGATTGTCTCTGGACTGAAATAGGATTATCCTTTCTATACTGAGATGGGGATGTCCTTTCTATACTGAGATGGGGATGTCCTTTCTAGACTGAATAGGAGTTCACTTTCTAGACTGAGTAAGGGTTGTCCTTTCTGTACTGAGATAGGGTTGTCCTTTATGGACTGAATAGGTGTTGACTTTCTGGGGTGAGTAAGGGTTATCCTTTCTGGACTGAATAGGTGTTGACTTTCTGGGGTGAGTAAGGGTTATCCTTTCTGAACTGGACTGAATATGGTTATCCTCTCTGGACTGAGTAAGGGGTATCCTTTCTAGGCTGGACTGAATAGGATTATCCTCTCTAGGCTGAATAGGGGTTATCCTTTGTGGACTGAGTAAGTTATTCAGTTGGGGTTATCCTTTTTTACCTGAGTAGGGATTATCCTTCTGGACAGAGTAGAGATGGCTTTTCTAGACTGAATAGGGGTTATCCTTTCTGGACTTAACAAGGATTGCCTTTATGGACCAGATAGGGATTGCAATTCTGGACTGAGTTGGTGTTGCCATTCTGGACTGAGTAAGGGTTTCCTCACTGGACAGAATAGGGGTTGCCTTTCAGGACTGATTAAAGGTTGTCCTTTCCTGGGCTGAGAAGGGAGTATCCTTTCTGGACTGAGTAAGTGTTGTCCTTATTGACTGAGTAAGGTTTCAATCTTTACATGTTCTTTCGGGACTGATAGGGGTTGTCCTTTCTGGACTGAGGAGGAGTTGCCATTCTTGACTGAATAGGGATTGCCTTTCTGGACTGAATAGGCTGATATTTGATATTAATTAATAAGACCTACAGCTACAGTTGTTGTTGGTGGAGGTGATTTAAAAACATTAATGCTTTACATGCTAAGTAATTGTTGTCTTGCAAATGTTGTCTGCCAAGATCCTTTCTTTTTCTATTTTTTTTCTTTTATTTCTCTCTAAAAAATCTGTCAGATTGTCAAACAGTTTGGATCCTAATGAGAGTTACACAGCATCTCATCTTGACCCAAACTGTTTGCATAAGCTATCACAAATTTGCTTGTAGCATCCAAACTTTTTATTCTTGAGAGCTAGTCTCGCAGCTAGGGCTACAATCTGAAAATAATCATAGCTCAGTTATGCATAACCCTTTCACAAAGGTGCAACCTTTACAAGTGTTGGCACCATCATGCAGTCTTGTTGTAGACATATATATAAATATTGGTTTGCTGGTTTGCCAAAATTATCTGATGTATCGGATTCATGTTAACCCATTGCCTGTTTAACATTTATTCAAGATTTTACCCCAAATTATTATTCATGGGATTTCTTCAACAGTAAAACCCTGACCAGATGGCTTCTACAGGAACCATCTGATCTGGGTCTGCTCTGTTTACTAATGCATTTATATGAAGCAAAGGATTAATATCCATGTAATATGGTTTGTAGAGAAATTACAGACCTATACTTAGGATAGGTTTAACCCTTTGCTCCATAGATACCCCTTTTTATGCCTTTGCAAACAGAGTAGACACTCTTCTGGACAGGACTATAAATTGAGGCCCAATGTATCGGTGCTTTACACTGGGCATCTAAAAGAACCAGAAACTTTGTCGATAAAAAGAGTAGGATTTCTCCTCTGTATCATCTCCCCTCTCTCAAGGGCATCCAGTTAGCCCATAGTGAGCATAAATGGATGGTAATCAACACACAAACAGAGTAGACCCATATCAAATGGCTCCCGTAGGAGACGTCTGATTCGGGTCTGCTCTGTTTGCTATATATGATGTAACATAGATATGATTCCACAGTCTCTTCCATGACCAAAAAATCCTTTGTTCATATGCCAGTATACAAATTCAGTTAGTGAATATCCATGAAGCTATGAATTCTTGTAAAAGCTTTCATGAGGAAAAGGGTTAACCCTCTAGTCAAGGTATATTTAAGCAAGAAATAATGACATCATGAAGATTAATTAACTGGTTATGTTATGACAATTATTCATCATGAGAGAATCTGTAGTCAGATCTATATTATATCATAAGCAAACATAGCAGATTCTTATCAATCGGCCCCTATAGCAGTTGTCTGATCTGGGTCTTCTCTGTTTGAAAAGGCATAAAAAGGGGTATCTGTGGTGTAAAGGGTTAAAAGGGATTAATTACCTATTGTATATAAGCCCCTACAATCAAGAAACTCTGCATACTGTATGCAGTGACATTTCTCACTTTCAGTTGTGTTAGTGTAGTCGCCTTTATGTAGTTTTCATGTCAGTGGCAAATTTTTGGTGACAAATGTAAACATTTTGGATCCAGATGAAAGACTAAGTCCATTAGTATCTCACAAGATCCAAAATGGCATTCTGATCATGGTTTTGGGGGATTGTGTGGGTCAGTAGCTCAGTGGTAGGAGTGCTGGAGCCAGATTGGCTCGAGTCCTGGTTGGGCTACAGTCTTTTCACCAGTTGCCCTGTTACACAAAACTACAGGGCATCACAGGTGTATCTAAACTATTCACAAAGATTATTTGAATTTGCCCATGGTATGGAAAGGGTCTTTTATCCAGTCATGTTTAATGTGCCTTATATCTGTTGTCAATATATCTCTCTGCCAGCATTGACTTGCTTCCTAAAAACATGTAATTGAAACAAACAATGCCGGTAGCTGGTAGCTTCATTTCTATCTGCCCGTAGCCGGTAGTTTCGTTTCTTCCTACGTCTTAACTCTAAACTCATTATGTCTCCCCCCATATTTATATGGGGAAGACATATTGTTTTCGTGAGAGTTGTCTGTCTGTCCGTCCGTCTGTCTTCTCCGTCGTCTGTCCGTCACACTTTTTGTCCGGACGATAACTTCAATATGCCTGATGCCAGTTGATTGAAACTTCATATGTGGAAAGAACATAATGAGAGGAAGTGTCATGCACAAGGTCCATAACTCTGGCTACACTAATATAGTAGTTATTTCCCCTTGTAAAAAAATAAACACTTTTGTCCGGACAATAACTTCAATATGCCTGATGCCAGTTGATTGAAACTTCATATATGGAAAGATCATGACGAGAGGATGTGTCATGCACAAGGTCCATAACTCTGACTTCACTAATAATGGAGTTATTGCCCTTGTAAATTTTTTTCACAATTTTTTGTCCAGACGATAACTCCTATATGGCTCATGCCATTGGATTGAAACTTCATACATGGAAAGATCATGATAAGAGAAAGTGTCATGCTAAAGGTCCATAACTCTGGCTTCACTAATATATGAGTTATTGCCCTTGTAAAAAAAGACAATTTTTTGTCAGGATGATAACTCCTATGTGACACATGCCATTGGAGTGAAACTTCATACATGGAACTATCATGATAAGAGAAAGTGTCATGCATAAGGTCCTTAACTCTGGCTTCAATAAATTGAGAGTTATTGCCCCTTGTACATTTGTTTAACGCTTTCTTGTCCGGACGATAACTCCTACATGGCTCTTGCCATCGTATTGAAACTTCATTCATGGAAAGAACATGGTGAGAGAAAGGGTCATGAACAAGGGCCATAACTCTGGCTCAATACTTTTGGAGTTATTGCCCTTTGTTACATTTTTTATCTGATCAATAACTCCTGTTCGACTGATGCTATTGGAATGACATTTCATTTACGGAAAGAGCATGATGAAAGTAAGTGTCATGCACAAGGGCCATAACTCTAGTAGCAATGTTTTTGGAGTTATTAGCTGTTATCATTTTCTTCTTGAAAAATGTAGTGTGGAAAGCACATAATGTGGGGAAGTATCAATCATCAAGTCCATAACATTGTGATTTCTATTTACATATTAATTTTATTAGAGGGGAGACATCCGTTTTTGTGACAAAAACCTCTAGTTTGTTTCTATTCTCAATGTAATATCCTCTTCTAGATCTATTTCTTTTTGACCATTTATCTACTTCATGAATTTTCATGTAAAAAATAATGACATCATGGATATCAATGATTTTTATAATGGTACGCTGAACAAAGAGGAGTCATCTGATCAGGGTCTGCTCTGACCGTCTGCAAATAACTGAACTACTGTTGGTCAGATGTAAAACCCAACTCACTCACTCTGCTCTGTTTGCTTATGGCATGATATAGATCATACCCTACAGTTTCTGCCAGGGCTACACATTTCTGTGTTCATAAATCATTCTCAAAATGTAACTAGTTTTCATAATGTCATAATTTCTTACATGAATATTCATGAAGTAAAATGAGCTAGCATTTATTTGAATTATCTCATTTAAGTATATAAAAATTATGTTGATGTGTTTTAGTTACCCATGTCTTACAATATTTTTTTGGGCTAAAGTAAAACCTTGCTAATCTGAACTTATGTAGTAAAGGAGAATTGAGAAACTTGTTTGTAGGCAGGTTGCTGCTTAATGCAGGGTGAAAGTCATGCAGAAAGCTTCCATCATTAAACTGCCACTTGTCTTAAAGGCCAAACCTGATACTTATTTGAATATTGAGATTAGCGAGGCTGTGCATATTTCTTCAATTTCTTTTCAAAGACAGTTTCAGAATGACAAAGAGTTTGGATCCTGATGAGACGCTTAGTTAAATCTCATCTGGATCCAAACTGTTTGCAAAGGTTATCACACAGTCGACAGTTACAAGTATGTGATAGACGTAAATTGTTATATGTTTTACTTGACATTTTGATGTTTTTACATGTACTTTTAATCATCTACAATCTGTTTAAAGTCATACTTTTGTTTAAGATACTGTTGTGGCTGTTTTACAATTGATTTATATTTGCCATGTTAATTTTGAGGTATAGACTTCGCCACAATATTCGCCAAAGTGAAATAGGCACATAAGATTAAACAGCATATTCAAACTACCAGTAATGTGGAATTAATTAAAATATGTGTTATACATACAGTCAGACATAGTTGGCTAACCCTTGACTCAATAAATACGCCTTTCTACACCACTGCAAACAGAGAAGACCTAGATCAGACAGCTCCTGAAGGAGCCTCCTGATCAAGGTCGAGCTCTGTTTGCTTATGATTAAGATGATTCTACAGTTTCTGCCATGGCCAAAACTTCCTGTGTCTATGTGCTATTATAGCAATTAATCTGATTAATATTAATGATTTCGTTATTTCTTTAATGAATAATCATGTAGTAAAGGGTTAGCTAGTATGTACAGTAATTGTTTTCTGATAAAAGTTATCTTGTAGCCACTGGCATCACCATTTACCCTTGGAATGCTGATGTTTAAAATTTGAACATCACTTATTGTTTAACCCTTCCCCTCATAAAAATGCTTTTTCACACTTTACAAACAGAGTAGACCCAGATCAAATGGCTCCTGAAGGAGCTGTCTGCTCAGGGTTTACTCTGCTCCTGAAGGAGCTGTCTGCTCAGGTTCTACTTTGCCCCTGAAGGAGCTGTCTGCTCAGGGTCTACTCTGTTCCGGAAGGAGCTGTCTGCTCAGGGTCTACTCTACTCCTGAAGGAGCTGTCTGCTCAGGGTCTACTCTACTCCTGAAGGAGCTGTCTGCTCAGGGTCTACTCTGCTCCAGAAGGAGCTGTCTGCTCAGGGTCTACTCTGCTCCTGAAGGAGCTGTCTGCTCAGGGTCTACTCTGCTCCTGAAGGAGCTGTCTGCTCAGGGTCTACTCTGCTTGCTCATGGAGTTATATAGATCTGATTATTCAGTTTCTATTTAGTGCAAATTGAATGGCAAACAGAGAAGACTTTGATCAAAGACACTCTCTTTTCAGGATCTGTATGCAGATACTAGTTAATTCCAATGATCTGGGTCTACACTTTTTACCCTTTACTCCACATATACGCCTTTGCAAACAGAGTAAACCTGTATCAAACGGCTCCTACAGGAGCTGTCTAATCAGGGTTTGCTGTGTTTGTTTACTAATATTATATAAATCTGATTCTACAGATTCTACCATTGCCAAAATTTCCTATGTCCATTTATAACAAATAAATTTAATTAATATTGATGATGTCATTATTTCTTACATGAATATTCATGGAGACAAGGGTTAAACAAAGGCAAGTTGATCCTATTTCTTCATTGGAAGAGTTCATATTTTTGTATTTTGGTATTTTACATGTTATACATGTATGTTCTCAGATTCCAGCGTTCCAACAGCAGCAGCAATACCACCAGAAAAACTACGAGTGATCAAGACACGCATAAAAGAGGTAAGTATGATGTGACCTGCATGGTGACTTTAACCCTTTACTCCATGAATATTCACTCAAGAAATAATGATGTCAGGAATAATTAATTTCTTATTGCGCATGAATGCAGGAATTTTTGGCCATAGCAGAAACAGTAGAATCATATCTACATGTATATTATATCATAAGCAAACAGTGAAGACCCTGGTCATATCTGTCTGATCTGCATCTACTCTGTTTGCAAGTGCATGAAAAGGCGTTTCTGTGAAGGAAAGTGTTAACTCTTTGCATGCTAGCGACGAAACTGTGACAAGAAGTTTACAACATGCAATATAAAAAATTTGGTACAATAGAGGGTTAATACACGTTTTGTCGGGCATTAACATCTGCAGTGTCCCGAGGGACTGTTGTTGGCCCGAGCCCGAAGGGCGAGGGCAACAACATTCCCAAGGGACACTGCAGATGTTATTGCCCGTAACAAACGTGTATTAACGCTATTCTTGCATAAAACCCATTTTCTGCTTTCCTGTATCAATTTAAATCTTCCAAATACAAGCGAAACTATACACTTCTTTGACACTTCGTTCGATTTATGCTGTTTCCGGGCCACTGTTTTCTTTCTAACGTCATTTCATGAGCGTATCAAATATCGTTTACACGGAATTTCATTCAATATGTCTATCACTGAAACAGTTCATTGTCGGTGCCCTTGAAATACTCGCACTGTTCGCCTGGCTTAGTCCAAAACGCTATCATATATATAGCATTCGAGTCCATTGTTTACCCGAGGCCCCGAATAGGTATAATTAAAACCGGTCAACAACAGCGCGTGCGCACGAGAATCGCCTTGTTAATACATGGTCTAGCGGGACTACAACAGCACGTTTTGTGCAAGAATAAAACTTATGCAATGACAAAAAGAGGTCTAATTCTTGGTCTTAAAGAGAAGTGGTAGCTTAATGCTGGATAGTTGTGCAGAAAGATCCTTCTGAATTACTTTTCATCCTGCATTAAGTAGTCACTTAGTTTATTCCTAGAAAGGGTTTTAGTACCGTTTTACTCCTCAAGATATCTTCAAGATTTTAACTGTTTGACATGCTGCTCATGGTTTTTGGAAAATAATTGGGAGAAAATCCACTCTCAGAATTTATATGTAGATGACAATCATATTAAAGTCCCATTATATTTTAGCATCACTTTTCCTTGTGAAAATTTGAAAAGGCTTGCTTTAGAGGCATACAGTGATTGAACTGTCGGTGTATCTGTGTACACCTTGTCCGGAGGGTATCTCCTACATTACTTGTCCGGAGGGTATCTCCTACATTACTTGTCCGGAGGGTATCTCCTACATTACTTGAGGTAGGAGTGCCAAATGTGTATGGGAGTACATCTTGGGATGGCGAAGTGTAGCATACAATTGTCAGGTCTCTGTGACCTTGACTGCTGACATCAGCTTTAGAAAAACCTTGTCCGGAGCATATCTCCTATGGTAGGAATGCCATATTTGAGGTAGGAATGCCAAATTTGGTGTGTGAGTACGTCTTTGGAATTCAGGTCACACTGTGCAACACTCATTTCAATGCCATTGCTTTGCTTTGGGGGGCATTAAAACTGTAACACATTTCTTGTTTTCAGTTCTAGTTTCTCTTGTTTGGTTGCACTAATTGATAGATTAAAAAAATGAACAGAATTACTATAAAAGTTACAGCCCATAATCATATGCTGCACTAATATCATAATACATGTATGAGTTAAATTTCAATTATTCTGCTTGTTCAGCAATGTTTTTCTTGGTTGTTTATTTGCAAACAAAACATAAAAATAATCGTATTTTCTATAGAAAACCTCATATTTAACCACTTAACAGCTAAATGAGCGAGAAAATTACTTCATATATATATACAATGGAACTTTAAGACATGTGGTAGCTAATACAAGATAAGTCATATAAACAGCTGCTCTACTTTCATTCTGCATTAAGCAGGCATCTTCTTCTAACCCTTTTCTTAACCCTTTCACTCATTTCACTCATGTTTTCACACATCTGCAAACAGAGTAGACCCAGATCAGACAGCTCTTTTGGGAGCCGTCTGATCAGGGTCTGCTCTGTTTGCTAATAGAATTAGTAAGATCTGTTTCTTTACTTTCTAAAATGGCTACAATGTCCCACCTTCCATAATTCATTATAACTATTTTGTCCATGAATATCCAGTAGGTATTCAAATTTGGAATTAACATAGAACAGGGAAAGGGTTAATGAATATACATGAAAGATGGCCCGGTAGCCGTTATGAATATTCATTCATTCTTGTTTTAAAACTACATGTATAAAGTAAGAAAAAAAAAGTATTACATTAAAAGAGTCTGATATAACATATAAACAAACAGAGCAGACTGATTAGGAGGCTTGTAGAGGAGCTGTCTGATCTGGGTCTTATCTGTTTACAGAGGCATAAAAAGGTATTTCTATGAGGTAAAGCGTAAAAAACCTTGGTTTTCATGAAATGTTACGAGAGGTTCTACAGTATTTACTGAAATGGTTACAAGAGGTTCTACGGTATTTACAGAAATGGTTACAAGAGGTTCTATGGTATTTACAGAAATGGTTACAAGAGGTTCTACGGTATTTACAGAAATGGTTACAAGAGGTTCTACGGTATTTACTGAAATGGTTACAAGAGGTTCTACGGTATTTACTGAAATAATTACAAGAGGTTCTACGGTATTTACTTTCAGTATTTACTCAACAAAAAGCAAGGTGTATGGGGAGCCGTGATTCCTCATCAGTACAAGGACAAATACAATGAGGAGGCCCCCGCCAACCTCTTGGACATGATAAAGACCTGGAAGGACATTGCCAAAGTGGAACTGTAAGTACTGCCAGACGGTACTGACTTGACTTGCTACTCCATATATTAACACTTTTTTACACCTTTGCGAACAGAGAAGACTCTTTAACCCTTTACTCCATGAATATTCATGTGAGAAATAAAGACATCATGAAAATCAATTAAATTATTTTCTATACAGGCACATGAACACAGGAAATGTCACCGTGACAGAAACTAAAGAATCAGATCTATATAATTCCATAAGCAAACAGAGCCTACAGGAGCTGTCTAATCTGGGTCTACTCTGTATGCAGTGGCATTAAAAGGCGTTTGTATGGGGTAAAGGGCTAACCCTTCAGCTGATAAGCCTGTAGGAGCCATCTAATGAGGTTCTGCTGTGTTCATGCTTATTAAAAATATATATATTATAAATGCTGATATGCCATGATGAAACTGCTTATACCTTACAGTAATTATGTCTCCTCCAGTATACTGGGGAGACATTTTGCTTTTGTATGTGGCGTCCATCTGTCTGTCTCTGTCTGTGTCCGATTTTAATCTGTCCGCATGTTTTCTCCAAAAGCTTTGGTCGGATTTTCATGAAAATTCATAGGATTGATCAGCACCATGCCTAGTTGTGCATATCTTATTCCTGTTTCAGTTTGATGATTTTCTGCACAGTTACGGGACTTTGAATTTTTTACATGGTAACTTTTGTCCATGCGGTTTCTCCAAAACCTTGGATCAGATTTTCATGAAACTGTATACGATTGATCAGCACCGTTCCAAGATGTCCATATCTTATTCCTGTTCTTGTTCGATAATTTTCTGCGGAGTTATGGGACTTTGAATTTTAACATGAAAAATTTTGTCAGCGCGGTTTCTCCAAAACCTTTGTTCATATTTTCATGAAACTTCATAGAATTGATCAGCACTATACCTAGATGTGCATATCTTATTCCTGTTCTTGTTGGATGATTTTCTGCAGAGTTATGGGACTTTGAAGTTTTTACATAGAAAATTTTGACCGCACGGGGGCGGGGTGATGTGGGGAGACATCAGTTTTCGTATCGAAAATAATTCTAGTTTATGTTTATTTTTTCCCCTATATGACTATTCCTCAAGTAAAAGGTTGAGTTATATTCTAGTTACTGTGCTTATCACTCACTTTGTCACTCAATATGAATCAAGATTTTTTTTTATTTCAGGACAAATTCAACTTATATCTTCATATGTACCTCATTCGATCGCATCATTTTTATACGCCCACCTAATAAAGGTGGTCGTATATTGGCGTGGCCCTGTCCGTCCGTCCGTTCGTTCGTTCGTTCGTTCGTTCGTTCGTTTCGTTCGTTCGTTCGTTCGTTCGTTCGTCCGTCAACATTTTGTTTGTCCGCAGTTTTCTCGGAAAACTGTTTGACAGATATTAATGAAACTTCACACAAATGTTTAATGTATCAAGATCTGAAGCTGAGTTGATTCTGAGGTTCATTTGATTTTTCGTTTCAGAGTTATGGCCCTTGTCCTTAAAAAATGCAAATAGTTTGTCCGCTGTTTTCTGGAAAAACTATTTGAGAGATATTAATGAAACTTCACACAAATCTTTAATGCATCAAGATCTGAAGCTGAGTCGATTCTGAGGTTCATTTGATTTGTCGTTTCGGAGTTATGGCCCTTTTACTAAAAAACATAATGTAAATACATGCAAATAGTTTGTCGGCTGTTTTCTGGGAAAACTGTTTGAGAGATATTAATGAAACTTCACACAAATGTTTAATGCATCAAGATCTGAAGCTGAGTTGATTCTGAGGATCATTTGATTTTTCGTTTCAGAGTTATGGCCCTTGTCCTTAAAAAATAATGCAAATACATGCAAATAGTTTGTCCGCTGTTTTCTGGGAAAACTGTTTGAGAGATATTAATGACACTTCACACAAATGTTTAATGCATCAAGATCTGAAGCTGAGTCGATTCTGAGGTTCATTTGATTTTTCGTTTCAGAGTTATGGCCCTTTTACTTAAAAAATAATGCAAATATATGCATATAGTTTGTCCGCTGTTTTCTGGGAAAACTGTTTGAGAGATATTAATGAAACTTCACACACATGTTTAATGCATCAAGACCTGAAGCTAAGTCAATTCTGAGGTTAATTTGATTTGTCGTTTCGGAGTTATGGCCCTTGCACTTAAAAGAAATAATGCAAATCTATGCAAATATATATGAGGATGGCCATAACTTTTTCATTTGAAATGATTTTTACTTCAATTTTTTTATATGGTTAAACCTTAATATGAATTTTCACATATATTGCGGGGTTTTTGGTAAGTCATTTTATTCTTAAGTAATATGGTCCTTGAACTTTGTGTGTTCGTTGCTTTGTTTGTCTGTCAGCTTTTAGTTTGTCTCTTGTTTTCTGGGAAAACTATTACAATGATATAAATGAAACTTGACAGAAATGTTTTAAGCAACAAAATCTGAAGCTGAGTTTATTTTGAGGTTCATTCAGTTTGTCTTTACAGAGTTATGGCCGTTTCACTTTTCAAAAATCTGCAAATATGAGGATTAGCTATAACTTTTTTATTTAATAAGATATTCACTTCAATTTTTTTTAAAAAATAGTATCACCTTAATATGGAAATCAAGATCTGAAGCACAGATTAGAAAATGTCAACACTTATAAGGCATGTTGAATCAGAGAAAGTTTGCAAGTGGGCGTATTATGTACCGTATGCGGTACTCTTGTTAGAAACTCTCATGCCAGAGTTTGGTAATTTCTGATAAATTCTGCTGGTATAAAAACACATATAAATGAACTACGCCATCCTAAATTGTATATTATAAAACGGGCTTTTTTTAAGTTTTACAGATTAATATGACTGAAAAAAGTGAAATACTTATTAAAGTGAGGTAATCACAGAGCAAAACAGAACTGCTAAAATACTTTTGTGAACAGAGAGGTGGGATATAAGAAATAGTACAGCACACATCAGGCCTAATTGCATTATAGTGACCTACCAGTCAGTTCAAAAATAGTTTAAGGCCCTCAGCCTTCCTAGGGGAGCCCTTGATAAAGGTCTGCACAGCCTTCCTAGGGGAGCCCTCGATCAAGGTCTGCACAGTGTCATTCAAAGTCCTTGTGCAAATTTTGGCCTATCATTGTGAATGGACTCTGTAGTTGAACGTTGATGGTCCGTTCCACTTTGAATATTTAGCATTTAACCCTTTGCTCGATAAATACCTTTTACTATACCTATGCAAATGGAGTAGACCGTCTGATCAGGGTCGGCTCTGCTTGCTCATGAAATTATAATAGATCTCACTCTACAGTGTCTACCAGTACCAAAAAATAATGTGTACATAATTATTCGATTATACAGATTATCTAATTGATATTCATGACATTATTTATTACATGAATATTCATGGAGTAAAGGGTTAAAGGATTATTAATAGCATTTTGACCTGATAAGGATCACATAAAGCTTATTTGAAACAGTAAAAATATTAGAGAGGTGTGATTTGTTTTGTGAAAAAATATTACAACTGTTATTGTTTCATGTATTTGCAGAGTACCAAATACTAATCGTGATATTGTTTACCCAGTCGAAGGAAGCGAAAATAAGGTGAGAATGCTATCTATCTATCTGATCTCTTGCAACTCCAGTCAGTTTAATTCATTACCCTATAGATATTCAGTAAGAAATAATGACATTGTATATATTAATATGCTTAATTTTTATAATGGTACCTGAACACTGGAATAATTTTGGCCATGACAGACTGTAGAATCAGATTTATATTATTTCACAAGCAGTGTTAGTCTACTCTATTTGCAAAGGCATTGAAAATGGTATCTACTCCAATTATACTCACAAATATATCAGTTATAGTGTTATACTCACAAATATATCAGTTATAGTGTTATACTCACAAATATATCAGTTATAGTGTTATACTCACAAATATCACAAATATCAGTTATAGTGTTATATCATTATGAACAGAATCATTGCAATCAAGAAGAATATTGCCAGTGTATCAGTAAAATTTATATCATATTGTTTTTATACGCCCGTTTGAAAAAACGGGACGTATTATGGAATAGCGCTGTCTGGTTGTCTGGTTGTCTGATTGTCTGGTTGTCTGTACGTCTGTACGTCTGTAACATCTCTAACTCAAGTTCCGCTTGGTGGATCCTTCTCAAATTTTAACACAATGTTTATCTAGACATTCTACAGTTGCCTGCCAAGTCCCGGTTTGTTTATCCAAGGTCAAGGTCACACAATTGGACTTAGAATTTGCGTTTAGCAAAAAATTTAACCGGTCTGTCTGTCTGTAACATCTCTAACTCAAGTTCCGCTTGGTGGATCCTTCCCAAATTTAATCATAATGTATATCTAGACATGCTACAGTAGCCTGCCAAGTCCCGGCTCGTTTATCCAAGGTCAAGGTCACTTAATTGGACTTAGAATTTGCGTTTAGCATTTGCGTTAAGCAAAAATGTTAACCTCAATTTATGTGGAACAAGTCCACTTATCTACATAACACTTTGAGATAAAGCTTTGAAACTTTGAACACTTGTTCACCGTCACAACCTTCACCTGTAGGCAAGAGTAAATAACTCTGTCAAGCATTTTGACTGAATTATGCCCCTTTTTAACTTAGAATTTTTGGTTAAGGCTTTGTTAAAGTCCATTTATTTACATAACCCTTTGAGATAAAGCTTTTAAACTTGGAACACTTGTTCACCATTACAACCTTCACCTGTAGGCAAGAGTAAATAACTCTGTCAAGCATTTTGACCGAATTATGCCCCTTTTTTACTTAGAATTTTTGGTTAAGGCTTTGTTAAAGTCCATTTATTTTCATAACCCTTTGAGATAAAGGTTTTAAACTTGGAACACTTGTTCACCCTCACAACCTTCACCTGTAGGCAAGAGTACATAACTCTGTCAGGCATTTTGACCGAATTATGCCCCTTTTTAACTTAGAATTTTTGGTTGAGGCTTTGTTAAAGTCCATTTATTTACATAACCCTTTGAAATAAAGCTTTTAAACTTGGAACACTTGTTTACCTTCACAACTTGCACCTGTAGGCAAGAGTACATAACTCTGTCTAACATTTTGACCGAATTATGCCCCTTTTTAACTTAGAATTTTTTGTTAAGGTTTTGGTTAAAGCCCACTTATTTACATAACCCTTTCAGATAAAGCTTTTAAACTTTGAGCACTTGTTCACCATCACAAGCTTCACCTGTAGGCAAGAGTACATAACTCTGTCTAACATTTTGACATGATTATGACGCTTTTTAGCTTGGAATTTTTGGTTAAGGAAGTCCAATTATTTACATAACCCTTTCAGATAAAGCTTTTAAACTTGAAACATTTGTTCACCATCAGAAGCTTCATCTGTAGGCAAGAGTAAATACAATGCAACTCTGTCAAGCATTTAGACACAATTATGGCACTTTTCAATTTAGAATTTTTGGTTAAGGTTTTTTGTTAAAGTATGCCTATTTACAACCTTGAAACTTGGTCGCAAAATTGGGCTTAGAATTTCAGTTCAGCAAATACGTTAACCCCAGTTTATGTTGAACAAGACCCCGAAGGGCGTATATTGTGTCCACTGGCACTCTTGTTGCTATGTGTGTTTGGCCTCAACTTTAATGTTGGTGACATTCTTGTCGCCATTGCACATGCATACTTCAAACTTGGCATGCATGAGCAATTAAGGTCAAGGTCATAAATCAAGGTCAAAGGTCATATCGGGGACATAGTGTTTCACAAACACATCTTGTTGGTGTTCAAATTAGAAGGGTTTCTGCAGAGTAAATTTGTTTTTTGCAGGATCTAGTCATTCCATATGAACCACTGATAAAAAGGTAAGTAAATGAAAAACCAGTACCATAACCCTTAACTTTATTAATATTCATGTAAGATACAATGATATCATGAATATCAATTAACTAAGCATAACAAACTGTAGAATCAGATCTATAATACATCGCAAGCAGAGCAGACCCTGATCAGACGGTGCTTATCGGAGCTGTCTCATCTGGGTCTACTCTGTTTGCAAGGCGTATCTATGGAGTAAGGGGTTAACGCTTACCCTGGTAGCTGTGACAGGTGTATCTATGGAGTAAAGGTTTAACGCTTACCCTGGTAGCTGTGACAGGTGTATCTATGGAGTAAAGGGTTAAGGCTTACCCTGGTAGCTGTGACAGGTGTATCTATGGAGTAAAGGGTTAACGCTTACCCTGGTAGCTGTGACAGGTGTATCTATGGAGTAAAGGGTTAACGCTGACCCTGGTAGCTGTGACAGGTGTATCTATGGAGTAAAGGGTTAAGGCTTACCCTGGTATCTGTGACAGGTGTATCTATGGAGTAAAGGTTTAACGCTGACCCTGGTAGCTGTGACAGGTGTATCTATGGAGTAAAGGGTTAACGCTTACCCTGGTATCTGTGACAGGTGTATCTATGGAGTAAAGGTTTAACGCTGACCCTGGTAGCTGTGACAGGTGTATCTATGGAGTAAAGGGTTAACGCTGACCCTGGTAGCTGTGACAGGTGTATCTATGGAGTAAAGGGTTAAGGCTTACCCTGGTATCTGTGACAGGTGTATCTATGGAGTAAAGGTTTAACGCTGACCCTGGTAGCTGTGACAGGTGTATCTATGGAGTAAAGGGTTAACGCTTACCCTGGTATCTGTGACAGGTGTATCTATGGAGTAAAGGTTTAACGCTGACCCTGGTAGCTGTGACAGGTGTATCTATGGAGTAAAGGGTTAAGGCTTACCCAGGTAGCTGTGACAGGTGTATCTATGGAGTAAAGGGTTAACGCTTACCCTGGTAGCTGTGACAGGTGTATCTATGGAGTAAAGGGTTAACGCTGACCCTGGTAGCTGTGACAGGTGTATCTATGGAGTAAAGGGTTAAGGCTTACCCTGGTAGCTGTGACAGGTGTATCTATGGAGTAAAGGGTTAACGCTGACCCAGGTAGCTGTGACAGGTGTATCTATGGAGTAAAGGGTTAAGGCTTACCCTGGTAGCTGTGACAGGTGTATCTATGGAGTAAAGGGTTAACGCTTACCCTGGTAGCTGTGACAGGTGTATCTATGGAGTAAAGGGTTAAGGCTTACCCTGGTAGCTGTGACAGGTGTATCTATGGAGTAAAGGGTTAACGCTTACCCTGGTAGCTGTGACAGGTGTATCTATGGAGTAAAGGGTTAACGCTTACCCTGGTAGCTGTGACAGGTGTATCTATGGAGTAAGGGGTTAAGGCTTACCCAGGTAGCTGTGACAGGTGTATCTATGGAGTAAAGGGTTAACGCTTACCCAGGTAGCTGTGACAGGTGTATCTATGGAGTAAAGGTTTAACGCTTACCCAGGTAGCTGTGACAGGTGTATCTATGGAGTAAAGGGTTAACGCTTACCCTGGTATCTGTGACAGGTGTATCTATGGAGTAAAGGTTTAACGCTGACCCTGGTAGCTGTGACAGGTGTATCTATGAAGTAAAGGGTTAAGGCTTACCCTGGTAGCTGTGACAGGTGTATCTATGGAGTAAAGGGTTAACGCTTACCCTGGTAGCTGTGACAGGTGTATCTATGGAGTAAAGGTTTAACGCTTACCCTGGTAGCTGTGACAGGTGTATCTATGGAGTAAAGGGTTAAGGCTTACCCTGGTAGCTGTGACAGGTGTATCTATGGAGTAAAGGTTTAACGCTGACCCTGGTAGCTGTGACAGGTGTATCTATGGAGTAAAGGGTTAAGGCTTACCCAGGTAGCTGTGACAGGTGTATCTATGGAGTAAAGGTTTAACGCTGACCCTGGTAGCTGTGACAGGTGTATCTATGGAGTAAAGGGTTAACGCTTACCCTGGTAGCTGTGACAGGTGTATCTATGGCGTAAAGGTTTAACGCTTACCCAGGTAGCTGTGACAGGTGTATCTATGGAGTAAAGGGTTAAGGCTTACCCAGGTAGCTGTGACAGGTGTATCTATGGAGTAAAGGTTTAACGCTGACCCTGGTAGCTGTGACAGGTGTATCTATGGAGTAAAGGGTTAAGGCTTACCCTGGTAGCTGTGACAGGTGTATCTATGGAGTAAAGGTTTAACGCTGACCCTGGTAGCTGTGACAGGTGTATCTATGGAGTAAAGGGTTAAGGCTTACCCTGGTAGCTGTGACAGGTGTATCTATGGAGTAAAGGTTTAACGCTGACCCTGGTAGCTGTGACAGGTGTATCTATGGAGTAAAGGTTTAACGCTTACCCTGGTAGCTGTGACAGGTGTATCTATGGAGTAAGGGGTTAAGGCTTACCCAGGTAGCTGTGACAGGTGTATCTATGGAGTAAAGGTTTAACGCTGACCCTGGTAGCTGTGAACTGACTCACATTTACAAACAGCTTGGATCCAGATGAGATGTTTTGAGTAAACAGGTATATCTCATCAGGATCCAAGCTGTTTGACCTGTGGTCGGCAGTTCCTGAAAAGCTTGAATGAATGGAAAGTAAGTAAGAATTGCAGACAGATCTATCAAAATTTGGAGTAGACAATTATTACAGTGATAAGAGTTAACTCGTTGCATACTAGTTGTGTATTTATGATAAGAAATATTATAAGAAATATTATAAGTTTAGATCTGGATGAGAAGTAGAGTACAGTAAAAAGCAGGTAGTTGCTTAATGCAGGGGCATTTAACTGTTTTGATGGCCGCTTAACCCATTCCCTCATAGGCTATGTTTAGACCCAACCTTTTTAGAATAAATCTACCGAAAAGGAGCATTTACTAGAGAAAAGACTAATGTTAGAATTGTGTAGAATTGAAACCATTGTGATAAATAGAGCATTTTGCTCCTATGCAGTAGTTATCACAATGGTTGCAAGGCATAGAAAGGCGTTTTTGTGGGGGAAAGGGTTAAACACTGGTTCTACTGTAGTTTCATTTCAAGTTATGAAAACTGTGCTCAAATTAATGTGTATGGAACTTTTCAAACCAATTGAGAGGGAACATCTTAGGTTAACCTTTTTACCTGATAAATATTCATGTCAGAAATCACACCATGTGTACTATGTAGATTAATATTTGAAAATTTAGCCATGGCAGAAACTGTAGAAACAGATTTATATTATTCCATAAGCTAACAGAGCAGACCCTGATCAGGTGGCTCCTATAGCAGTGATCTGATCTGGGTCTACTCTGTTTGCAAAGGTGTGAAAAGGCATCATTATCAGGTAAAAGTTAATGATGGTATTCAATGTATTTGTTGTACCAGCTGTGATGAGAAGGTTGTAGTATACATGACCTACATACACAACCCAGGCTACTTCTGTGTCCAGAGAGAGGACAGCTGTATAGACGACATCTCAGAACAGCTCCAGACTTATTGCAAGGTAGGCTATCAAACAAAACTTAAAACTTAGGCTGATGATATTATAAGCTGTCAACCCTTTCCCTGTTCTGTATTCATGTAAGATAGGACATCATGGATATTTATTAGCTGAATTTTTGGCCGGATTGCTCGCAATCCAGGCTTATAGATTGGCGAATGCCGTCCGGCCGTCCGGTTGACCTTTTTGTTTGAGTTAGTTATAGCCAAAGTATAATACCTACAGTAACCAAACTTGGCATGTGGGTTCATAATGAGGGTCACATTATATGTCATAGGTTAGTAGGTTATTATGACCCTTTTTTGACCTAGTTTTTACGCTTCATTGACTTAGAGAATTTCCAGGTTGACCTTTTTGTTTCCGATTGATAACTAGTAAACGACTTGGCCTAGAATCTTCAAACTTGCTGTGGTGGTTGGTCATGACAACTGGATGACCCCTACTGTTTTTGAGGTCACTAGGTCAAAGGTCAAGGTCACAATGACCTTAACTGGTGAAATAGTTTCCGATCAATAACTGCTCAAGGGTTTGGCTTGGGATCTTCAAACTTGCTGTGATGGTTTGTCATGACCACTGGATGACTCCTATAGTTTTTGAGGTCAAAGGTCCAGGTCACCATGACCTTAACTAGTAAAATGGTTTTTGATCAATAACTGCTCAAAGGTTTGGCTTAGGATCTTCAAATTTGCTGTGGTGGTTGGTCATGACAACTAGATGAACCCTCTTGTTTTTGAGGTCACTAGGTCAAAGGTCAAGGTCACCATGACCTTTACTAGTGAAATGATTTCCGATCAATAACTGCTCAAGGGTTTGGCTTAGGATCTTCAAACTTGCTGTGGTGGTTGGTCATAACCACTAGATGACCCCTAATGTTTTTGAGGTCACTAGGTCAAAGGCCAAGGTCACCATGACCTTAACTGGTGAAATGGTTTCCGATCAATAACTGCTCAAGGGTTTGGCTTAGAATCTTCAAACTTGCTGTGGTAGTTGGTCATGACCACTGGATGACTCATATTGTTTTTGAGGTCACTAGGTTAAAGGTCAAGGTCACCATGACCGTAACTGGTAAAATTGTTTCTGATCAATAACTGCTCAAGGGTTTAGCTTAGGATCTTCAAATTTGCTGTGGTAGTTGGTCATGACAACTAGATGAGCCCTCTTGTTTTTGAGGTCACTAGGTCTAAGGTCAAGGTCACCATGACCTTAACTGGTGAAATGGTTTCCAGTCAATAACTGCTCAAGGGTTTGGCTTAGGATCTTCAAACTTGCTGTGGTGGTTTGTCATGACCACTAGATGACCCCTTATGTTTTTAGGTCACTAGGTCAAAGGTCCAGGTCATCATGACATTAACAGGTGAAATGGTTTCCAATCAATAACTGCTCAAGGATTTGGCTTAGGATCTTCAAACTTAATGTGGTGGTTGGTCATGACAACTAGATGACCCCTATTGTTTTTGAGGTCACTGGGTCAAAGATTAAGGTCACCATGACCTTAACTGGTGAAATGGTTTCCGATTAATAACTGCTCAATGGTTTGGTTGGGGATCTTCAAACTTGCTGTGGTGGTTGGTCGTAACCACTAGATGACCCCTATAGTTGTTGAGGTCACTAGGTCAAAGGTCAAGGTCACCATTACCCTAACTTGTGAAATGGTTTCAGATCAATAAATGATTAGTGGTTTGGCTTAGGATCGTCAAAGTTGCTGTGGTGATTAGTCATGACCAGTAGATGACCTCTATAGTTGAGGTCACTAGATCAAAGGTCAGGGGGTCTGGGGGTATACATGCTTTACAAATATCTCTTGTTTTTTATGCTTCAATGAATTTCTAGATTGACCTTTTTAACATGTGGAGTCATAATGAGGACCTCATTACATGCAATTGGAATATGTTTAACTATTTATTATGCCTTCAGCATCTGCTGATGTAGAATGTATAATGATTGACTGTTCATCTATATCACTTTAATCGGCAATCCGGCCATACCGACATAGGCGGTTTCTTGTTATCAATAATACGTGAAGACAGGTTTTTCACCTTGGCACAAATTGTATAATTACATCTCTGTAATTCAAAGGGTAAACAGAGCAGACCCTGATCAGCCGGTTCCTGCAGAAGCCGTCTGATTTGGATCTTCTCTGTTTGCAAATGCATGAAAAAGTGTTTATGTGAGGGAAAGTATTAATACAGAGCTGAGTATTTGAGATGCAACAGGCCTTACTTCTTCACAATATCCATTAGTTTAATGGATTGACCGAATTCAATGAAACTCAACATGAATATTTGTTATCGCCATGGTATCATTCCCATGTATTACTTTTTCAGATGGCCTGTGGCTTTTAGGAGTTATTTCCCTTTGATTCACAAAAATCATAAATTTATTGCCCTTATCCCTTGCTGAAGGCAGAGGGATACCATATTGCATTCAACACTGTTTTTCATTAAGTACTTGAATATGCTTTATACAGCTTTCATATTCAAGCAGTGTCAAGGTAAAATGGGCAGCAGGCCTTATCATGATTCAAACAGTTCAAAAATAAATAAGCAACCATGTCACCAGTGCAATACCCAATCCTGATGTGTAATGATTCACTATATCAGAATAAACTGTATACAAACTACAACTAATACAAAAAGTAGTAGACTGGTTCATATGCCGCAGCGGAGACATGGCAGCCAGTCTAGGTCTATACATTTTGTAACACAGGCACATTTCCCCTTGCTGTGACTCGTTCAGTATCAAAACATGTACATGTACACTATTATTAAAGATTGCTGTGGAAAGCAGTAGTTTGGCCCAATATTCATAAAGTTGGTCAAAGGTCAAGTAAAACTTGGCTAAACGGTTCAGGGCTGTCATAGCCCTCTTGTTTTAAATTGATTATCTAAAGATTTAGGTAGCATGATAATCTTTGAAAATGCCCATAGTGATGGAAATATTAGATCGGAGCTACAAGTATTTATGTATGGTTTGCCATTTTACAGGGTAATACTTTGGCAGTGGATATTATTTCTATGAATTTGCTTTTTGAAAATAGCTTCCTGCATTTCGTACGCAGGTGGTTACTAAATGCAGAATGAGAGCAATGGAACCTTTTCAGTCTGCATTCAGCTACCACCTGTATTTTGAAGAAAAAAAACCCAGCAATATTTCTTTATTAAATGGTTTTTGGTCCCCCAATGGCAAAGGAAGAGGACTTTAGGTTTGTCGGTCCGTTCTTCAGTCTGTCCTTCCCTCCAGATTTTTGTGTTGACATAATTTTATCGTCTAACACTTGGTTTTATGGAATCTTGTAAATACCTCCAAATGTTTGATAATGTGTAATCATAAAACCCACTCTGTTTTCGAATTGTCGGTCACTTGACTTTTATCAAGAAGCAATTATACATGGAAAAAGCAATTTAGTGGCCTCCATTTTGATAACAGGAACAAAAATTGGGTTGAGTTGTTTTGTTGATCAAAGGGGGCATTTATTAGAGTGGGGACATTTATTTAGGAGAATATGGTATACTGTATTTGTTTGTATGTTTCATTACAGTCCATGAGCTCACCAGATCCCAGTTTGTTTGAGAAGAATCAGTACTGTGCAGGTGTTTATAGCGGGGACGGCTGCTGGACACGAGCTCAGATACTGAAAATCAGGGATGATGTAAGTTATAGTTCACGACTCTATAAACTAATATTAATATAATTATGTTTCCCCCAGTATACTGGGGAGACATTTTGTTTTTGTGCGTGGCGTCCGTCTGTCCGATTTTACTTTGTCTGAGCGGTTTCTCCAAAACGGGGTCGCATTTTCATGAAACTTCATAGGATTAATCCCCACCATGCCTAGATGTGCATGTTGTATTCCTGTTTGGGTTTGATGATTTTCTGCAGAGTTATGGGACTTTGAAATTTTTGCATGGAAAATTTTGTCCACGCGGTTTCTCCAAATCCTATGATCAAATTTTCATGAAACTTCATAGGATTGATCACCACCATGCCTATATGTGCATATTTTATTCCTGTTCCGGTCCGATGATTTTCTGCAGAGTTATGGGACTTTGTAATTTTACATGGAAACATTTTGTCCATGCGGTTTCTCCAAAATCCTTCTTCAGATTCTCATGAAACTTCCTAGGATTGATCAGCACTATGTCTAGTTGTGCATATCATATTCCTGTATGGGTTTGTTGATATTCTGCAGAGTTATGGGACTTTGAAATTTTTACATGGAAAATTTTGTCTGCAAGGTCTCTCCAAAACCTTTGATCAGATTTTCATGAAACTTCATAGGATTGATCAACACCGTGCCTAGATGTGCATATCTTATTCCTGTTCTAGTTCTATGATATTTTATAGAGTTATGGGACTTTGAAATTTTTACATGGAAAAATCTGTTCACACGGTTTTTCCAAATTCCTTGTTCAGATTTTGATAAAACTTGGTAGGATCGATCAGCGCCATGCCTTGTTGTGCAAATCTTATTTCTGTTCCAGTTCGATGATACTTTTTAGAGTTACTGAACTTTGAAAATTTTACATTAAATATTTTGTCAGCACAGTTTTACCAAAATCTTCGTGCGGTTTCTCGAAAATCCTGGTTCGGATTTTGTAAACACCATTCCTTGTTGTGCATATGTTATTCCTGTTCCACTTTTGCGAGTTTTTGGCAGAGCTTTGAAATTTTTACAGAGAAAATAACAAGTGGGGGAGACATCAGTTTTTGTATAAAAAAACAATTCTAGTTATTATAATAAAAATACAAAGTATTGAAATTTGCTGCCATGGCAAACAGTAGCAAATCCATGACATATAGGCTAACACAGCAGATCTTGATCGGGCAGCTCCTACTGAAGTTGTCTGACCTGGGTCTACTCTGTTTGCAAAGGCATGAATTGTCTGCTTTGGGTTTCAAAGTGGCCTTTTCTATAATTTCTTTACAAAAATATAATCAGTGTCAAACAGTTTAGATCCTGAGAAGGAGCTGAGTTACTTGTGTTTGCCCTGGATCTAGATCCTGAGAAGTAGCTGAGGTACTTGTGTCTCCTCTGGATCTAGATCCTGAGAAGGAGCTGAGTTACTTGTGTCTGCCCTGGATCTAGATCCTGAGAAGGAGCTGAGTTACTTGTGTCTGCCCTGGATCTAGATCCTGAGAAGGAGCAGAGTAACTTGTGTCTGCCCTGGATCTAGACCCTGAGAAGGAGCTGAGTTACTTGTGTCTGCCCTGGATCTAGATCCTGAGAAGGAGCTGAGTTACGTGTGTCTCCCCTGGATCTAGATCCTGAGAAGGAGCTGAGTTACTTGGGTCTGCCCTGGATTTAGATCCTGAGAAGGAGCTGAGTTACTTGGGTCTGCTTTGGATCTAGATCCTGAGAAGGAGCTGAGTTACTTGCGTCTCCTCTGGATCTAGATCCTGAGAAGGAGCTGAGTTACTTGTGTCTGCCCTGGATCTAGATCCTGAGAAGGAGCTGAGTTACTTGTTTATGCCCTGGATCTAGATCCTGAGAAGGAGCTGAGTTATTTGGGTCTGCCCTGGATCTAGATCCTGAGAAGGAGCTGAGTTACTTGTTTATGCCCTGGATCTAGATCCTGAGAAGGAGCTGAGTTACTTGGGTCTTCCCTGGATCTAGATCCTGAGAAGGAGCTGAGTTACTTGGGTCTGCCCTGGATCTAGATCCTGAGAAGGAGATGAGTTACTTGGGTCTGCCCTGGATCTAGATCCTGAGAAGGAGCTGAGTTACTTGGGTCTGCCCTGGATCTAGATCCTGAGAAGGAGCTGAGTTACTTGGGTCATCCCTGGATCTAGATCCTGAGAAGGAGCTGAGTTACTTGGGTCTTCCCTGGATCTAGATCCTGAGAAGGAGCTGAGTTACTTGGGTCTGCCCTGGATCTAGATCCTGAGAAGGAACCGAGTTACTTGTGTCTGCCCTGGATCTAGACCCTGAGAAGGGGCTGAGTTACTTGTGTCTGCCCTGGATCTAGATCCTGAGAAGGAGCTGAGTTACTTGGGCCTGCCCTGGATTTAGATCCTGAGAAGGAGCTGAGTTACTTGTGTCTGCCCTGGATCTAGATCCTGAGAAGAAGCTGAGTTACTTGTGTCTGCCCTGGATCTAGACCCTGAGAAGGAGCTGAGTTACTTGTGTCTGCCCTGGATCTAGATTATTTGCAAAGGTTATCACAGATTTGCCTTTGAAAGAGTTAAAAGTAAAGGAGTATTGAATTGACACAGGTCTCTTTACGATCAGTTGCTGCTAACTCCTGTTGATGCTTTCTTCGTTACTATTGTTCATCATTAACTCTTTCCCTCATATAGAGACCTTTTTCATGCCTTTGCAAACAGAGTAGGCCCTAAATAAAACTGTTGAATCGGATCTATATCGTGTCATGAACAAACAGAGCAGACCCTGATTGGTGATGTCATTATTTCTTATATGAATATGCAACAGGGAAAGGGTTAAGAGAAAGGTGGTTCAGAATTTTGTAAAAAGAAATTTTGAAAAATGTGTTGATTTTTAAGGCAGGCTTAGCCAGCTGTGTCTCAATGAAAAATCCTGGTCAGTGTATTACCAGTGTGCATAAGAATCATTCAACCATTTTGCTTCATTACTATTCAAGTAAGAAATAATGACATCATGAATATTAATTACATTGTTATAATAATAAAAGTAATAATAATTGTCTCTATGAGACAATTCTAAAGAGTGGTCACAACATAGGGTTGGTGGAGAGAAAAAAATAAGCTATTCTTGAAAATGGGATATTTTCATTTATAGCAACAAAAATGTAATATTGCAACTGGCAGCACTGTAGGTAAGAGGATTGTTTAATGTTTTCCCTATGGAATATTCATGTAAGAAATATTGACATCATGAATATTAATTAGATCTATTTCATTAATGGTATATCAACAAGAGAAATTTTAGCTGTGGCAGAAACTGAAGACTCGGATCAATACTAATCAGTAAGCAGATCTTTATCAGACAGCTCCTATAGGGTTTAATCTGTTTGCAAAGGTGTGAAAAGGTGTTTATATGATTCAAAATAAATATCTGTATTTCTTTACTAAACTTGTCTTGTTGGTACTCATTAGAACAGTCGTTTCAAAAGCAATCCAAATGAGAACTATCAAGATAGGATTCATCTGAAATAATAACACTCAACCCTGTTTTGTCATATTTTTTCACTTACACAGAGGACTGTACAGCTGTTGTTTGTTGACTATGGCAATGTGGAGGTGGTGAAGATGGAGTCCCTGCGCTGGTTGTCTCCAGAGCTGGCCCGGTACCCAGTACAGTCGGTGACCTGTAGTCTATATGGTGTGGAGCCCCTAGAGGTGGGTTGTGTACCTTAACTTTTATATCCTTTTTACACCCTTCACAAGGTGGGAGACATATAGACTTGCTTTATATTCGTCTGCATGTACATACCCAACTTTTGCTTGTCCAACTCATCATACACCAATCAGAGGATTTACTTCAAACTTTATCAAATGAACAATGTTAATGTGAAGATGTGCATAAAAAATAGAATTTTCGCTCTAACCATTTTGAGTTACAGTTACAGTTGTACAGTTTTATGCAATTTGATTTTGAAGTTGTTTTTTGGTCTGCCTGCCTGTTTGCTGTTTGTCGCGCGTTGTCAACAAATTGAACCTTTAAAAATCTTTTCCTCTGAATCTACAGGGTTCTCAGCTTTTATCATTGGCACATAGCATCGCCTATAGGTCCTCTACAAAAGTTATATGAATTATGCCCCTGGAGTCAAAATTGGCCCCGCACCAGGGGTGTTGAGTTTTCAATAGAAACATATAGTGAAAACTTTGAAAATCTTCTCCTCTGAAACTGGAATGTTCTCAGCTTTCATATTTGGCACATAGCATCATGTTCAGGCCCTCTACAAAAGTTATATAAATTATGCCCCTTGGGTCAAAATTGGCCCGTCCCAGGGGTGGCTAGTTTTTTTTAAGCAGACCGTTGTTCCAGTTTTCTGTTACAGACTGCTTGGTTCATTAGTTAGGCATAGGGAAAATTTTAAAAATCTTCTTGCCAAAAACTACATGTCCCAGAGCTTAGATATTTTGTGTATAGATTTACTTAGTATACCTTTATAAATTATGTTATATCATAGTTCTGAGGTTAAAATTGGCCCTGCCTTGTGTGTTATACTTTAAAATAGACTTCTACAGTATAAAGTTTTCCCCTAACCACCAGCTAGCCAGCTAGTGTATTGGAGAGGTCAAGCTTAAGGTCACCTGTTCTTTACTCTAGCTGTTGTCTGCTTCAGAATTATTGTCTGTTTGTTCACACTGTTTTTAATACATATCAACCCTCTTGTGCAAACCACATACTTATGAAGTTACATATGTGTCAGATCAGAATCCAAACTGTGTGCTTATTTCAGTCGAGTCATGCTTAGCGGTGAGGGTTATAACACTGAGTTTCTGTCATCTGTTAGAAATGTCTGCTGAAAAATTAACACTGTCAATGGCCCTCTTGTTTTTAGCTCACCTGAGCCAAAGGCTCAAGGTGAGCTATTGTGACCGCCTGTCGTCCGTCGTCCGTCTGTCCGTCTGTCCATCTGTCCGTCTGTCCGTCTGTCTGTCTGTCCGTCTGTCCGTCTGTCCGTCCGTCTGTCCGTTCACTTTTATTTCAAATGACTTCTTCTCCTAAACCACTGGGAGGATTTCAACCAAATTTCACAGAAATGTACCTTAGGATGTCCTCTATCAGTTTTGTTAAAATCATGACCCCCGGGCAAAAAATGGCCCCGCCCCACTACTTTTACAGGTTTTTTTTTTAAATCTTTAAAAATCTTCTTCTCTGAAACCACAATTTCTAGAGCTTTGATATTTGGTATATAGCATCATCTAATGGTCCTTTACCAAGTTTGTTAAAATGATGACCCCCGGGCCAAAAATGGTCCTGCCCTGGGGCTTGTAGTTTTTACATAGACTTATATAGGGAAACCTTTAAAAATCTTTTTGTCTGAAACCACATAATCTAGAGCTAAGATATTTGGTATGAAGCATCACCTAATATACCACTACCAGGTGTGTTCAAATAATGACCCCTGGGCCATAAATGGTCTCACCCTGGGGTTTTATGCTACTTAACATCAGAATCTGTAACACTTAAAAGGTAATTTCCTCACAGTTATTTCCCTTGTCCCATCAGCATAGCCATAAGGGACAAAGGGAGATAACTGCATTGGAGTGCTAGTATCATTCTATTTATAACTATTTATAATAAAATGTTGAAGGTGAATCAGTGTAGCTGTTTTAGAAGGCATAGAAACATCTATCAAATTCCATTAGCAAATAACAGACCTTGATCCTATAGGAGCCACCTTATCTGGGTCTACTCTGTTTGCAGATGCATGAAAACAAGTTTACATGAGAGAAATTAAGGGTTAAATAAACAACTCCAGATCTGCAGACCAGCAGCAGGTCAAAGTTACAGCTGTTGGGCAGTAAAATCTCTCCAGGTCAATGCTGACTCTTAACTCTTTGCATGCTGATGGTGAAACTGTGATTACCTATGCAAACAGTTTGGATCCAGATGAGAGGCCGCATACTGCGGTGTCTCATCAGGATCCAAACTGTTTGTCATCTTAACCATATTTTTGCAAAAAAATGAAAGTAAGTTTATTTTAAGAATTGAAGCAGATGACAATAACTTTTTGTTGCAGACGAAACATTAAAGGCATTTTGACCCATTAACCCCAGTGTGTAGTGTGAGTGATGTTAAATGGTGTCTTCCAATGTCTCTCAAATTAGATGTGAGAGATATAGGAAAGTAACAATTCAGGCAATCAAGGAAAATGATCACCATCTAGACTTTTGATCTGGGTCCAAACCCAACTGATGTAAGTCATGGTAATGTTTAAGAAAACTGTGAAAACATGATTATGAAATGGCCCAACTGATATAAGTCATGGTAATTCTTAAGAAAACATGATAATGATGCATTTGCCTCCCCCCCCCCCCCCCTTAACAATGATAGGTGTTAAACTTACTACTGTGGATTAAGTCTGCTGCCCCAAAAAGCATCTTAAATATTACTTTTTTCATAAAATTTGATGACAACACATTAAAAAGTTCTAAAATATAACTTCATTATAACAGTAGAGGTAACTCTTCTCAATTTCAATTGTTAAAAATACTAATGACCCGTTTAATTGAATTATCTTCAGATATTCACACCTAGAGCTAGAATTATTTCTAAACACCTATTAACCCTTAACCTGTTTGCTTTAACAAAAATTGATCTGGGACCACTCTTGTTTGCTAATGCTTAAAAAAAAATTTATTGCCATAAATAGAAGTTTTAGCTTTGAAAAAAACTGTAAAATCAAATCTATATCTTGTCAAATGTAAAAAGAGCAGACCCTGATCAGACAGCTTCTATAGCAGCCGTCTGATCTAGTCTACTCTTATTTTTAATGTGTAAAACACATTATTTCTCTGAAGAGAAGTTTTTGCTTTGACAAAAACTGTAGAATCCGATTTATATTGTGTCAAAAGAAACAGAGAAGACCCAGATCAGACAGCTTCCGTAGGAGTCGTCTGATCTGAGTCTACTCTGTTTGCTAATGCATAAAAACAGCTTTATATGAGGGAAAGGGTTAAACGATTTTTAAAGATATTCTTATTGGTCATTTCACACAAAAACTGGCATTATGTACTGCCTAGCACTCTATTTGCCTATATACCTGGGTCAAGGTATAATTGCATAGCTTTATTGAAGTCATTTGAATTTCTCAAAGACCAGTTTTAGGCATTTTGAGCTAAGGCAAAAATGGCACAAGTTGTAAACAGTTTAGGTCTTGGTCAACCAGTCACTTGGTATTAGTTCTGAATTCAGTTCAAGTTTATTCAGCAGTTAAAGGGTGAAAGCAGTGCACTAAGCTTATTTCATCTGCTAGAAATGTTGTCCACTGAAAAATTAACATGTCAATATACATGTATTACTGTAACTCAGGTGAGCGATATAGGGCCAATGGCCCTCTTGTATATAGAAACATACTGTGAAACCTAAATAGTAATCTTCTTATGAAACTGGAAGTTTTTCTGCTTTCATATTTGGCACATAGCATCATCTTGAAGTCCTCTACAAAACATATATGAATTATGCCCCTGTGTTCAAATGAAACCCCGCCCCAGGGGTGGCCAGATTTCTATAGAAACATAGTGGATTGTCTGGTGAGTGATATCGGGGCCATCTTGGCCCTCTTGTTAAGAAATCAAATGATGCTGTTGATGTTAGAAAATCTATTGAGACCTTAAAGTATTTGGCCATTTACTCAGTAATCTCGGGTTTTTTGGCCTTTGCAAAGAGAGTAGAGTCAGATCAGTGCAGAAGGACATGTCTAGATCTGATTCTCTATGTTTTGTATTTTAACCCTTTACTCCATAATTATGCATTTGAAAACAGAGTAGACTTAGATCAGATGGCTCCTGTAGGATTTGTCTGATTAGGGTCTGCTCTTTTTATGCCCTCAAAGCTAGGCTTTGGCGGCATATAGTGATCGCACCGTGCGTGTGTGGGTGGGTGTGTGGGTGTGTGGGTGGGTGTGTGTGTGTGTGTGGGTGTGTGTACCTTTTGTCCGGAGTATATTTCCTTTGTCACATCAGCTACGGATACCAAATTTGGTGTGTGAGTTCATCTTGGGATGGGGGAATGTCGCGTACCATTTTCATGTCACTGTGACCTTGACCTTGACCTTTGACCTTGATTTTACAAAAAGCTTGTCCGGAGCATATCTCCTTTACCTTACCAGCTACAGATTCCAAATTTGGTGTGTGAGTTCATCTTGGGATGTCGGAGTGTCGCGTACCATTTCCAGGTCACTGTGACCTTGACCTTGACCTTTGACCTCGATTTTAAAAAAAGCTTATGCCTTACCAGCTACAAAAAGCTTGTCCGGAGTATATCTCCTATACCTTACCAGCTAAGGATTCCAAATTTGGTGTGTGAGTTCATCTTGGGATGGAGGAGTGTCGAGTACCATTTTTAGATCACTGTGACCTTGACCATGACCTTTGACCGATTTTACAAAAAGCAGGTCACTGTGACCTTGACCTTGACCTTTGACCTCGATTTTAAAAAAAGCTTATGCCTTACCAGCTACAAAAAGCTTGTCCGGAGTATATCTCCTATACCTTACCAGCTAAGGATTCCAAATTTGGTGTGTGAGTTCATCTTGGGATGGAGGAGTGTCGAGTACCATTTTTAGATCACTGTGACCTTGACCATGACCTTTGACCGATTTTACAAAAAGCTTGTCCGGAGCATATCTCCTTTACCTTACCAGCTACAGATTCCAAATTTGGTGTGTGAGTTCATCTTGGGATGTCAGAGTGTCGCGTATCATTTCCAGGTCACTGTGACCTTGACCTTAACCTTGACCTTTGACCTCGATTTTAAAAACAGCTTATACCTTACTAGCTACAAAAAGCTTGTCCGGAGTATATCTCTTATTCCTTACCAGCTAAGGATTCCAAATTTGGTGTGTGAGTTCATCTTGGGATGGAGGAGTGTCGCGTACCATTTTCAGATCACTGTGACCTTGACCATGACCTTTGACCGATTTTACAAAAAGCTTGTCCGGAGCATATCTCCTTTACCTTACCAGCTACAGATTCCAAATTTGGTGTGTGAGTTCATCTTGGGATGGCGGAGTGTCATGTTCCATTTCCAGGTCACTATGACCTTAACCTTGACCTTTGACCTCGATTTTAAAAAAAAGCTTATACCTTACCAGCTACAAAAAGCTTGTCCAGAGTATATCAACTATACCTTACCAGCTAAGGATTCCAAATTTGGTGTGTGAGTTCATATTGGGATGGAGGAGTGTCACGTACCATTTTCAGATCACTGTGACCTTGACCTTGACCTTTCACCGATTTTACAAAAAGCTTGTCCAGAGCATATCTCCTATACCTTACCAGATACGGATTCCAAATTTGGTGTGTGAGATCACCTTCAGATGGCGGAGTGTCGCGTACCATTTCCAGGTCACTGTGACCTTGACCTTGACCTTTGACCTCGATTTTACAAAAAGCTTGTCTGGAGCATATCTCCAATACCTTACCAGCTACGGATCCAAAATTTGGTATGTGAGTTCATCTTAGGATGATGGAGTGTTGCGTGTCATTTTCAGGTCACTGTGACCTTGACCTTTGACCTCGATTTAACAAGAAGCTTATAACTTTCCAGCGTCAAAAAGCTTGTCCAGAGCATATCTCCTATACCTTACCAGATACGGATTCCAAATTTGGTGTGTGAGATTACCTTCAGATGGCGGAGTGTCTCGTACCATTTTCAGGTCACTGTGACCTTGACCTTGACCTTTGACCTCGATTTTACAAAAAGCTTGTCCGGAGCATATCTCCCTATATCTTACCAGCTGCGGATTCCAAATTTGTTATGTGAGTTCATCTTGGGATGGAGGAATTTCGCTTACCATTTTCAGGTCACTGTGACCTTGACCTTCGACCTCGATTTTACAAAAAAGGTTGTCCAGAGAATATCTCCTATACCTTACCAGCTACGGATTCCAAATTTAATGTGTGAGTTTATCTAGGAATATAATCGTCAAAGGTTCTGTTTCTAATGTTAAGAACTGACTCCTGTGTCATTTTTAACAGCATCAAAATTTCATGTTACACCTGCACTACATTGTATTGTTTTTCCGCCAAAATGCATTTCAGTGTCTTTACACTTTGGGGGCATTTGTCACCCGTGACGACTCTCTTGTTGCTTTTGATATAATAGAAATATGATTATTCAGTTTCTGCCATGTGCTTTTATAACAAAGAATCTTCATAATTTTTATGATGTCATTTCTTACATGAATATCCATGGAGTAAAGGGTTAACATAAGAATGAGCCTGTACTGATCACTGGCGAGACATTGTAGCTTTTATATGAGCCACTCTCTGATGTTTTGCAAACAGAGTAGATCCGGATCAGATATCATGTCTATGACATAGTGTCTGATCAACTTTTGCACAGGAAAGCTAGAGAAAAAATTACCACACATTCGGGTGAGTGTTAAAGAGTGCAGACCCTGGACGCTGCGACTGGTCAAAGTCTACACTGTTTGCAATATGACCCTTTTCCAAGAAACTGAGACATATCTGAGTTATACCTGACACCATGAATGTTGAGGTGAGTTATACCTGACACCATGAAGATTCAGATGAGGTATATCCGACACCATGAATGTTCAGATGAGGTATACCTGACACCAGGAAGGTTGAGTTGAGTTATAGCTGACACCATGAAGTTTAAAGTGAGTTATACCTGACACCATGAAGGTTGATGTGAGTTATACCTCACACCATGAAGGTTGATGTGAGTTATACCTGACACCATGAAGGTTGAGATGAGGTATACCTGATACCATGAAGTTTAAAGTGAGTTATACCTGACACCATGAAGGTTGAGATGAGTTATACCTGACACCATGAAGGTTGAGATGAGGTATACCTGACACCATGAAGTTTAAAGTGAGTTATACCTGACACCATGAAGGTTGAGATGAGTTATACCTGACACCATGAAGGTTGAGATGAGGTATACCTGACACCATGAAGGTTGATGTGAGTTATACCTGACATCATGAAGGTTGAGATGAGTTATACCTGACACCATGAAGGTTGATGTGAGTTATACCTGACATCATGAAGGTTACCTGACATCATGAAGGTTGGGATGAGGTATACCTGACATCATGAAGTTTAAATCGAAGTATACCTGACACCATGAAGGTTGAGATGAGTTATACCTGACACCATGAAGGTTGGTGTGAGTTATACCTGACACCATGAAGGCTGATGTGAGGTATACCTGACACACCATGAATGTTGAGATGAGGTATACCTGACACCATGAAGGTTGAGGTGAGGTATATCTGACACCATGAAGGTTGATGTGAGTTATACCTGACATCATGAAGGTTCAGATGAGGTATACCTGACATCATGAAGTTTAAATCGAAGTATACCTGACACCATGAAGGTTGAGATGAGGTATACCTGACACCATGAAGGTTGGTGTGAGTTATACCTGACACCATGAAGGCTGATGTGAGGTATACCTGACACACCATGAAGGTTGAGATGAGGTATACCTGACACCATGAAGGTTGAGATGAGGTATACCTGACACCATGAAGGTTGAGATGAGGTATATCTGACACCATGAAGGTTGAGATGAGGTATACCTGACACCATGAAGGTTGAGATGAGGTATACCTGATTCCATGAAGGTTGAGATTAGGTATACCTGACACCATGAAGGTTGAGGTGAGTTATACCTGACACCATGAAGGTTGAGATGAGGTATATTGGAATCTGGTTGTATGATGGTCTGTCGGCAATATTTTTTATCGGACGTTTTTAACTGAGTCATCATTACTAGAAATTTATCCTGAGCACCTTCATTTTTGGTTTAACCCTTTATTTGTTGAATATTCATGTTAGACTACACCCAATTATGAATGCTAGACTACGCCCAATTATGAACATTTTTGAACCGGCATTTCTTTGTTTGTATTGCAGGGGGAGGCGGATTGGAACAGCAGGTCACTGACAGAGTTGTCTAACCTGGTGAAGGAAGTGGCACTAGAGGCCATACCCAAAAGTCTTTTTGGTAACTACACAGTTGTTTTTGATATTTAGTAGGGCTGCAACGATACGCCCATGTAGCGAATACGAATACGTATCACGATACATTATAGCAAATACGAATAAATATTCACGAATACGAATACATTTACATAAACATGCTATGGCATAAGCTAATAAGAGTTACTTAAGCCAAAGCATGTCCAGATTGAGTCCATATTTAGGATTAGGAATCTTTATGCTTATAATGAAAATGCTACTGGACATGTGCTGATAAGCAAGGGAAAAGTATGAGTTATTATATATATTATAAATATTTAATTGGCAAAGTCACATAAACTAGAAACACTGAAAAGATGCTTGTTCAAAAGTAAACTGGTCCAGTCCTTTTGTAGTCTTTTACTCTTTAGGCAATATGCATAAAAATAATACTAATTCAAATTCAAGAACCTTTCAAGCACCATCAAAATACAGTGCATTACACTGTATCTAATTGAATATAGCCGGCTAGTTTCGTCCATTTCTGGTGAATTGTGAACGAACTCAAATAAATTTGGTCAATAAATTTTGGGTATGTTCAGACATTGGGGCGCTCCGATAACTAACCGCTAGCCAACAACTAGCAGTATTACTTCATTTCGTGGTGGCACACTTTACAAACAGTGATTTCATTGTTGGTTTTTTTCCTTCTGATCCCGTCAGAAACCCTAAATGATTCCAGACGGTGCTTTTATGTTTGGTTGGAGTCTGAAAATCTCTTTCGGCCCCGACATTGTTATGAAACAACAGTTTGCGGTTGTCGTAAAAACTAAGAATTAGTCCTATCAAAACAAACTTGCTTTCAGTAATTGTTTCGTGTATTTGAACCATTTGACTACTTTTCTGCAAAAAGTGAATGCAAGAGTACAATTATTAAGCCTGTTGAATCCAACAGGACCAACACACGGTGTCGGATTTGTAAACATAAGAAGTCATCAAGATTCATCTCCCTTGGTGTCACTGCGAAAAGACGTTTCGCAGCTGGAATGTTTCGCTCATATTTCAATTATTTCTGGCGAAAATATGTTGTTTTTCTTTTAATTTTGTTAATTTCCTATATGTCAAATTGTATTCGTCAATATTCGGTTCTTTGGGTAGCGAATATGATACACTCACCGCCAGAAACGATATTCGAATAATTCGAATATGTTAGTGTATCATGACAGCCCTAATATTTAGTTTAATTAACACAAGACAGACATGCAAGGGGTCGAACCTTATAAAACTGCTTTAAGCATGATGTGAGACCTAATTGGCATAGTGAGAAAAAGTATTTATTAGGGCCCTGCATTGAAAATGCAGGAGCCCTATAGGAATCACATTTTCTGTCTGTCCGTCTGTCAACAATTTGATGTGACGTGATAACTCAAACAGTATTTCACATATTGATCTTATATTAAGGGCATATGCTTAGTATCTGCTCTTGATTAAAGGGCCCTCTCTGACTGAGTCAGTTTTCTAGTTAGCTGTAGGAGCCATTTGATCAGGGTCTACTCTGTTTGCTTATGGAATAATATAGATCTTATTCTACAGTTTCTGCCTGATCCAAAAACTTTTTAAGTAAATATTCAACAGATGAAGATAACCCTTTACTCCATAAATACGCCTTTCTACGCCTCTGCAAACAGAATATACCCAGACCAAGCGGCTCCAATTTGAGCCTTATGATGATAGATCAGGTTCTGCTGTTTGCTTATGGAATTATATAGGCAAGATTCTTCAGTTTCTACTATCACCAATATGTCCCGTGTCTATGTGCCATGACAAAAGTTAATCTGATTTATATTCATGGTGTTATTATTTCTTTTTTTTATTGAATATTCATGGAGTAAAGGGTTAATAAAGTGATGGAGAGGGTTGATTGAATAGGTCAGAAATATGAGTGGTTATAATGGTACGAAGTATTCGCAAAGTTTCGTCTTTCAGACAACGTTGTTGAGGTTGACATGTACGTGAAGTCTGACCCCTCCGAGAGTATATCAGACAAGCTCGCAAGGGTAGGAGTGGTGAAGAGCATTCGAGAGAAGATAGAAACGCTGGAAAAGATGGATCCAGGTAAGATTCTACTGACAAGATATACGTTAACAAAGATACAGAAATGCCTTGCATTCCAAACTAATTGTATTTGGACCATATGTAGAATATCTTGATTTCTCATATAGATCCAAACTGTTTGACATTTGGAAGAGAAATTAAATGTCTTAACCCGTACCCCAGATTTCAGATCCATTTTGCCTCTACCGTCAAAATCATCACCGTTTCTTAGGTATATTTGTAAAATACATTGGTTCTTTAAAAAATGCTACGTCATCTACAAGTTTTCAATATCAACATGTGTCATGTGTATTACTCAAGCAACATGAAACAGCATGTACTGATAATGAAATGAGAAACAAGCCTTTGTATTTGTTTCAAATTTATTACACACATCCCCCACCCCTCCCCACCCCCACCGTGGAAGCGAGGACGCTTGAAAGTTTGTCGTACTAGTCATGATTGACATTGATTTTGAATGGAAGGTAATGGATAATTCTATACACCAAATAATTTTCACTCATTTTTGACTTAATGCTTAAACAGTTTGAATAATTAATTAGCTAGCTTGAGCGACCTTCTTTGCTCACAAGAAAAATTTACCCATGTTGTGGTCATTGCCACCAGGCCTGCACTGCTTGCATCGTTCAAAAGGTCCAAATCACACCTCAAACTAGACTTTGATACAGACACATGCAATCAGACACTTTGGGGACGTAAAAATTACTTGACTTACCGAAAATGCAGTCAGTTCGAATGTGTATTAAAAACTTATGTTTACATAGAATAAATATGCAGGAAAATTGGGACTTTACTAAAACTTCATAACAATGAGAAATTCGTGTCAAGGGTGTTCGCCATACTGAGGATGGAGTGTATATGAAAGCAGTGAATACATAGCTAAGATATTCTATAAGTAAATAGAGCAGACCGTGATCCTGTTAGAGCCATCTGATCTGGGTCTTCTCTGTTTGTAAAGGCATAAAAGGGTGTGTCTTTGCTATAGAGGATTCATTTAACTGCAGAACCCATTACGCTGCCAGAAGACAGACTGACACACTGGGATGTATATATCACCTTTATCTTTAACTGCAGAGCCCATTACCCTGCCAGAAGACAAACTCTGGGATGTATATATCACCTTTATCAATGCCTCAACAAACTGTGTGATGGTTCGACTGGTCGGTGATGACTACAGCGACAAACTGGAGGTGTTTCAGGCCAAGCTTCAACAAGCATTCAGGAGTTCAAGCTCAGAAGCCCCAATCATTGAGGGCATGACCTATGTGGCGTTTGATGATGCATTGTACCACAGGGTGAAAGTAGTGTCCAAGGAAGGCAGAAAAGTAACTTCCATTCTATGAATATTTAATAGTTCAACATTTCAATTCTGTGATCGAGATATCAAAGCATTAATTTCATTTCAGAAATGTTATTTATATATGCTTCGTAAGTAGACAGAGGAACAGATAAACGTGTGTATTCAAATACTAAAATACTCATTTCTCTACCAAACCCTATGTTGTGACCACTCTTTGGAACTCTTCAAGACTATTCTAAAGAGTGATCACAATATAGAGTTTGGAACGCTTTAACCCGTTACTCCATAAATATGCCTTTCTACGAATTTGCAAACAGAGTAGGTCCAGTTCCTTTGGGAGCTATCTAATCAGGGTCTGCTCTGTTTGCTTATGATATTCCAATCGATAGGAATCTACTATTTCTACCAATACCAAATAAGCCTTTGTACATATGTCATTATAAAATTTCATCTAATAAATATTCATGATGTCATTATTTGAATATTTCTTACATGACTATTCAACAGGTAAATTGTTCAGCAAAAAATGCAGACTCAGATCAAACTGCTACTGTTTAATTAATGTCTACATTTTTTTCAAATTCTCCATTACTTTTATTCAATGTTGTTAAAACATTGTTGAGGACACTTATTCAGATTTTCAAAATGGTTGAGAAGGGAGATTGTTATCTAAACCTATGATGAGGGTATATATTTATTTGTAAAGATCTCAATGAATCTCTGAGTATACTATTATATGTGTGCATTTTATTGTTTTATCCTAGGTGTCCTGTTACTTCTTGGATCATGGTGATACTGATGAGCTGATACCAGACCAGCTAGAGCCACTGGACCCAGCAGTTAACAGGCTTCTGCCATACCAGGTACAAAACACTGGGAACCAATCTAACTGGAAACATCTTCCTCCTATTGAAAAGAAAAAAAAGAAAAAGCAGCTATTTTCATTAACCCTTTCCTTCATATAAACGCATTTTCATGCATCATACCATGTAAACTCAGACCAGATGTCTGATCAGGGTCTGCTCTGTTTGCTTTTGGCATTATATAGATCTGATCAGTTTTAGTCAAAGCAAAAACATTGGAAAGTTTACATTATGAAAATTGAGCTAATAAATATTCATGTTGTCATTCTTTCTTAAGCATTAACCCTTCGCTTGCTAATCGCGTCAATATACCTACCTGTAAATAGTGAAGACCCAGATGAGACAGCTCCTGCAGGAGCTGTCTCATCAGGGTCTGCACTATTTACAAGTTGATTGTGCAACCAGTGCACTCCACAGCATTGATTGCACAGCGATATACTTGTACACAGTGAAGATATATGTAATTATACAACAGGGCATGGGTAAAGAAGGAGAACTGTATTTTAAAATTCAGCAAGCGAAGGGTTAATGGTAGGGTCCATTCAGTATTGAGTATTGCTTAAATTTTGCCAGTGTATTTTGAATGACAAACAGTGTAGAACCAGATTTCAGGGAACACTTTGTAGCTGTATGAGTTCTACACTGTTTTCTGATGTAGTTAACCATTTCCCTCATATATACGTGTTTTCATGCATATGCAAACAGAGTAGACCCAGATCAGACGGCTCCTAGAGGAGCCGTCTGATCAGTGTCTGCTCTTGTTTGCTAATAGAATTTTATAGATCTGTTTCTTTTCTGTCTAAAATGTCTATAATGCAACACATTCTGTATTTCTTTGTAACTATTTTGTTAATGAATGTTCAGTAGGTATTGAAATTTGGCCTAAATACAGAACAGGGAAAGGGTTAAATCATTTTGTGAGTTCTACACTATTCTCAGATGGTAGTTAAGTCCATTTTGGCGTTTTACTTGCTCAGCATACTAGAAGTCTGTCAGCTCAAAGGACATTATGGATGAGTTTGATTGAGGTGAGACGCCGAGATGATACTGTTTGAGTCAGAACGACAACTGAGTTATGAAATGGCACATGAGAAACTGGAAATTTTGTCCATGGCAGACACTGTAGTATCATATCTACTTTATTTCATAAAAATGCATAGCAGTCTCTGATCCTATTGGAGCCATTCTTGATCTGGCTCCTCTCTTGGCAAAAATGCGTATCTATGGAGTAAAGGATTAATTAATGAATGATATACTCACTGGATATACCTTTCCAGCATTCGAAGTGTTTACGTCGATTTTCCTTTTCAAAACACTTCAAAGATCAGATATAAATTGTTTTTGCATGGCTGACGGGTAAAGGTTGAAACTTGTAACAATTGGTATAATCCCATGGCCGAGTTATACTATACTGCCTTTGATGGAGGCATTCTATTTTTCCTGGCAGGTATTTTAAAAGTGTTTCCATGTTAACCCATGTCTGCTTGTAATTACAAAATATATTTGTTGCAAAGTACATATTTTTGCTCATCTATACCTGTTGTCAGTGGGGCCTCTGTGGCCGAGTGGTTATGGTCTGCGACTGACAATCGCTTAGCCCCTCACCGCTCTGCAATCGAATCCCAGTGTTGGCATTTGGATTTTTCATGTGAGGAAGCCTTCCAGCTGGCTTGCAGTAGGTTGGTGGTTCTACCTGGATGTTCTTCTGTGCACGAAACAATGCAATTTGTTCTGTGCATAGAAGAACCTCTGGGGTCTTCCTCCACCTGTAATTAGCTGGACATGACTGCCTTGCCTTTCGATTTGGGGACATCTTGTAACAGAACCTGTTAATATTAGATGCTGTTACTAGTCAGTTTATTTTTGAACATTTTAGGCAGTTGAAGTGTCTCTGTACGGCCTGGAAGATGTGGCTACCAACATAACTGCACTGGAGAGAATGTGTGAACTGGCCCTGACGAGAACCTGTGTGGCAGAGGTGATGGACAGGTATGCGGATATAATCCAGTTTTGCTATTCTAGACAGAGGTCCAGATAACATGTGTAAATTAAAATCTATTTAATGTCAATAAGCAAACAGGTCAGACCCCAATCAGATGGCTCCTATAGGAGCTGTCTGATCTGGGTGTACTCTGTTTGCAGAGGCGTGACAAGGTTTATTATAGAGAGTTAATATAACTGCGGTAAAATCTCTCTTCAATAACCACTCAAAGGAAGTTGGGTTTACTGTCACCTGCTGTAGTAGGCTGACATTTATGGATCATTTATCTGTGATCTGTTCTTTTGTCCATCTGTCTGCCATGCTATTTGCATCACTCTTAGCTTGTATGTTTCGAAGAAACGTCGAACTATTGTGATCATTGGGTCGCAGTTGTAGGCGTTGGCATTGTCAGCATCGTGCAAAAACCTTAAAGTAGCTGATTAATCAAAAAGTATAAGAGGTATCAACATGAAACCTTCATAGGTTGGTAAGTCTCTGTCAGGAGAAGTGTATGCAGTGGACAAGCACCAAATCAGATGAGCGTTGGCGCTGCACGCGGCTCTTGTTTTTCTTCAAACAGTCTTTTTAATATTATACATCATGAATATTTGATAAGATCAGTAGGGGCCATCTGATCTGGATCTACTCCTATTTTTTATTGGCCTACCACTTAACCCTTTCCTTCATATAAGCACATTTTCATGCATTTGCAAACAGAGTAGACCCAGATCAGATGGCTCCTGTAGGAGCTGTATGATCAGGGTCTGCTCTGTTTGCTTTTGACTTGATATAGATCTGGTTTTACAGTTTTTGTTAAGGCAAAAAAAATCCTTTAAAAGTTTACATTATAAAACAAAGTTTACATTATAAATGTTCTGCTAATATATATTCATGTTGTCATAATTTCTTATATGGATATGCAACAATGAAAGGGTTAATAGGGAGAATTTTGTCAATCTATATGTATGCACATCTGTCTCTAATATTTGTGTCATGCATTACTCTTAAGTCTTTGTTTTACAGTTATGAAAATTCATGACTATATTATTCAGGATGTGAACTTGTTCATCTGGGTATTCTCATCCAATCGCAATTAAAATTGACAGAGTTAATGGACTTGATTTTGTGAAAATATGGAATTTTAAGTTTGTCTTATGTAACTCTGAAACTATCTGTGTTAGAATTGTGAAACCTTAGAAATTTATTAATCAACATATAAACATGTTCACCTGGGTATTTTCATCAAACTACAAGGAAACTTGTTGCTTTGACAAAAAGTATAAAATCAGATCTATATCATGTCAAAAGCAAACAGCAGACCCTGATCCGATGTCTCCTATAGGGTCTGCTCTGTTTGCAAAGACGTGAAAAGGCATTTATATGAGGGAAAGGGTTAAATCTTCCCAGTTATGATCAGAAATTGATTGTTAGGAGTATCCCAGTAGATGTAGATCTTTATGTATTGATTGTTAGGAGTATCCTAGTAGATGTAGATCTTTATGTATTGATTGTTAGGAGTATCCCAGTAGATGTAGATCTTTATGAGGAGTATCCCAGTAGATGTAGATCTTTATGTATTGATTGTTAGGAGTATCCCAGTAGATGTAGATCTTTATAAGGAGTATTCCAGTAGATGTAGATCTTTATGTATTGATTGTTAGGAGTATCCCAGTAGATGTAGATCTTTATGAGGAGTATCCCAGTAGATGTAGATCTTTATGTATTGATTGTTAGGAGTGTCCCAGTAGATGTAGATCTTTATGTATTGATTGTTAGGAGTATCCCAGTAGATGTAGATCTTTATGAGGAGTATCCCAGTAGATGTAGATCTTTATGTATTGATTGTTAGGAGTATTCCAGTAGATGTAGATCTTTATGTATTGATTGTTAGGAGTATCCCAGTAGATGTAGATCTTTATGTATTGATTGTTAGGAGTATCCTAGTAGATGTAGATCTTTATGTATTGATTGTTAGGAGTATCCCAGTAGATGTAGATCTTTATGTATTGATTGTTAGGAGTATCCCAGTAGATGTAGATCTTTATGTATTGATTGTTAGGAGTATCCCAGTAGATGTAGATCTTTATGTATTGATTGTTAGGAGTATCCCAGTAGATGTAGATCTTTATGTATTGATTGTTGGGAGTATCCCAGTAGATGTAGATCTTTATCTATAGTTAAACCTTTACTCCATAAATGCGCATTTCTACACCTTTACAAACATAGCAGACCCAGATCAAATGGCTCATGTAGGAGCCGTCTGATCAGGGTCTGTTCTATTTGCTTAGGGCTGTTCCATTTAAATGTGTATGGGGGAAGGCACTTTCAAAGTGGGCCACCCACCCATAGAGGTTTTTTACTAATGCACAAACCAAATAGTACAATTTTTGCAGGGAAACCAATCCATGCATAGCTGTTTTTAGCTCACCTGAGCCAAAGGCTCAGGATGAGCTATTGTGACCGCGATCCGTCCGGCGTCCGGCCACATTTTCAAACGACATCTCCTCTGAAACTGCTGACCCGATTTAAACCAAATTTTGTCAGAAGCATCAGTGGTTAGGGGGAACGAAATGTTGTCCACATTATGACCTCCGGGCCAAAAATGGCCCGCCCAAGGGCTTATCAGTTTTTGATAGGAAAATCTTTAAAAATCTTCTTCTCTGAAACTGTAAGGCCTAGACCTTTGATATTTGGTATGTAGCATGATCTAATGGCCCTCTACAAAAGTTATTCAAATTATGACCCCCGGGTCAAAAATGGCCCGCCTTGGCAAGGGCTCATCAGTTTTTCATAGGAAAATCTTTAAAAATCTTCTTCTCTGAAACTGTAAGGCCTAGACCTTTGATATTCGGTATGTAGCATGTTCTAATGGTCCTCTACAAAAGTTGTTCAAATTATGACCCTGGGCCAAAAATGGCCCGCCCAAGGGCTTATCAGTTTTTCATAGGAAAATCTTTAAAAAATCTTCTTCTCTGAAACTGTAAGGCCTAGACCTTTGATATTTGTCATGTAACATAATCTAATGGTCCTCTACAAAGATTGTTCAAATTATGACCCCCGGGCCAAAAATGGCCCTGCCCAAGGGCTTATCAGTTATTCATAGGAAAATCTTTAAAAATCTTCTTCTCTGAAACTGTAAGGCCTAGACCTTTGATATTTGGCATGTAACATAATCTAATGGTCCTCTACAAAGATTGTTCAAATTATGACCCTGGACCCAAAATGGCCCCACCCAAGGGGTTATCAGTTTTTCGTAGGAAAATCTTTAAAAATCTGAAACTGTAAGGCCTAGACCTTTGATGTTTGGTATGTAACATGATCTAATGGTCCTTTACAAATATGTAGCTTGGCTTGTGGTCCTCTGCCAAGAATGTTCAACTTACAACCCTGACCTCTGGGCGAAACTTGGCCCTGCCTTGGGGCTTATCAGTTTTTCATGGGAAAAATATGAAATATTATTTTTTTCTGAAACCATTAGGCTTAGGCCTTTAATTAATGGCATACTGCTTTGCCTTGTGGTTCTCTACCAAGGTTGTACAAATGATGACTTCTTGGTCAAAAATGGCCCCCACCCCTGGGGTTATCTCAGGTGAACGCTACAGGGCCTCATGGCCCTCTTGTTTTAAAGTGCCTTCCTGCCCCGATACACATTTAAATGGAACAGCCCTTATGATATAATGTAGATGTGATTCTGCAGTTTCTGCCGTGGCCAAAAAGTTCCTTTGTCAATGAGCTAATATTCTTATTAATATTCATGGTGTCATTATTTCTGACATGATTTTCATGGAGTAAAGTGTTGATGTATTTTGTGCTGAAGAAGGAAAGGTAATTTGTTTTGATGTATAATTGCAGAGAGGGTGTTCCATCTGTGATATTGTATGACACTTCAAGTGATGTAGACATTAACATCAATGAGAAGATACTAGAAGCTATTCAAGCTGATGGAGGTGGAATAGATTCTTCTGGATCAGCATCTTCAACTCCACAAAGAATCCTCTCTCCTGTTCCATCTGAGCAACAGATTTCAACAAAACTCTCAGATTTATCACCAGTCTCTGTGCAAGGTGGCGGAGATCTTAGTAATTCAAATAATCTAATGACAGAAAGCAATGGTGAAGCAATACTTGACTTGCAGAATATTTCTCTTGAAGAAAAATCAACTGTGAAACAGATCAGTACAAACTTATTAGAAAAACCTAAATTGACTACACCTTATATTCCACCAGCACCATCCGAATCACCTCCAAGATTGGAATGCACAGATGTTCGAATTTCCCCGCAAAGAACACCGGAAGTGTCAGAGATTTGTGATAAAAAAGATTCTCCAGATCAGAGATATGGAACCGCGTTGGCCAAATCAGATCTACTTACAAACATTCGAGATGAAGTGATTAAGCCAAAAAGTGTAAAGAAAGTTCAATACACTTCGAGGACATTACCGCCATTCAGTATACCTCTAGTGGGAGAGTATTTGGAGTTACATTGCAACGTTATTCATGATCCGTCAAACTTCAGGGTTAGTATCTGCAAATGATCTGTGCAGCATATCAACAAACATTGTCTCAGTGATGGATCCATGTCACAATGTTTTCATATCTTTCTTTGATTTTCAAAATTAAAAGAAACATAGCAGGAGGCAGAATTTTAAGGGTCTAAAACTAAAATATTGCATAAATCCTAAGCAGAGGGTTTTTTCAAAATTCTGTGACACTGATCACTGGACATGCTAATGATTTACACATAGGCCAGTTGCAATAACTTTAGTTAGAAAGATGACTTTTTGTAATCCCTGTTTAAATTTTTTCAATGTTTTAATTTAAATGGATTTTAAATGCCGGTTTCAATAGGATTGAAAACTAATCAAATCAATTAATATAGCTAACCATCTAGGTTTAATATAGCTAACCATCTAGGTTTAGAAAAAATGTCTGGACAGTATTAACACTGTACTCCATGAAAATTAGATTAATTTGTTATAAAAGCACATGGACACAGGAATTTTTGGCTTTGGCAGAAACTAGAATCATATCTGTATTAAATCTTAGTAAATAGAAGCAGACCCTGATTAGATGGCTCCTATAGGAGCCATCTGATATGGGTCTATTCTGTTTGTCAAGGCGTATAACGATGTATTTATGGAGTTAAGGGTTATAATTATTAGCTAATTTTTTTATTATGGCGTATGTACACATCTTTTTAGTATATGTAGAAACTAATTTCATAAGCAAAAAGATCAGACCCTGATCAGATGCCTCCTACAGGAGTCAGAGCTCTCTAAGAGACGATTCTAAAGAGTGGTCACAACACACAGTTTGGTGGGGGAAATGACCATTTTAGTTTTTGAGTACGCACCCGTAGCTGTAGCTCTGGGAGCCATATTATCTGGTTTTACTCTGTTTGCAAAGGCATGAAAAAGCGTTCTATGAAGGAAAGGGTTAAATGATGTTAATGTAATTCATGGAATAGGACGTTATATAAGTTAAACAGAAAGTAGATAGATAGGCCTACATGGGCGTGGGGAGGAGCCCTGACTGGTAATAGATTCAGAACATGGACCCTTGGCAGGGTATATGGGTGTAGCGCTTCCAGAAATACGACATCTTCACCTGTCATACCAGCCCATACACCCTGCCAAAGGTCTGTGTAAGTAATATTTGTTGTTTTTCAGTGTCTGCCTTATGAGGAGCTGAACAACTTGACCCAACTGTACATGGAGATGGGAGATTACTATTGTGACAAACCACCTGTCATGGTAGGGCCACAATCTACAAACTGGTTGTAATTATGTCTCCCCCCATATTTAAGTTGTCTGTCTGTCTGTCCGTCTGTCTGTCCGTCACACTTTTTGTCCGGACGATAACTTCAATATGCCTGATGCCAGTTGATTGAAACTTCATATATGGAAAGAGCATAATGAGAGGAAGTGTCATGCACAAGGTCCATAACTCTGGCTTCACTAATATAGGAGTTATTGCCCCTTGTAAAAAAAAATCACACTTTTTTGTCCGGACGATAACTCCTATATGGCTCATGCCATTGGATTGAAACTTCATATATGGAAAGATCATGACGAGAGGAAGTGTCATGCACAAGGTCCATAACTCTGGCTTCACTAATATTTGAGTTATTGCCCTTTGTTAAAAATATCACAATTTTTTGTCCGGACAATAACTTCAATATGCCTGATGCCAGTTGATTGAAACTTCATATATGGAAAGAGCATAATGAGAGGAAGTGTCATGCAGAAGGTACATAACTCTGGCTTCACTAATATAGGAGTTATTGCCCTTTGTAAAAAAAATCACACTTTTTTGTCCGGACGATAACTTCTATATGGCTCATGCCATTGGATTGAAACTTCATATATTGAAAGATCATAACGAGAGGAAGTGTCATGCACAAGGTCCATAACTCTGGCTTCACTAATATTGGAGTTATTGCCCTTTGTAAAATAAATCACAATTTTTTGTCCTGATGATTACTCCTATGTGACACATGCCATTGGAGTGAAACTTCATACATGGAACGATCACAATAAGAGAAAGTATCATGCATAAGATCCTTAACTTGAGCTTCAATAAATTTAGAGTTATTGCCCCTTGTACATTTGTTTAATGCTTTCTTGTCCGGACGATAACTCCTACATGGCTCTTGCCATCGTATTGAAACTTCATACATGGAAAGAGCATGATGAGAGAAAGTGTCATGAACAAGGGCCATAATTCTGGCTTCAATATTTTTGAAGTTATTGCCCTTTGTTACATTTTTTGGCCGATCAATAACTCCTGTTCGACTGATGCTATTGGAATGACATTTTATTTTTGGAAAGAGCATGATGAAAGTAGGTGTCATGCACAAGGGCCATTAATCTGGTATCAGTATTTTTGGAGTTATTAGCTGTTATCATTTTCTTCTTGAAAAATGTAGTGTGGAAAACGCATAATGAGGGGAAGTATCGAGACCATAACATTTTTAGTGATTTCCCTTTACATATTGCTTTTATTAGAGGGGAGACATCCGTTTTTGTGACAAAAACCTCTAGTTTATTGTCTGTTTCCACTTCTGAAAAAAAGAGATTTGTATTTATCTGTATGTCCATTCTTCACACTCTTTTGTTCCCTGAATAACTCCATATCTAATTATTCCAGTTGCCAGTTGACCTATCAGCAATAACTTGAGTCCTCCGAACAATGGAATCTCCAAAGAAACAAATTTCTGTAAAATTAAATTGGCATTATGTAAGCTGCATACTTTCATACATAAGGGCTGTTCCATTTAGATGTGGATGAGGGTGCAGGGAGTCACTTTCAAAGTCGGCCGTCGGCGCCCCATCTTTATAACCTCGTCTTTCACTCTATGAATTGCAAGCTGGGTAGCTCTACCAATCCTAAAACTATTGGATTTATAGTTATCACTGCTAATACCACTAGAAACTATCTTTTTACAACAAATTTCAATCCTTCTGTTGCTTTGTGAGTTTTCATACAGGAAGTGACATCACAGGGAATAGTACATTCACCTCATAGACATTTCAACCTCATAGATGATAGTGCTGAATGCTTAATTCATCCCCTTGCATAACAATAGGGGGTCCAATGTCTTTATGCAAATATAAAGGAGATTATGATACATAGTCATAATTATTATTATAATCTAATTATAGTAGTTTTATATTTCTCCGCCAAACCCTACCGTGCTGCCTCTTCTAGGTGATTCTAAAGTGCTGCAGCAGACAGGGTTTGGTGGAGAAATGTAAGATTTTGATTGCCTCTTCTAGGTGATTCTAAAGTGCTGCAGCAGATAGGGTTTGGTGGAGAAATGTAAGATTTTGATTGATCAGTACACATCTTATCTAGAGTCCTGTCTAGACTACTGAAACTGTGTAGGATGGTTGATTATTAAGTGATCTTGCCTTCTTGGGTTATGATATGAAAGCTTAAGTCTTTAGTTCATAAATACGCCTTCTCAAACAGTGTAGACCCAGATCAGATGGCTCCTGTAGAAGGCATGTGATCAGTCTACACTTTTTGCTTTTGGAAGAATATAGAATCATGGAATAAAGGTGTTGGGTTTTTTTAAAAAAATGTATCATTTTTAGCTTGTCTGTTTCCACTTGAAAAGTCAAGCTATTGTGATCACTGGGTTGTAGGTGTTGTCGTTGTCATTGTTGTTGTCGGCATGCAAAAACTTCATTGTAGCTCATTACTCGAAAAGTGTAAGATCAACATGAAACTTTATAGGTTAGTAGATCTCATTGAGGGGAAGGCCCCAACATAAGAGCTATAACTCTTGATTTCAAATTTTGGTGTTATGGCCCTTTATATTTCAAAAATGTTTAAGTTAGCTGGACAAGCACCAAATCAGACGAGCGTTGGCGCTGCACGTGGCTCTTGTTAAGCAAATGGAGCAGACCCTGATCAGATGGCTCCTATGGGGAGGATCTGATCTGGATCTACCCTGTTTGCAAAGGCCTTTTCATTGAGCATATATTAGCTGACATTTTGTAATAGTATATGAGCAGAGATGTTTTTGACTTTGGCAGAATCTGTAGATTTTCCCTAAGCAAACAGAGCAGGCCTTTATTGGATTATATAGAACTATTTCTATAGTTTCTTTGATAGCCAAAATATTCTTTTTCATATGCCATCATAAACTTTCTGACAGTTAATAAATATTCATGATGTTTTTATTTCTTACATGAATATTTATGAGGTACATGGTTAACTCTATTGAATGCCTTTGACAACTATTGTTATAAACTTACTGGATCACACTATTGTATTGTTTTCAGATGACCAAGGATGACATTAAGCTAGGCGAGTTGTATGCTGGGCTGCTTGATGCACTTTGGTACAGAATTCGAGTGACCCAATTTGTCAGTAAAGATCTGGTATGTAGTTTATATTTGGACAGAACCAGTTTCTTCATTCTAGAAGTACATCATGCTTTCAGAAATTTACCACTATTCCACACCATTGTTAATTATAACCTCAAGGTATTTCATACATATATGACCTGAACTGATATCTTCAAGGTGAAGGTCATGGCAGAGATTTGGTACCAAGTATGTGGGTGCGAGTAATTTTCAGCAATATTTGGATGTATATATCTCCTTAATAAGCAATTTTTTTAACCTGTTTCAAAAACACAGACTGTCAAATAGGTTAGATCCAAACATAGACTTAGACATCCTGTCAGTGGAGCTAGCTTCAGAAAACCCTTCACCAGAAGTTACCAAGTGTCTCTCATACCAGCTGGCCCTCTCGGACCCAACTGGCTTTAGGCTAAAGGCTTGCTGTTGCATGATACCTTTATCCATTTTGCCTCCACCCTTCAGGACACTTCTAAGGTTGTGACAGACACTGTAGAATTAGATCTATATTCTTCCATAGCTGAACAAAGCAGACTGATCAGACGGCTCTTACTGATCTGTATCTACTCTGATTGCAAAAGCATGATTAGGGTATCTATGAGGGAAAGGGTTTATTACCTCCATTTCTCACATACCTTCCCTTATCTCCGAGTTAGAACAACAGGTTAAGATTTCCTTATCTGTAACACGTGTAAGATCACTTTAGAACGTATGACGTCATATATGACGTCAAGCGATGGAAACCTATGTTTACATGTCATTTAAACGGCGAAAATACACTTTTTTGATATGTGAGAAAAAGAATCTGATGCTCATTGTCTTTTAAGATCACATGTTCCTAAACTCACCAAGAAAATGTTATTAAGCTCGCCAAGGCTCGCTTAATGACATTTTCTAAGGCTCGTTTAGGAACATGTGATCTTAAAAGACAACTCGCAACAGATCCTCTATTTGTCTATGACTCTTCGTCACTGTTGTAACAGGGTTTTTTCTGTATTTCCTTCCTACAGCTGTCTGTTTACCTGGTGGACTATGGAGAACACAGTGTGATGGAACTCACGGAAATTCAACCCCTCTACAACCAGTTCTGTAGACTACCCCTCATGGCCATTACTGCAACACTGGGTGGTAAGTTGCAGAAAGATCTTGAATTTAGCCGTAATATTTAGGCATCAAATCTCCCCTGATCTTAACCCTTTACTCCGTTAATACACCTTCCTATGCCTTTGTCAACAGAGTAGATCCAGATCAAATGGCTCCTATAGGAGCCGACTGATCAGGGTCTGCTGTGTTAACTTGTGATTTTATAAAGATATGATTCTGCATTTTCTACCATGACCAAACATTCCTGTGTCCATGTGAAATACACGAAGTAACAATTAATCTAGTTCTTATTTCGTACATGAATTCTCATGGAGTAAAGGATTAAAACAGTTTAGTCTTTAAACCCTTTAGTCTCATAGTAACACTTGCAAACATCTTTGCGAACAGAGTAATCCCAGATCAGACAGCTCTTTTGTCTGATCTGGGTCTGCTCTGTTTGCTTATGGAATTATAAAGATATGATCGTACAGTTTTTGCCTAAGCCAGAAATTATCTTGAAAGCTTTACATTATAAAAATTAAGTTAATGAAAATTCATGAAGTGACACATTCGCCATTAACCCTTTGTTCCAAAATACTCCTTTCTATGCCTTTGCAAACCGAGTAGATCCAGATCAGACAGCTCCTATAGGACACATCTGATCAGGGTCTGCTCTGGTTGCTTATGGTTTAATATAGATTATGATTCAACAGTTTCTGCTGTGGTTAAAAATTCATGTGTTCATGTTCCATTATACAAATTAATTTAATTACATGTAATATTCATGATGTCATTATTTCTTACATGAATATTCATGGAGGGCGGGTTAATTTACCGGTACTCATTAGATCTATGTCTCTGCTTCAGGTATAGAGCCCACTGGAGGCTCTTGGAGCGAGGCAGCCAAGTACAAGTTCATAGAGCTGGCCCAGGAAAGAGATTTGATTGGATTAATTTTGGATCATGATAAAAGTGCTGGTAAAGTCAGTGTTAGACTGATAGACACTACCAGTGAGCAGGACCTTTGCATTGATGAAGTGCTCATTTCAATGGGATATGCAAAGGTGGTGGAGAAATGACGAGAAGTTGTGCCATATGTGCTGTATGTTATGTGCTTTTGTTTGCTGTAATATAGTTGGGGGATCTTTTTAGACATGCCATGGAAATGTGCTGTATATCTTATAACTCTTTTCTCATGAATACTCATGTATGAAATAACGACATGCCATGGAAATGGCTGTATATCTTATAACTCTTTTCTAATGAATATTCATGTATGAAATAACGACAACATGAATATTTAGTAGCTTAATTGTATAAGGAAGACAGGATTGTTTTATCTTGGCAGAAACTGTAGAATAAGAAATTGATATGAAAAAAGTGTTTTTATTAGGCAAAGGGTTGACATCTAACTCCATAAATACGCTTGACCCATATCAGACAGCTCCGTTAATATGCATGATGTCATTACTTCTTACATGAATATTCATGTAGTAAAGGGTTATGTTATGCCAGGTCAGCCTGGTGTCATGAGAAAAAAGAAGCCAGAATACATGCCAACAGTGCTGATACAGATTAGGGGCTTATCAAGATAAGCACTTCTTTTTAGCTCACCAGAGCACAAAGTGCTCAGGGTGAGCTTTTGTGATCGCCGGTTGTCCGTCGTCCGTCGGCGTGCGTCGTCCGTCGTCAACAATTTGAACCTTTAAAAATCTTCTCCTCTGAATCTACAGGGATCTCAACTTTCATCTTTGGCACATAGCATCATATTCAGGTCCTCTACAAAAGTTATATAAATTATGCCCCTGGGGTCAAAATTGACCCTGCCCCAGGGGTGCCTTGTTTTCAATAGAAACATATAGTAAAACTTTGAAAATCTTCTCCTCTGAAACCAGAAGCTACTCAGCTTTCATAATTGGCACATAGCATCATGTTCAGGTCCTCTACAAAAGTTATATAAATTATGGCCCTGGGGTCAAAATTGGCCCTGCCCCAGGGGTGGGCAGTTTTCAATAGAATCATATAGTGCAAACTTTGAAAATCTTCTTCTCTGAAACTGGAAGGCTCTCAGCTTTCATATTTGGCACATAGCATCATGTTCAGGTCCTCTACAAAAGTTATATAAATTATGGCCCCGGGGTCAAAATTGGCCCCGCCCCAGGGGTGGGCAGGTTTCAAAAGAAACAAATAGTGAAATCTTTGAAAATCTTCTCCTCTGAAACTGGAAGGTTCTCAGCTTTCATATTTGGCACAGAGCATCATGTTCAGGTCCTCTACAAAAGTTATATTATTTATGGCCCCGGGGTCAAAATTGGCCCCGCCCCAGGGGTGGGCAGTTTTCAATAGAAACAAATAGTGAAATCTTTGAAAATCTTCTTGTCTGAAACTGGAAGGTTCTCAGCTTTCATATTTGGCACAGAGCATCATGTTCAGGTCCTCTACAAAAGTTATATAAATTATGGCCCCGGGGTCAAAATTGGCCCCGCCCCAGGGGTGGGCAGGTTTCAAAAGAAACAAATAGTGAAATCTTTGAAAATCTTCTCCTCTGAAACTCGAAGGTTCTCAGCTTTCATATTTGGCACATAGCATCATGTTCAGGTCCTCTACAAAAGTTATGTTATTTATGGCCCCGGGGTCAAAATTGGGCCCGCCCCAGGGGTGGGCAGTTTTCAATAGAAACAAATAGTGAAATCTTTGAAAATCTTCTTGTCTGAAACTGGAAGGTTCTCAGCTTTCATATTTGGCACAGAGCATCATGTTTAGGTCCTCTACAAAAGTTATATAAATTATGGCCCCGGGGTCAAAATTGGCCCCGTCCCAGGGGTGGGCAGTTTTCAATAGAAACAAATAGTGAAATCCTTGAAAATCTTTTCCTGTGAAACTGGATGTTTCTCAGCTTTCATATTTGGCACATAGCATCATGTTCAGGTCTTCTACAAAAATTATATAAAGTATGGCCCCGGGGTCAAAATTGGCCCCACCCCAGGGGTGGGCAGTTTTCAATAGAAACAAATAGTGAAATCTTTGAAAATCTTCTTCTCTGAAACTGGAAGGCTCTCAGCTCTCATATTTGGCACATAGCATCATGTTCAGGTCCTCTACAAAAGTTATGTAAATTATGGGCCCTGGGGTCAAAATTGGCCCCGCCCCAGGGTAGGGCAGTTTTCAATAGAAACAAATAGTGAAATCCTTGAAAATCTTTTCCTCTGAAACTGGAAGGTTCTCAGCTTTCATATTTGGCACATAGCATCATGTTCAGGTCTTCTACAAAAGTTATATAAAGTATGGCCCCGGGGTCAAAATTGGCCCCGTCCCAGGGGTGGGCAGTTTTCAATAGAAACAAATAGTGAAATCTTTGAAAATCTTCTTCTCTGAAACTGGAAGGCTCTCAGCTTTCATATTTTGCACAGAGCATCATGTTCAGGTCCTCTACAAAAGTTATATAAATTATGACCCTGGGGTCAAAATTGGCCCTGCCACAGGGGTAGTAGACAGTTTTCAATAGAAACATGTTGAGAAAACTTTGAAAATCTTCTTCTCTGAAACTGGAAGGTTAATCTCAGCTTTCATATTTGGCTCATAGCATCATGTTCAGGTCCCCTACAAGTTTTTCTAAATTATTCCCCTGGGGTCAAAATTGGCCCGCCCCAGGGCCGGCTAGTTCTCTATAGAAACATATAGTGAAAACTTTGAAAATCTTCTCCTCTGATTGTCTGGTGAGCGCTTCAGGGCCATTCTGGCCCTCTTGTTCATATTTTCTTGTCTGGACAATAATTTTTTATTTACTGATTCAATGTATGAAAGTAGGTACTAATACCATTCAGGTGGTCATGTATATACCATAGTCAACCACACCATGGGTGGGTGGGATGGGGAGAGTGGAGGTTTTTTTTCAGTCCGGTGGGGGACTCATGTCTTGCATAGCAATACAACATGCCCTTGTTCATATTTTTATGCTCTGTCTATCACGCTTCATGTTCGGGCCATATCTCCTACAAGGGTAGGCCAAATTAATTCATTATAACTTCACACATATAACAAGCATTATGAGAGGAAGTGTCATGCACAAGGGCCATAAATCTAGTATCAATATTTAGGGAGTTATTCCCCTTTTAAGCTCACCAGAACACAAAGTGTTCAGGATGAGCTTTTGTAATTGCCTGATGTCCGTCGTCGTGCATCGTGTGTCGTCCGTCGTTGTCTGTCAACAATTTGAACCTTTAAAATTCTTCTCCTCTGAATCTACAGGGCTCTTAGCTTTCATTATTGGCACATAGCATCACCTGTAGATCCTCTACAAAAGTTATATTAATTATGTCCCTGGGGTCAAAATTGGCCCCACCCTAGGGTTGCCTTGTTTTCTATAGAAACATATAGTGAAAACTTTGAAAATCTTCTCCTCAGAACCTGGTAGGTTCTCAGCTTTCATATTTGGCACATAGCATCGTGTTCAGGTCCTCTTCAACAATTGTATAAATAATGCCCCTGGGGTCAAAACTGGCTCCGCTCCAGTGGTGGTGGCCAGCTTTCAATAGAAACATATATTGTGAAAACTTTGAAAATCTTCTCCTGAAATAAATTATAAATGTATAAATTATGCTCCTGGGGTCAAAATTGGCCCCGCCCCAGGGGCCGGCCAGTTTTCACTAGAAACATATAGTGAAAACTTTGAAAATCTTCTTCTCTGACACTGGAAAGTTCTCAGCTTTCATATATTGGGCACATAGCATCATGTTCAGGTCCTCTACAAAAGTTATATAAATTATACCCCTAGGGTCAAAATTGGCCCCGCTCCAGGGGCAGGCCAGTTTTCATTAGAAACATATAGTGAAAACTTTGAAAATCTTCTTCTCTGAAACTGGAAATTTCTCAGCTTTCATATTTGGCACATAGCATCATGTTCAGGTCCTCTACAAAAGTTATATAAATTATACCCCTAGGGTCAAAATTGGCCCCGCTCCAGGGGCAGGCCAGTTTTCAGTAGAAACATATAGTGAAAACTTTGAAAATCTTCTTCTCTGAAACTGGAAATTTCTCAGCTTTCATATTTGGCACATAGCATCATGTTCAGGTCCTCTACAAAAGTTATATAAATTATACCCCTAGGGTCAAAATTGGCCCCGCTCCAGGGGCAGGCCAGTTTTCAGTAGAAACATATAGTGAAAACTTTGAAAATCTTCTTCTCTGAAACTGGAAATTTCTCAGCTTTCATATTTGGCACATAGCATTATGTTCAGGTCCTCTACAAAAGTTACGTAAATAATGCCCCTCGGATCAAAATTGGCCCACCCAAGGGTTGGCAAGTTTTCAATAGAAACATATTGTGAAAACTTTGAAAATCTTCTCCTGACTGTCTGGTGAGCGATATCAGGGCCATCATGGCCCTCTTGTTTTCATTCAGGAGCAGTTTGTGTTTTTGCTCCTGCTGTATATAATGCAGACCATCAACAATGAATCTAGCAATGTTTCAAATGTGGTGGCAGATCTGGAACTACACTGTTTGTGATGTAATACTACTGACCCCTTTAACCCTGTATCAGTTCAGTATGGATGTAAGAAATAGGTATTTAAAGTGACTATTTAGTAGCTGAATTTATAATGCCATATGAAATGAGGGAAATTTTGACCATGAAAGGAACTGTAGAATTTGATCTATTAGTACTGCATTAGCAAACAGAGCAGACCATGATCAGACGACTCCCACAGGAACTGTCTGGTAGACCATGATCAGACGACTCCCACAGGAACTGTCTGGTCTAGATCTACCAAAGCAAAGGCGTAGAAAAGTGGGATTCTCCGATAAAGGGTTAAGGATTATTTCAGTATTGTCAGTCAGTCCATGGATAAGTGTAATTACATTCAGTCCATCCATAATTACCTGGCTTTTATGGGTTTTTTTACATTTTAACAATGTGCCATTCAATCCTGTAGAAGACTTTGCATTTTAAAAATGTCACTTGAATAAAAAATTTAAATTATAAAAAAGCACAAGTCGGTTTCTAAATAATTATGATGCTTTTGTCGACATACGTTTGAAATATTGTCGTAAATTTTCACTGTGTATTGCATTTTCGAACAACTGCATTTTCATATACAGTAAAACCTCTCAAAAGAGTGACCACCAAAAAATTAGTGTTATTCTGGATTTTAATGCAAGTAGGTTGCTGACTCAATGCAAGATGAAAGTTATGCAGAAGGCTCCTGCAGCTGTTTTCTGCATTACTTTTGTCCTTCATTTATCAATCCCCTGGTTTTAAAGACACCTATGTCAATTGATATAGTGATTGTTTTAAAGGGATTTGTACAATTTGGTTGCTCCGTCAAATCTTTGCATGCTTAGAGTAAATTTTTGTAACCTATCCAATAGCTTGGATCTAGATTGGGCACTGAGGGAGTGTCTGATCAGGAGCCAATCCATATGGCACTAAGAATTAGGGGAAAAAATATTTTGATATGGAAAAAAGCATTAATAGGGACTTATTATGCACATTTTAACATTGCCATGTTTTGTACATATTTAACCCTTTCCTTCATGAATATTTAAGAAATTATGTCATGAATATTAATTAGATTAGTTTGGTTTAATAGCACATGGACACGGGAATTTTTGACCATTGCATAAACTGTAGAATCATGTCTATATTAAATCGTAAGCAAACAGAGCAGACCCTGATCAGTCACGGCTCCTATAGGAGTCATCTGATGTGGGTTCACTTTGTTTTCAAAGCTGTAGAAAGGGGTAATTATGGAGCAATGTGTAACATGTTTGAAACAGCTGTAGACTAGTCTGTTACTATGTACTGCCTGATATGGGTTTTGATTTACGTAGTTATCTTCAGGTTAGAGTTGCTGTGAATTCCTTCATGTGAATTTAGAAACAATAGAGCGTTTCTAATGTGGCAACATTTTGGACAAATATATATTTTAAAACTAGGTATCTGCTTAACCACTTACTCCATGAATATTTAAGCAAGAATAATGATATCATTTAGATTAATTTTTCTAATGGCACAGGAATTTTTGGCCTCGGCAGAAACAATAGAATCATATCTATATTATATCGTAAGCAAACAGAGCAGACCCTGATCAGAGGGCTCCTACAGGAGTCTGGGTTTATTCTGTTTGCAAAGACGTAGAAAGGTGTATTTATGGAGTACTGTAAAACCTCCCTAAACCTGACGGTAAATTCGGTATAAATATTGGTCTTAGAGACAGGTGACAGCTCTCTAAGAGCTTTCTGTATGACTTTCAGCCTGCATTAAGCAGCCACCTACCTAAACGTATCTAAACTCTTCTCTACTAGAATTACAGTTTAGAAAGGTTTTACTGTAAATGGTTAATGCAGAATGAAAGTATTGTAGAAAGCTGCTTTTGGAGTTTGATGCATAACTTTTTGTGCTCAATAAGCTAATTCTCTGTAAGGTCACCAATATTAATTGTTTAACCCAGGTCCTCAATAAGCTAATTCTCTGTAAGGCCACCAATATTAATTGTTTAACCCAGGTCCTCAATAAGCTAATTCTCTGTAAGGCCACCAATATTAATTGTTTAACCCAGGTCCTCAATAAGCTAATTCTCTGTAAGGCCACCAATATTAATTGTTTAACCCAGGTCCTCAATAAGCTTATTCTCTGTAAGGCCACCAATATTAATTGTTTAACCCAGGTCCTCAATAAGCTAATTCTCTGTAAGGCCACCAATATTAATTGTTTAACCCAGGTCCTCAATAAGCTAATTCTCTGTAAGGCCACCAATATTAATTGTTTAACCCAGGTCCTCAATAAGCTAATTCTCTGTAAGGCCACCAATATTCCCTTTTCCTGTTGCATGTTCATGTTAGAAAGAATGACTTCATGGATATGTATTAGCTGAATTTCTATAATGATACATATATATAGTATATACACATGAAAGTGTGACATTGGTAGAAACTGTAGAGTCAAAAGATATTATAATTTCATAAGCAAACAAAGCAGACCCTGATCAGAATCCTTTTGACACCAAACAATTTTCGCCTGCACAAAAAAAAGGATCTATAAAATATAAGCACGAACTGAACAGACCTTCATCAGACAGCTTCTACTGGAGCTGACTCTATTATCTGCAAAGTTTTATAAAGATTGAATTACCAAGTAAATGGTTTCCCTGCTTTAACTGTTGACAATATATATACATATTGTTGTCTTCTACTATTTCCAAAATTTATTTTTCTTCCATTTTTCTTCAAAATGGAGCCAAACAGTGTAGTTCCTGATGATTCCCCAAACAGTTAATATCAAACAACAAAGACCATGTTGAAATATTTGTTTCCTCTTTTTTTCTTCTTTCCTGTCTGCTGCGTATCCATGCCCGAGTTTCGCCCGTTGCCCACAATCACCTCCGCTGGCTCACCGCTATGTGTTGCACTCATTACATGCCTCCTTGTACTCAGTGCCGTACACAGTTACTCGTGATTTCGTCTCCAAGATTTTCTCTCCAAGTTGATCCCCGAGTGCTTTCACACTCATGTTTGGATAGTCTAACTCTTCTCAAGCTTCACAGACAGTTTTTCTCAGACGCCGTGGCAGTGGGAGACACAGAAAAGCGTCTCTGAAATTTCTGGGAGGGACTGGGATTTGAACCCCGGACTTCTGGATTGGTAGTCAAGCGCATTACCACTAGACCACCGCTCCACCCTTGTGTTAAAATATTTTATCAGGGTCTACACTGTTCGCAAATGTCCCAAACACATCTTTGTTTAGATGGATCAAATATAGCAATAATATTACTGCAGTTGTTTTTCAATTTGCCCTTTATTTTGTAATGTTAGCAGGCAGCTGTAGATTTCTGTTGATGACAAATCATCATGACATTAAAAAACATGAAGCCTGTCTATTTCATCGTTTAGGCTTTATAAACTGTATAGCCAGTTCAGTCCTTTCCCTAATGAACATTTATGCAGGAGTTGATCATTTCAGGAATATTCATTTACCCAGGAATTGATCATTTCAAGAATATTCATTTACCCAGGAATTGATCATTTCAGGAATATTCATTTACCCAGGAATTGATCATTTCAGGAATATTCATTTACCCAGGAATTGATCATTTCAGGAATATTCATTTAATCAGGAATTGATCATTTCAGGAATATTCATTTACCCATACCCTCCTACTGACATCTTTTGATGCCTCTGTTAAAATCATTTTTTGAAACCATTGTCATAAATAGAGAATTTGCTCCATGCTTTTTTATCACAATGGTTCCAGAACTAAACAACTCTTAAGTTTTATAAGGTGAAATTTTGATTTGAATTTTTTGGCCTAATCTAAGTCTACTCTGTTTGCACACTTATTCATGAATTGATCACTTCATTAATATTCATTATCTTTTTTTTTTTCAAGCGAACTTTTGACTTGGACAAAAACTGTAGCATTAGATCTATACGATATCACAAGCAAATACCGCAGACCTTGATCTGTTCACAGAGGCATGAAAAAATGTTTATATGATCTGTTTAAAATTACAATACTCAGAGCCCATCAGAGCCCATTTTGTTTTGCTGACTTTAGTGACACGATTTACTTACAGTGGATGATTTGGTTCTACACTACAAATCCTACATGTTGATTGTTGGTAACCCTTTACTCCATAGATATGGCTTTAAATGCCTATGCAAACAGAGTAGACCATGATCAGACAGTTCCTGTAGGAGCCATCTGATCAGGGTCTGCTCTGTTTGCATGTGATATGATATACATGTAGATGTAATTATACAGTTTTTGCCATGGGTAAAATTTGCTGTGTTCATGTGCCATTATGAAAGTTTATCTAATTAACCCTTTCCCTCATTTAAACACATTTGCAAACAGAGTAGACCCTAGATCAGTTGCCTCCTATAGGAGTCGTCTGCTCTGTTTGCTTTTGACATAATATAGATCGACTTCTACAGTTTGTGGCAAAAGCAAAAAGAATGCAGTGAATAAATATTCATGATGTCATTATTTTATATATGAATATTGAACAGGGAAAGGGTTGATATTCATAATGTCGTAGTTTCTTACATGAATATCCATGAAGTACAGGGTTATGTATGGCTCAAATGTAAATATGTATGAATTGTTATTACACATATGCTTTGTTATACCACGTTAACAGTTAAACTGAAAATAAAGTGAAGTATGATTTTATGTGCTTGTTTTTTGTATTTATCTGTACAATTGTTTGTGGTGTGGTTTTACTTTGCTTTAACCCATTACCTCATAGGCTATTTTTAGACTCAACCTCTGAATAAATCTACCGAAAAGAAGCATATATTAGAATAAAGGATTTTTTTTGTTTAGAATTGTGTAGTTTTGAAACCATTGTGATAAGTAGAACCTATGGAGCAAATGCTCCATTTATTACAATTGTTTCAAAAGGTGACTTTTACAGAGGTGTCAAAAGGCGTCAATATGAGGGTATGGGTTAGCAATATTCCAGTCATAATTATAAAGCAACATCCAGTTAATTACGGATGGAGGAATACCCCCCTAGAGGTTTAACTGTGCATCAAATAAATTGCAATGTTCCGTACACAGAACACCTCGGTAGAACCACTGATCTGGTAGAACCACTGATCTACTGCAAATCAGATGGAAGGCATCCTCACACGAAAAAATCATAAACAGAGGATTTATGTGTCCAATAGAAACATTTCTAGCACAACTTGCATTGGACATGTGACTGCATTCATTACCTTGACAACATAACCCTTTGAATGCAGAAAAGTTAAACTGGCATTAGCAAACAATCTAGGCTCATAGAAGAGCCCTCTGTTTGACATTTGATATCTCTAGCAAATGTAATCCATTCAAACAGTGATGGACATAATGACATCAGCTATTAGATTATTTTTTAGCTCCACTTTTTCAAAAAGTGGAGCTATTGTCATGACCCTCTCGTCGGCGTCGGTTAACCTTTTTGTTAAGGTCCCTTTTCTCAGAAACCATCAAAGATATTTGGTTCATATTTGGTATGTATGTTTACTATATCAAGGGGAACCCATTTCACAGGGGTAGGTAACCCTAAAATTAATTTTGCTATAGTTATGCCCCTTTTTCGACTTAGATTTTTCATTGTTGGTTAAGTTTTATGTTCAGGTCCATGTCTCAGAAAGTGTCCAAGATATTTGGTTCATCTTTGGTATACATATTAACTATTACAAGGGGGACCCATTTCACAAGGGCTGGTAACCCTAAAATTAATTTTGCTATAGTTATCTCCCCTTTCTGACTTAGACTTCCACTACACTATCCAGCACTAAGGAAAGTGGAGCATGCTGTCTGTGGACAGCTCTTGTTATATCATATGAACATTTTTCAGGCAGAAATTGTAGAATCAGATCTATATTAGACCATAAACCTATAGGAGCTGTCTGTTTTGGGTCTACTCTGTTTAATAAATGCATAAATGGCATGTACATGAAGGAATAGATGAAAGGCCTTTGCCAACATAGTACACCCAGACTAGAATGGCGTCAGTAAAAATTAAGTGTACATGAATATTCATCAGGTAATTTAAAGAGATTTAACTCTTCGCTTGCTATTCACGTCAATATACCTACCTGTAAATAGTGAAGACCCAGATGAGACAGCTCCTGCAGGAGCTGTCTCATCAGGGTCTGCACTATTTACAAATTGATTGTGCAACCAGTACACTCCACAGCAGTGATTGCACAGCGAAATACTTGTACACGGTGAAGATATATGTAATTATACAACAGGGCATGGGTAAAGAAGGAGAAATGTATTTTAAAATTCAGCAAGCGAAGGGTTAAGACATGTATGTAATGGATGCAGTTACATCTTTAATTATGTCTCCCCCCATATTTATATGGGGGAGACATATTGTTTTCGTGAGAGTTGTCTGTCTGTCTGTCCGTCTGTCCGTCCGTCCGTCTGTCTGTCTGTCTGTCCGTCACACTTTTTGTCCGGACGATAACTTCAATATGCCTGATGCCAGTTGATTGAAACTTCATATATGGAAAGAGCATAATGAGAGGAAGTGTCATGCACAAGGTCCATAACTCTGGCTTCACTAATATAGGAGTTATTGCCCCTTGTAAAAAAAAATCACACTTTTTTGTCCGGACGATAACTTCAATAGGCCTGATGCCAGTTGATTGAAACTTCATATATGGAAAGAGCATAATGAGAGGAAGTGTCATGCACAAGGTCCATAACTCTGGCTTCACTAATATAGGAGTTATTGCCCCTTGTAAAAAAATGCACACTTTTTTGTCCGGACGATAACTCCTATATGGCTCATGCTATTGGATTGAAACTTCATATATGGAAAGATCATGATGAGAGGAAGTGTCATACACAAGGTCCATAACTCTGGCTTCATTAATAATGGAGTTATTGCCCTTGTAAATTTTTCAACAAATTTTTTGTCCGGACGATAACTCCTATATGGCTCATGCCATTGGATTGAAACTTCATACATGGAAAGATCATGATAAGAGAAAGTGTCATGCTCAAGGTCCATAACTCTGGCTTCACTAATACTGGAGTTATTGCCCTTTGTAAAAAAACACACAATTTTTTGTCAGGATGATTACTCCTATATGGCACATGCCATTGGAGTGAAACTTCATATATGGATTGATCATGATAAGAGAAAGTGTCATGCATAAGGTCCATAACTCTGGCTTCAATAAATTGAGTTATTGCCCCTTGTACATTTGTTTAGCGCTTTCTTGTCCGGACGATAACTCCTACATGGGTCTTGCCATTGTATTGAAACTTTATACATGGAAAGAGCATGATGAGAGAAAGTGTCATGAACAAAGGCCATAACTCTGGCTTCAATACTTTCGGAGTTATTGCCCTTTGTTACATTTTTTGTCCGATCAATAACTCCTGTTCGACTGATGCTATTGGAATGACATTTCATTTATGGAAAGAGCATGATGAAAGTAAGCGTCATGCACAAAGGCCATAACTCTGGTATCATTTTTTTTGAAGTTATTAGCTGTTATCATTTTCTTCTTGAAAAATGTGGTGTGGAAAGCGCATAATGAGGGGAAGTATCAATCATCAAGTCCATAACATTTTTAGTGATTTCCCTTTACATATTGTTTTTATTAGAGGGGAGACATCCGTTTTTGTGACAAAAACCTCTAGTTGCACCTTTTTATTTGCAGTTAACTTCAATACAGGTAATAAATGCAGGTATAACAGATGTACAGTACAACCTGTCCTAAGTGGCCATTCATTTATTGAACATAGGAGTCTTTAAAAGCAGGTGGTTGCTTAATGCTGGGCAAAAGTAATGCAGAAAGCTCCTATACCACCTGCCTTATAGACCCATAATTAATCTCTTGATGGCCGCTTAAGACAGGTTTACTGTATTTACATATACATGTATATATATTTATATTTCATTACATTAGCAGAACAAGAGAAACATTTCCAGATATTTAGGTTAAATATGCCTGGCCCTATCTTATTTTACAACCACATTTTTCAAAGAACAAAGCTGGTTATCAAATTGCAGGATGTTGTTGGGCATTTGTGCGGTCATCCATCATATCAGTTTTACGGACAATAACATTAGTTAGAAAAGACATTTTGGATCAAACTTGCTGTACAGATAGCTTGCATGAAGACAAAGCTTTAGAATGCTTGTGGAGTTGGATTAGGGTCAATGTCACTGTTACTAAAAATAGAGAAAAAAAGTTTCCTGACAAATACTAGCTAGCAAATTTTGTGCATGGAGAGGTTTTGGAGACAAAAGCTGGAATAGCTTTTGTTGGGACTGTCTTAGGTCAAGGTCAGTTACTAAAACTAGAAAAAACATTTTGTGATCACTGTCAAGGTGACATAAAAGTCTGGTTTTCGTGGAATTCATGTCCCTTGTTTATTTGGACTCAAACCAAACAAGATGCTCTCCAACACCAAAGTTTAGAGAATTTTATCAATTGCAAATCTGAAGGCTATATAACAATTCCAATTTCTTTATTTCTAAACTCTATGCATGCGATATATGAGTCGACAGGTGTAGAATCTTGACTGGATCAAGTCACATGCAAGCGATATATGAGTTGACTGAGGTGTAGAATCTTGACTGGATCAAGTCACATTTGACACTCAAACAGTATTTCGAGATAATGGTCACTAAGAATGCCAAGTCACTAAATCCAGATCTTATGTTTTGGCATTGTTCAATTTATAAAACCTTCGAACATGCTGTCCGTCATGACACATTCTGCGTATTTCCCGCTCTATTTTCTCATTACAGTCTCGACACGTGTAGTCAAACTTTTCCTCCGTCATGTGCTTATAGCACCGCTTATTTGGCATATCCCATATTTTTGCAATGTTCTGAAACACTGTTGCCATTCCTGCCTTTTCATCATTCAACTGATCATTACGGTGTTTTAGTTTTGTTTCACTCTGTTTTAGCTCATTAGCGTAATCCCTTATCATGTCAATTTTCTCTTTGTACACTTTAATTAATGTAGCCGAACTCACATCTTTATATACTGGACTACGCTCAAGGTCTTCCATTGTCCGTGTTTTGGCAAACTCTATGCACCTTTTGTAGAGGGTTTTAAGGTTGTACTGTTCAGCCAAGATAAGGACCTCGATAGAGAGGTCACCAGACAACAAAAAGTCCTCACAACGCGTCATCATGCTCGGCATCTGATATTCCTGACCAAACTGTAGCAGAAACCCCACGTTGTGTTCTGAAAACAAAGACAGTACATTTAGATATAAACACCTTGAACTTGTTGTCTGCAAAATATTGTCACCTGCTGCAAAATTCAAGGTAAGATGATTTTTAGCCGGATTTTTCGAGAAAAATCTCGGCTTATAGTTTGGTGAAACTTCTGCTCCACGAGTGCTAGGCAATTCACCTTTGGTATTCAGATCGCTTTGGTAAGGACCCTACGGATGACATAAAGATACCTGAAATCAGGTCAAGGTCACTATTTTGAAACATTGGCTGTCATTAAAATGTTGTCATAACTTCTGAACTACATGGGCTAGACAATTTATATTTGGTATGCAGATAGCTTGGGTGAAGGCCTTTCAGTTGATAGGATACATGAAATTGGATCAAGGTCAACAAAAAAAATCCGGCTTTAATGCGGTTTCTGCATTTTTTGCTTATTTTTATTTGTCTTAATCCTTTCAACCCTGGACATGCATGCACTGTCATTTGCAAACAGTGTAGACCCAGATCAGCGGGCTCCTAGAGGAACTCTTTGGTCAAGGTCTGCACTGTTTGTCATTAAAGTTTGCACCTGTCATGCAGAGTGGACTCTTAGTTAACTGGTGGGTTAGTCCAGTCTGGCAATTCAGGGTTGAAAGAGTTCAGTAATTCATAGTGTCAACAAATGGATCCTCAAGAGATGTGCATTGACTGTTTTCTCATCTGTACACAAACTACTTGCATATCTTACATAAATTCATTGCTAACTTGAAATGAGTTAACTTTGAATGTTGAATTATTGAAGGGAAATGGTCAGACATTGTTCAACCCTCTACTCCATGAATATTAATTAGACTAATTGTTATAATAGCACTTTGACACTCTACTCTATGAGTATTCATTTAAGAAACATCATGAATATTAATTAAATTAATTGTTATAGTAGCACATCGACACAGGAATTTGTGCCAAGGCAGACACTGTAGAACAACAATAGAATCATTCAGTTTGAAAGGGTATAATCTGAGAGAGGATTAAGAATGACCAAACAGTGCAGACCCTGATCATAGGTCTCCAATATTTGCTCCTTGAGACGCCTCTGATCTGGGTCTACACTGTTTGCAAATGCCAGTCTTGTTTACAGCATTCAAAGGGTCAAACCTTTAGGATTGTTAGTTACAGTTAGTTTGAACCTAAATGTTCATGTTTTATTTAAAATTTCAACCAACAATCTCATTCTTTCACAAATATAACCCACAAATAAGAATATCTGCACTACATGCATTTGCCTATGTTTGTCTCTCGAAATACCTAGGATGATTTGGATAATGCGTGTTTCTTTTGCCGACATTCGTGTTCCTGCGATCATTTTTCCAAACAGTTTGAATACCATTGAGATTTCTTCAAGTAAATCATTGTCTCATTAGGATCCAAGCTGTTTGTGCTGCAATTAAGGTTTTTTGGAATAAAATGGGAAAAAAAATAACAATATAACGATTGAAATTTACTACAAGACTTGGCATAATGCGGCATCTCATCAGGATCTAAACAGATTAACAATAATTTTTCAAATAATTGAGAGAAATTTTAGTAATTGAAGCAGATAACAATTGTTGCAGAACAAATATTAATTAGCACACTACTGGTTCAACCTAACAATTAGCACACTACATGTACTGGCGAATTTGTGATAGTTTGAAGATAACAAAATTTGCAGACAACAAAATTGGCAGACGACAATTGCGAGGAGTGCAGAATGTTAACAAGCAATTACAAAAGTGTGTCCTTCCATAATGAAAATGGATTTTCATTTGTTTCTTTGCCTGAATCACCTTCATAGTGTCAAAGATATTGGATCTTGATGAGACAGTTACGCATTTTCTCATCCGGTTTTAAACTGTTTGCAAAGGTTATTGTGAACTTAGGTTATTGCGAACTTCTCAATACTGATATGATGACAAATCATGCACATTCTTAAACAGTACAATATCCATATCCCTACCTGAGATAGGTTTCTGAGTGGAATATATAGAGTGGAGCAGTTCCGTCACTTCATCAAGCTTCTTGTCCTCAAGCATTATTTCCACGGTTGCTGAAGGATCCTGGCTACACTCCTCAATGAACAGTTTCCGCCACACTGCCGACCACTCGGCTAGGTATTGTCTGTGCACATATAGTTGAGTGTTCTCCACTGTAATTGTCACATCACTAAACTCATCACGTTTTGTGAAATCTCTCAGATCTGGTGTAGCACTCATGCTTTTTTAATATTATTTCATTGCACTACAGAGCATAAATTTATCATTTCATTGCCAGAAACATTGCCTTCCCACAGTGTACTTAGTTCATCAGTAGAAAGAAATTACATATAGTGAGAGTATACAGATCTTTGCTGCACTTAATTATAGCATACATTCAGACAGAAAATAAAATCCTTGAGACCACACTAGTCCTTGTTTTCTTTTGTATTTTACTTAGTCACAGAACTGGTCCATACTTCTACATATGTTTTCACTGTAAAGCTGAAATGCAAAGAGAAGACATTTGTACAAACCATTTGAATGGTGGATTCACCATTATCTAACCCTTTACCTCATGAATATCAGGAGTGTAGCTAAATCCAAACGCACCATAGCTGTCGTGGTCTGAGAGCATGCTCACCAGGGACAATTTTGAAACCATTTTGATAAATAGCGAATTATCTCCTATAGGAGTAAATGCTCTATTTATCACAATACATGTAGTTTGAAAAGGTGACTTTTACAAAGGCGTCAATATGAGGGAATGAGTTAAAGCTTACATGACAAGACAATGTTTATCAAAGTCTACCCTTAGCCTTCGATTTTTGTTCCATTTTGGCCATAATAATGTTTTCCCCTTTCAGATTGATGTGCGTAAGTGCATATCTCTAGCTACGCCCCTGAATATTTACATAAGATATAAAGAACTAGGAATATTGGTCAACTTATTATGATGGCAATATAAACAAGTGAATTGTTGATCAAAACATAAACTGTAGGATTGGATCTGTATTATTTCACAAGCAAATAAATCGGACGCTGATCTGACGGCTCCTCGAGGATCTGGGTCTACTCTGATTGCAACGATGTCTCTATCAGGTAAAGGGTTAAACAGTGGAGTCCATTCAATACGTCTCTATCAGGTAAAGGGTTAAACAGCGGAGTCCATTCAATACGTCTCTATCAGGTAAAGGGTTAAACAGCGGAGTCCATTCAATACGTCTCTATCAGGTAAAGGGTTAAACAGCGGAGTCCATTCAATACGTCTCTATCAGGTAAAGGGTTAAACAGTGGAGTCCATTAAATACGTCTCTATCAGGTAAAGGGTTAAACAGCGGAGTCCATTCAATATGAAATGCTCAATGTTTGATGAAAATTCGGAGAAGGGAAAAGTGCTGACTCTGATTAGAGAGCTCCTCAAGGATCACTCTCATCTACGTGACACATTGCATATGCAAGTTAACTTGTTTCTCATACTAACCTCTAGCACTCTACTGAATATGTCGGCGTCTTATCAGAATCCAAAATGTTTGACATTCTGACACTGGATTTTGAAAAGAAATAGAAAAAAACCCATATTTTTAGAATTGCAGCAGACGGCATTATTTGCAGGCGACAATTACTCGACGTATATAAGGTTAGAAAGGTTAGTGTTAACATGTCACACATTCACTGTCATTTACAAACAGTGTAGAGCCAGTTAAGAGGGCTCCTAGAGGAAACTTCTCATCAGAGGCTGCTCAGTGTTTGTCATTCAAAATCTTAAACAAGCTTTCACCTTTCATCCTCAGTGGACTCTGCAGTTAAACACTGATGAACTATTCCACTCTGAAAATTAAGCATTGAAAAGGTTAATGTTTAATTTGAAAGTAAACTGTTCCACCCATAGTAACATGATGTAAGGCTCAATGCATTCAAGAAAACCTGGTGTATTTGCTTTTAATCCTTAATGTGCTATGACATGTTGCTTCTGATAAAGTCAATTTCTACAAAGACAATTTGTTGAGTAGCTTGGATCCTGATCAGATGCTGACTTACTCTGCATCTAAAAAGGATCAATTAAACTTCACATGACCTTTATCAGGTGTAAATAAGAATTTCCTTTGCAATTCCAATATCTGTAAATACACTGTAAGTTGAACCATAAATACTCTTCTATTTATCTATTCAGCATTAAATGTGGGTTCCTATTGCAAAATCATGATTTGCTGCCTATGTCACATCTGTGATTTGCTATGCAAACAGTTTTGTTTTGATCCAGATGAGATACTGAGTAACTAAGCATCTCATCAGGATCCAGACTGTTTGTTACTGTGGTAATGTTTTGGAAGAAATAGATAAAAAAAATAAACGAAAATTGAAGCAGATGACATATTTTGCAGATGACAATAATTGGCAGCAAAAGCGTTAACTCTTACTACAAATGTAGATCCTAAGTAATTGTTGTCTGTAAGAAACTGTTGTCTGCTACAAACAATTCTTCTATTTCTCTTCAATAGGGAGTGTTAATAGTCTGGAGGTATTTGATGTCTAATCTGGATCAAAACTATTTGTCACCAATTTGCAACATACATAATTAATTGAAGATATGAATGGCATAAACAATGCCTTCTACAAAGAATCTTTCAATGTTGTGTATATAGTTTTAAAACTGGAAAGCGACTTTGACATTGCCTGAATGTGTAAAGCCAACAGAATATGACTTTATAAAGTGTTGTACTATATATAAATATTCATGACTGATTGAACAGAATTTTTAATGGATAGTGTGTAGACCCAGATCAGAGAGATTCTGATCTGGGTCTACATTGTGAATGTTAGTTTTTGAGAATTCAAAGGTTGAATATCAAAGTGGATCTTCAAATAAAAAGGAGAACTTATTTGTACAATGTGAACAATATGCAGAGAGCCATAAATGGCTGGAAATTTAAGCCCTTGCTCAATTCTTTTGTACACAATTTCCCCTCACTCAAAAGGCAGTTGTTAATGTGAAAAATCTGGCTTATCACTTCGAACACTGCATTTTCTGAGTGGAACAGTTCAATAGTATTTAACAGTTGATTTAAATTAGTATGAATAAAGGATTTCTGAAAATAATTTAGAATGACAAACTGATCTGGCTCGACTCTATTTGCAAATATATGAAAAAGGTGTTTATATGAGGGAATGTGGTAATTATACAGTCCACTCAATATGACCGGCTGAAACTTGCTAGAGGATTTTGAATGACCAACAATGCAGACCATGATCAGAGGGATCCTTCTAAGAGTCTTCTGACCTGTGTCTATCTGCAATTGCCAGTGAATGTGTGCCCTGTGCTGAAAAGGTTAACCCCTTATTTGATGAATATTCATGTAAAAATAATTATGTCATAAATATTAATTAGATCAATCTTTATTACTGCATACGAACACATGAACATTTGGCAATGGGAGGAACAGTAGTTCTAAGGAGATCTTGTTCCAAAAGCAACAGAGCAGACCCGGATCAGACGGCTCCTATAGGAGCCGTCTGACCCGGGTCTATTCTGTTTGGAAATGTGTGAAAAGGCGTTTATATGAGGGGAGGGTTAACAATAGAGTCCATTCAGTACAAAAGGAAATAATTTGTGAGAGAATATTGATCAGTGTTCCTAGTTAGAGAGACCTCTGGGTTTGCACTGCTTTCAAATGACAGCTAACTCATTACCTGAATTGGAAGGGTTAACCCGTTACTTCATAAATACCTTTGCAAACAGAGTAGATACCGATCAGATGGGTCCTAATGGAGTCATTTGATCAGGGTCTGCTCTGTTTGCTTCTGAAATAATATAGATATGAGTCTGCAGTTTCTGCCATGGCCAAACATTCATGTATCCATGTGTCATTATAACTGACTAATGTTCATCATGTCATTATTTCTTGAATATTTATCGATTAAAGGGTTAAAAAAACAGCTGGTTTCTAGCATGCTAACTCTCTGTATGCTAATTACCCGGTGGCTTCTATCATGCTAACTCTCTGTATGCTAATTACCCGGTGGCTTCTATCATGCTAACTATCTGTATGCTAATTACCTGGTGGTTTCTATGCTAACTATCTATGCTAAACAACCGATGGTTTATTGCATGCTAACCATCTGTATGCTAATTACCCAGTGGTTTCTTGCATGCTAACTTCCTGTATGCTAATTACCTGGTGGTTTCTAGCATGCTAATTACCCAGTGGTTTCTAGCATGCTAACTCTCTGTATGCTAATTACCCGGTGGCTTCTATCATGCTAACTCTCTGTGTGCTAATTACCCGGTGGCTTCTATCATGCTAACTCTCTGTATGCTAATTACCTGGTGGTTCCTAGCATGCTAACTCTCTGTATGCTAATTACCCAGTGGTTCCTAGCATGTTAATTCTCTGTATGCTAATAACCTAGTGGTTTCTAGCATGCTAACTCTCTGTATGCTAATTACCTGGTGGTTTCTTTGCTAACTCTCTATGCTAATCAACCGATGGTTTCTTGCATGCTAACTATATGTATGCTAATTACCCAGTGGTTTCTTGCATGCTAACTTCCTGTATGCTAATTACCTGGTGGTTTCTAGCATGCTAATTACCCAGTGGTTTATAGCATGCTAACTCTCTGTATGCTAATTACCCAGTGGTTTCTAGCATGCTAACTCTCTGCATGCTAATTATCTTGTGGATTCTAGCATGCTAACTACCTAGTGGTTTCTTGCATGCTAACTATGTATGCTAATTACCTGGTGGTTTCTAGCATACTAACTATCTGCATGCTAGTTACTTTGTGGTTTCTAGCATGCTAACTCTTTTCTAACAAGGGCATGTTGTATTGCTATGCAAGACATGAGTCCCCCACCGGACTGAAAAAAAACCTCCACTCTCCCCACCCCACTCACCCATGGTGTGGTTGACCATGGTATATACATGACCACCTGAATGGTATTAGTACCTACTTTCATACATTGAATCAGTAAATAAAAAGTTCTTGTCCCGACAAGAAAATATGAAAAAGGGGAGTAACTCCAAAAATATTGATGCTAGAGTTATCCCTTGTGCATGACACTAGCCCTCATCATGCTTCTTCAATGTGTGAAGTTATAATGAATTTGGCATAACTTTGTAGGAGATATGGCCCGGACACGAAGCGTGACAGACGGACGGACAGACGGTATCGAGCAAACCTATAGTCCCCCAACCGGTAACCGGTGAGGGACTAATTACCTGGTGGTTTCTAGCATGCTAACTCTCTGTATTCTAATTACCTGGTGGTTTCTAGCATGCTAACTGTATTTTAATTACCCGGTGGTTTCTAGCATGCTAACTCTGCATTCTAATTACCCGGTGGTGTCTAGCATGCTAACTCTGTATTCTAATTACCCGGTGGTGTCTAGCATGTTAACTCTGTATTCTAATTACCTGGTGGTGTCTAGCATGCTAACTCTCTGTATGCTAATTACCCGGTGGTGTCTAGCATGTTAACTCTGTATTCTAATTACCCGGTGGTGTCTAGCATGCTAACTCTCTGTATTCTAATTACCCGGTGGTGTCTAGCATGTTAACTCTGTATTATAATTACCCGGTGGTGTCTAGCATGCTAACTGTTTTCTAATTACCCGGTGGTGTCTAGTATGCTAACTCTCTGTATGCTAATTACCTAAGCAAACATTTTGAATCCAGATGAGAAGATGAAGAATTCTGGGCCTAATCAGGAACCAAACTGTGAGACACTCTAAATGGAAAGAATTGCAGTAGACCACACTTATTAAAGAGGTCAATTGCCGACCCTTTAGTACATACATATGCCTTTCTATGCCTTTTCAAACAGAGGTGACCCAGGGTTTGCTCTGTTTGCTTATGTAATAATAAAGATATGACTATACAGTTTCTGCCTTGGCCAAAATTTCCTATGTCCATATGCCATTATAAAAATGAATTTAACCCATTACCTCGTAGGCTATTTTTAGACCCAACCTCTTTGAATAAATCTACCGAAAAGGAGCATTTACTAGAGAAAAGGAAAATTTTAGAATTGTATAGTTTTGAAACCATTGTGATGAAATAGAGCATTTGCTCCTATTTATCATAATGGTTTAAAAAAGTTACTTTTACAGAGGCGATAAAAGGCAATAATATGAGGAAATGGGTCACTTAATATTCATGCATCATTATTTCTTACATGAATATTCATGGAGTAAAGGGCTAATACATTTTGTACTTGAGGACATGATTTATTATCTCCGCCTCATGTAAAACATTTATCAGCTCAATTGTTATAATGAAAACAGGAATTTTTGGCCATGGCAGAAATCAGATTTGTATCATTTCGTAAGCAAACAGGAGCTGTCGTATCTTGGCCTTCTTTGTTTGCAAAGGTAAACAAGAGCTTCCGCAGACAGCGCAATCCAACTTCTTTAGTGCTGGATAGTGTAGTGGAAGTCTAAGTCAGAAAGGGGAGATAACTATAGCAAAATTAATTTTAGGGTTACCTGCCCTTGTGAAATGGGTCCCTCTTGTACTAGTTAAGATGCATACCAAATTTGAACCAACTATCTTGGACAGTTTCTGAGACAAGGCCCTTAACATAAAACTTAACCAACAATGAAAATTCTAAGTCGAAAAAGGAGCAGAATTATGGCAAAATTAATTTTAGGGTTCCCTACCCTTGCAAAATGGGTTTCCCTTGTGATAGTAAACATGCATACCAAATATCTTTGATGGTTTCTGAGAAATGAAACATAACAAAAAGGTTAACCAACCCCGACGAGAGGGTCATGACAATACGTCCATTTTTTGAAAAAAGTGGAGCTAAAAAAGGACTTTGTATGAGGTATGATTCTTTCAATTTCTTTTTTTTAATGATCCCCCCCCCCCTTATCCCCCACCACTCTTTTAAAAAAACAAAACCACCATGTCAAACAGTTTGGATCCTGATAAATGAGGAGTATCATTCTCATCCAGATTTGAACTGTAAGCACATTTCCACAAGGTCACTACTCACATGCAAAGAGGAACAAGAGCACTGCATGCAAAAATCAAAATTTTACAGAACAAGAACTCCTTAAAATTGCTTGACTGAGTAATGGCCCCTTTACCAGTTTGTAGACCTTGAGATGACGAACTGTGTATATGAAGTTTATTTAATAGCGATCGCTGTACTGGTGTTGAAACCATGACTCATTTTTTTCACAATGCCCATGATAACGACAATGACATCAACAAACCAAGGCTATTGCAATACATGTATCTTAAAATTTACTACGAAAAAAAATAGAGATATAATTATAGCATTTTGAGTCGCTATAACTTTGCCATGTTATGGACATGTTTGCGAGCAGGTTAGATCCTGATGAGAGGCCAAGTTTACAAACTGTTTGACACGCCCACCAAAATTCAAATTGTTTTACGCTGTGAATATGTTTTTAAAGAAATGGATCAAATTTGTTTCAAACTCTGAAAATTTGCCGCACAAGCTAAAAGTTACATGGTTGCACACCGAGTCAATATAACCTATGAATGTACAGTAGAACCTATTTTATGTGACAATCAAAAATAGTTCTAATTATGGGTCTGTAAGGCAGGTGATAGCTTAATGCAGGTCAAGAGTGATGCAGAAAGGTCCTATAGGAGCTTTCTGTATTATTTTTGCTATGCATTAAGCAGTTCTCATAAGCAGCCCCTTGTTTTTAAGACTCCTATGTTCAATAGATGAATGGCCGTTCCAGACAGATTCTACTGTAGACAGAATACAAAGTAGCAACTGACCTAATCAAACAAAGCTGCTTATCGTCTTAAGTAAACACCACAAATCCTAATTTAACATTCTCAACAACTTGGCAAATATTGGGGCTGGATCGAAAAACTGTCAAAACAAGTTTACCTATCTACCACTGGCGTTGAACACTTCACTGCAAAGCAAACACTACTAACAATACCTATGCCATGTTCCAGTAGGTGAGTGAACATCCCTTTCAAAGTAGGGGTTATTTGAACTTTAACTCTTAGCATGCAAAGTAATTGTTTTGTCTGCAACAATTGTCATCTGCTTAAATTCTTAAAATAAAATTTCTCTCAGTTTTTTTTCTCAAAATTTATTGTCAAAGTGTCAAACAGGTTGGATCCTGGTTAGACGATGCATTATGCAGCATCTCATCTTGATCCAAACTGTTTGCAGACATTTAAACAGTTTGCCGTTAGCATGCAGAGTTAGACAGACAGAGTTAGACAGAGTTAGAGAGAGTTAGACAGACAGAGTGAGACAGACAGAGTTAGACAGAGTGAACTCCAATCTGAACTTAACACTTTACTGGATAATTCCCAAATGTCTTTGTGAACAACATAGACCAAGATTAGACAGCTGTAGAAGCTGTTGGATTAAGCTGTGCTACAGAACTCATCTGATCTCTATATTCACAGCAATCATTTTTCCTTATTTCAATTTTTAACCCCTTTTTCATATACCGTAAATGCCATTTCAACTTCGCCATGGCCGGTCCCAAGCCCGGATGAGAAAGGAGGTTGTGCACAGGGCTACAGAAACCAACACCAGAGAACCAAATGCTGGTGAGAGGATTGAAGCAAGGCAGGCAACTAGACCAATGGTGGATGACAGCCAAACCGACCCAGGAGCTGACACCCACATAATGGACATCCTCAAGCTGTAACACAAGTGTAGAGTGGGCTGTTGGAACATACGGCCCCTCTACTAGAAGGGTAAGATGGCAGCAAGTTATAAGAGTGATAACTACAGCAGTGGAATACTAGGTTTGAGTGAAACAAGATGGACCAGGAGTGGAGCACGACAACTTTCGACAAACCACCACATACTATACTCTGGGAGAGCTGATGATCATGACAACAGAGGAGTTGCTGTTGTCACCAGCAAACACGTGCACAAGTCCCTGATAGAGTGGAAACCCATAAGTGACAGACTCATAATGGTTCAACTCGGTGTATGCCAAATTGACAGTCGTAGTTTGCTACGCCCCTACAAAGATTTGGTGGAAAAATTCAAGCATTTTTCAAGGACTTGATTTCACACACTATTAGTGACACAGTCTGTCTTGCCCAAACATGGAAAAAGCCCATTCAAAAGCATCCACAAGCAGGAAATAGCTTAATTAATGGCAAGAGTAATACAGAAGGTTTCTGCAGGATCTTTCTTTATAATTTTTACACTTCAATAAGTAGTCACATATCTGCAAATGTCAAAGATTCTACTAAAGTATACTTGAATGATGATCCATAGGAAATCTATAGCAGCCATTAGTTCAGTCCGGACAGTTTTCAAGGACATTTATGAAGATTTTTAAGCACTTTTCAGTATTTGCCAAAATTTAAGCACTTTTCAAGCACTTATTTATTTTTAAGCACTTTTCAAGGCAACCCCTGGAATTCAAGGAGATTTCAAGGCTGTGCAAACCCTGACAGAGTAATGCCAGATCAGACAGCTCTTATTTCTTACATGTATGACTATTCAACAGGGACAGGGTTTAATACTCTTAGTATTCCTAAACTAGATAAATAACTGGCATGTGAAATAGTTCATCATTATGGAACACTAAACAAGAATTTTAGCAAAGAAGAATTTAGATCTTTTTAGGCAGGAGGCTGCTTAATGTAGGTTGAAAGTGCTTTGGGAGCTTTCTTCATGACTTTCACCCTGCATTAAGCAGTCACATGACTTTCACCCTGCATTAAGCAGCCACCTGTCTTACAGACCGCCCTTATACTAATGTGAATGTCTGGTTCAGAGGCTTACGTTTACTGTATTGTTTTGACTTACATACACTGCAGACCCTGACTAAAGTGCTCCAGGAGCACATCCTAAAACTGTTTGCAAATGCCCGGCCACTTGTTTCCTGCATTTAAGGTTTAACATTTAACCCTTTCCATCATAAAAACGTATGCCATGCCTTTGCAAAAGAGAGTACACACAGATCAAACAGCTCTCTACTCTGTTTGCTAAATGCATCTATTTCATTTGTGCCATTATGACCTAATTGTTTAACCCTTTACTCCATAGATGCCTTTCCAAACAGAGTAAACCCAGATGGCTCCTTTAGATGCCATCTTATCAGAGTCTACAGTTTTCTTATGCAATATTATCAATCTGCTTCTACAGTTTCTGTCAAAATAAACATTCCCTTGTTTATAATGCCATTACAAATAGTCTTCCAATTATCAGCTGAAGTTTTTATAAAGGCATATGAGCACAGGGCGGTTTGGCCATTGGCAGATACTGCAACATCAGATCTATAAGCAAACAGGGCAGACCCTGATCAGATGGCTGCTATAGGAGCTGTCTGATGTGGTTCTACTCTGTTTGCTAAGGCCTCACTATAATTGTCAAGTGTTTTTTACTCTACAAGACTTCTCTAAGTGTTTATATCTTATCAACTGAAAAACCATTAATCCCACTTGCTTACTTAATGAAATACAGATTATATGATACCATAGCTTTTATCCAATTCAATTATAATAAAGAAAACCCCTACTTATCTACAGTGTATTACACAAATGAAATATTAATGGACACCTAATCACAGTTAATGATATTCAGGGTCATGACTCGAGATAACTATCGAATTATACCCACTTTCATTGTGTCCCTGTTCACTATATGGCCTTTTTTATTGATTTATCAAGGTAGTGTTTGAATATATCTACAATCAATATCGGTGATCATATAAATGAAATAAATTGAGTCTGTAGAAAATGGAGTACTTATTGTGCATTTATATCACTATGGCAACATTGAAATACTAATGCAGAGCTGTAGTTAAAAGATGTTTACGTTTGTATTTAGAAAACTAATTAACCCTGTTGAATATTCATGTAAGAATTCATTTATTCATTCATTTATTCCATATTTATCAGCTGAATTTACTGTAGATTCAGGTCTATATAATTTCATAAGTAAACATAGCAGACCCAGATCAGATGGCTCCTACAGGAGTCACCTGATCTAGGTCTACACTACAAAGGTGTGAAATGGTATTTTTAAGAAAGAAAGGGTTAATTAATTTTGATACTTCTCTGAGAAACTCTCTCTTGCTAACCTCCTCTCCAAATGGCTGAGAAATTAGAGATTTTGATATATTAGTACGCATCTTAGTGCAAAATAAATGTCCTAAATGGACTCCACTTTTGAATATACAGCATTGAAGAGGTAACCCTTTTAACAGTGGGTAACTTTGCAAGTATTGTCTTCTACTGTCCTCGTTTTCACCACCATTTCATCAAACAACTTCAGATATTAAACATTGATCCTGATGGGATGTTGAATCACTCCCCATCTGATCTGGATCAAAACTGCAATGTTATCACTAATGCTCCAATAGTCTGGACACCTGTGTTAACCCTTTACATGAATATTCATGTAAGACTCCGCCCATTATGAATATTAATGAATTAAATCTTTGTATTAACGTTTTCCTTCATATAAACGCTTTGTCATACTTATACAAACACAGCAGACCCAAGACGGATCCTGTAGGAGCCGTCTGATCAGGGTTTGCTCTGTTTACTATAGATATCATTCTATAGTTTCTGTGAACATTCACACAGTAATTATATCTTAACAGATAAAAGGTGACCAAGAATTATGGCCATGTTGGTGCACTGAATAGGCCAAATGGTAGCTCATACAGCTAGCACCAAAAACAACCAAAGGGCTTAACCCTATACTCCATGAATATTCATGAAAGAAATAATGAGGTCATGAATATTGATTAGATTAATTTATATTATGGCACATACACATATGCATGTTTGGCTACAGCAGAAACTGTAGAATCTTATCTATATTATACCTTAACTGTAGAATCTTATCTATATTATACCTTAACTGTAGAATCTTATCTATAAGAATCTTATCTATATTATACCTTAACTGTAGAATCTTATCTATATTATACCTTAACTGTAGAATATTATATATATTATACCTTAACTGTAGAATCTTATCTATAAGAATCTTATCTATATTATACCTTAACTATAGAATCTTATCTATATTATACCTTAACTGTAGAATCTTATCTATATTATACCTTAACTGTAGAATCTTATCTATAAGAATCTTGTCTATATTATACCTTAACTGTAGAATCTTATCTATATTATACCTTAACTGTAGAATCTTATCTATATTATACCTTAACTGTAGAATCTTATCTATATTATACCTTAACTGTAGAATCTTATCTATATTATACCTTAACCTTTTCCTCCATAAATACGCCTTTCTAATAACTTCTTGAAACCATTGTGATAAATACATTGTAGAGCATTTGCTCCTATAGCAGCAAATACTCTATTTATCACAATGGTTTCAAAGTACAAAATTCTAAAATTTTACTTTTCTCTAGTAAATGCTCCTTTTGGGTAGATTCATTCAAAGTGGCTGGGTCTAAAAATAGCCTATGGAGAAAAGGGTTAAGCAACCAGTTTGTGTTTATTAACGTCCGTCTGTTACTCCTATAGGAGCCGTCTGATCTGGGTCTACTTTGTTTGCAAAAATGTAGATAGGCATATTTAAGGAGTAATGGGTTAAATTCTGTCTAATATCACCATAGCTGCAATTTCCTCCTTTATACCCATCTATACATCAAGGTTGATGATTTAAGATAGTTTGAAGCAAATTTAATTACCAGTTTTGGTTTTTCACAAGATTTTCAAGCCAACTGGCGTAACACTACATGCAGGTCCATCATGTACAGAGTCGGGGTATAAAAACACGAGAAACATGTAATACATATGAAATTTGTAGGCAAACATATAAAGCAAACAGAGCACACCCTGATCTAGGTCTGCTTTGTTTGCAAAGGCATAAAATGCAAAGATTATCAAATAGAGGGTTACCTACCTGAGAAGTTTCAAAATCAGTCTAAATTTCCATCTTCACTGTCACAACACTGAGATAAGACTATAATGGACTCTCTACTCAATGTAGTTTTCCCATGCAGCGTTTTACCTCTGCCGTAAAGATAACTCCACAAGGTTTTGTAACTCCTTAACTCTTTACCTGATAGACATGCATTTGCAAACAGATTATTTCCAGATCAGATCCTGTAGGAGACATCTGATCAGGGTCTGCTCTGTTAGCTTATTAACCCCCCCCCCCTCCATAGGAATGCTTTACCAAATAGAGAAGACACAGATCAGACAGATTCTATAAGAGCTGCCTATCAGTGTCTGCTGTTTAAGACACAGATCAGACAGATTCTATAGGAGCTGCCTATCAGTGTCTGCTGTTTAAGACACAGACAGATTCTATAGGAGCTGCCTATCAGTGTCTGCTGTTTAAGACACAGATCAGACAGATTCTATAGGACCTGCCTATCAGTGTCTGCTGTTTAAGACACAGACAGATTCTATAGGAGCTGCCTATCAGTGTCTGCTGTTTGCCTATCAGTGTCTGCTGTCTATCAGTGTCTGCTGTTTGCCTATCAGTGTCTCCTGTTTGCCTATCAGTGTCTGCTGTTTGCTGCCTATCAGTGTCTGCTGTTTGCCTATCAGTGTCTGCTGTTTAAGACACAGATCAGACAGATTCTATAGGAGCTGTTTATCAGAGTCTGCTGTTTGCTCATGGATTTTATACAGGCTTGATCCTAGTTTTTGTCCATTGCCAAAAATTCTGTACTAAAAATTTCTTTTCTAAAAATTAAGTTAATGAATATTCATGAAGTAATAAATTCATGTATACATGCATGTTCATTAGGCATCATGTTAAATAATATAAATCAGATTCTACAGCTTCTCACATCAAAAATGACATAAACTAAAACTTAACAATATTCACTATACTGACTTTATGACCTTTGCAAAGTTTAGATCCAGATGAGAGGCTGAGTGAATCTCTTCAGGATCACCCTATGGAACTGCTCGACCCCCTATGGAACTGCTCGACACCCTATGGTTTTAAAAGAAATGGCAGTTTAACCCCTTCCTTCGTTAAACGCTTTTTCACACCTTTGCAAACAAAGTAGACCCAGATCAGACAGCACCTGTGGGAGCCGTCTGATCAGGGTCTACTGTTTGCTTATGATATTATAACAGATCCGAATCTACAATTTTAATCCGAAATCTCCTGTGTACATTTGGTATTATAAAAATTCAGCTAATGAATATTCACTATGTCACTTTTTTACAACAAATATTGAACAGGGCAAAGGTTGAACTGAGAATATCTGCAGCTATCCTGTTTGTGCACAAACATCTATTTTTAGGCAAACATAGCTTTTCCAACAATAAAATTCATACAAACTGAATACACACTATACAGCATTTTACACGTTTTGTTCCAATAATCTAGTACGGTTTTTAAACTCCTTAATCTCCATACCTTTTATTGTCAACTTCTTGCCTTGTTCAACAACCACAAATAATCTGACTATTTCCAAACCTGCAGTGAACAATTGCCAATAACTCCACCTATTGCCATGTACAGGGCTATAATTACTTACACTGTTGCCGATCTCAACGTACGATACATAAATGTACTTAACCCTTTCTCTTATGATTATTCATGTAAGAAATATATGTACAATGTACCGGTATATTTATTTCTTAACCCTTTCCCTGTTCTATGTTTAGTCCAAATTTTAATACCCATTGAATATTCATGAACAAAACACTTATAATCAAATCTGGATGGTGGTACATTGTAGCTATTTTAGAAAGTAAAGACACAGATCTATCAAATTCCATAAGCAAACAGAGCAGACCCTGATCAGACGGCTCCTCTAGGAGCCGTCTGATCTGGGTCTACTCTGTTTGCAGATGCATGAAAACACGTTTATATGAGGGAAAGGGTTAAATGGCATATGAATACCGGATGCTTTTTTTTGCCAAGGCAGAAACCACAGAATCAAATCTAGATTATTTCATAAGCAAACAGAGCAGACCCTGATCAGATGAATCCTACAGGAACCGTCTAATCTGGATCTACTCTGTTTGCAAAGAATTCAAAAATCAGGTCTATCAGGGAAAGGTTTCAAGTGTTTAGCTGAGATGAGTGAATCTTTGATGACATTTGCAATAAATCAGATCCAGATGAAACACCAAGTAACTCAGCATCAAATCTGCATCCAAACTATTTCATACTGTGACAACATTTTCTATAGAAAAGGGAAAATAATTCAATAAAGAAAACTGAATTACAAATCTTATGGACAACAATATATGGCTATACATGTATACATATCTACCCAGAGACCTGTTGACCTTGTAAAGGAAAATTATGATCAATAAGGAGTTTAACTGTGAAACTTACCACTCTGCAGATGGTGACGGCTATGTATTATTGATGTATCCCTTCACGGTCAACTGTTTGCCTGTTAGTCATGAATCTCTACAACCGACGGCCAAAAGTTTGGATCCAGATGAAACATTCAGTAACTTGGCAACTCATCAGGATCAAAACAATGAATTAGGAATAGGAGAAAGTAGAACAGGATTGAAGCAGACAACAGTAGTGTTACATGATAATTAGGCTTAAAATATTTCACTAATAGCAAGGTGCTGAAATCGATTTTAAATTGTTTGTTTCCTGTTTTAACCCGTCTCATGTTATTAACAAACTTATCTGCATTTGCAAATAGTGTACTCCCATATGAGACAGCTCCTAGAACTCCATCAATACGCCTTTCTATGCCTTTGCAAACAGAGCAGACCCAGACAGATGGCTCCTGTTAGAGCTCCTGTTAGAGCCATCAGATCAGGGTCTGCTCTGTTTGCTTAGGAAATAATAGATATGATTCATCAGTTTCTATTATGGCAAAAAAAATCCTGTGTCCCTGTACCATTATAAAAAGTAATCTAATTAATATTCATGTTGTAATCATTCTTTACATGATTATTCATGGAGTAACAGGTTAGTCTTCATATTAGCATATAAGTGTAGTGTGCTAGGGACTGGTGGAGTGTAGTGTGCTAGGGACTGGTGGAGTGTAGTGTGCTAGGGACTGGTGGAGTGTAGTGTGCTAGGGACTGGTGGAGTGTAGTGCTAGGGACTGGTGGAGTGTAGTGCTAGGGACTGATGGAGTGCAGTGCTAGGGACTGGTGGAGTGTAGTGTGCTAGGGACTGGTAGAGTGTAGTGTGCTAGGGACAGGTGGAGTGTAGTGCTAGGGACTGGTGGAGTGTAGTGCTAGGGACTGGTGGAGTGTAGTGCTAGGGACTGGTGGAGTGCAGTGCTAGGGACTGGTGGAGTGTAGTGTGCTAGGGACTGGTGGAGTGCAGTGCTAGGGACTGGTGGAGTGTATTGTGCTAGGGACTGGTAGAGTGTAGTGTGCTAGGGACTGGTGGAGTGTAGTGCTAGGGTCTGGTTGAGTGTAGTGCTAGGGACTGGTGGTGTGCAGTGCTAGGGACTGGTGGAGTGTAGTGCTTAGGGCTGGTTGAATCCGTGTATAATGTGACTGGGTTAAAATGTCCAATCACATATCAGTGCTTTAAAGATGTATCCTGCGCAAATTTCCACAAATTTTGCGTTTCAAACTGACTTCAGAATCAGAATTTATGAACCTAAACACTTATTTAACACTAAACAGTGAGGTGAGTAAATGGTTTTTGGTGTCGAAAAAATAAAAAAAATGCATTGCTACGGAAATCAACTGAACACAGTTCGTCATTGACCAGAATCTGTCGTTAAGATTCAAATTTACATACCAGAAATCATTTTTCGATGTATATTATGTGGTCAACAACCAGCGTCAGCCATTGTACATGTGGTAGCAACCTAATTAATATTCAAAGCGTTGTTCCTAAATAGAATCAGTGTCATTCATAACTTAGCCGAAGATGTCCGCTGATTTCCGTAACAATCTCCTTTTCTAAAAAGGAGGCTCCTTTTTAATAATTTTGCAGTATTCGGATAGCGATAATATTTAGCTGAACAAATATATCCTGTCGGAAAATGGGTTGTAAGCATTATTTTCATTGTGTGTATGAAAACTGTGCATAATATATCTTTAACTTAGGCACATCCATACAATTATTTGTATCTTTTTTATTTTATCTGAATCCAATCTCCAGGACTGGTGTCTGTCATGAGGTAAAGGATTAACCCTTTCCTTCATATAAATGTGTTTTCACGCGTTTGCAAACAGAACCATCTGATCAGGGTCTGCTCTGTTTGATAATGGAATTTGAAAGATCTGTTTCTTTACTTTCTAAAATGGCTACAATGCTCCAACTTCTATATTGCATTATAAAATTTGTCTCCATGAATTTTGGTATTGGAAATTTGGAATAAAAATAGAACAATATTCAGACAGAGAATAAGATTGTCAAACTCAGTTGCCTTTCATAACAAGAGTTCCAAAATGTCACAATATATGGCCGTCAAATGTCTGGAAGTTGAAAGGCCATTACTCCATATCAGTTGGCATAAAGTAAGGGGAGATAATTCTAGACTGTCAAGTGCGATCTTGCTATTTATTGAACTTGACAGAGACATTATAGTAATATACATGTTGATCAAACTCGAAAAGGATTGGACTACAATTGTTTGAGTTAGAGAGCGGACAAGCAAAAATTTACCGAAATTCATAAAGGGGAGATAATTCTGGAGGGTCAGAGACAATCTTGCTGGCTATCAAACTTGACCCGAGACATGGTAATATTCATGCTGACCAAATTTGAAAAGGATTGGATAACATTTGTAGAGTAAGAGAACGGACAAGCAAAAATTCATAGAAATTCATGAAGTAAGAGGATATAATTCTGTATTGTCTTGGGCAATCTTGCTGGTTATCGAACTTGACCGAGACATGGTAACATACTTGCTGACAAAATTTGGAAAGGATTGTATTATATTTGTTTAAGTTAGAGTGGACAAGCAAAAATTAACGGATATTCATAAAGGGGGGGTTAATTCTGTAGTGTCAGGTACAATCTTGCTGGTTATCAAACTAGGGTTGCATTTGAGTTAGACGGCGGACAAGCAAAAGTTCACGCACGGACAGCGCCACGACATAATACGTCCCGTCTGAAGACGGGCGTATAAAAAGTGTGACCCCCTCTCCCTGGGGCCGGCCAAGTTTGACCCCAGGAGCATAGGCCAAGTTTGACCCCAGGGGCATAATTTATATAACTTTAGTAGAGGACTTGAAAATGATGCTATGTGCCAAATATGAAAGCTGAGAACCTTCCAGCTTCAGAAGATTTTCAAAGTTTTCACTATATGTTTCTATTGAAAACTGGCCACCCCTGGGGCTATGTGTCAAAAATGAAAGTTGAGAACCTTTCAGTTTTAGGAGATGATTTTCAAGGTATTCACTATGTTTCTATAGAAAACAAGGCTCCCGTGGGCGGGCCAATATTAACTCCAGGGACATAATTTATATAACTTTTGTAGAGGACCTACAGATGATGCTATGTGCCAAAGAAAGCTAAGAACCCTGTAGATTCAGAGATGTTTAAAGGTTCAAATTGTTCACGACTGATGCCGGACATCAGGCGATCAAAAAAGCTCAAAAGCAAATGGTTGCTTAATGCAGGGCAAGTTATGCGGAACATTTTGCATTACTTTTGACCTGCATTAATCTACCACCTGCCTAAAAGATCCATAATTAGACCTCCTTTGGATGGCCGCTTAAGACCGGTTCTACTGTATAAACCATGTTGTGATTGGTACTAGTTTGCACTGCCAAGATAAATCCTTTGTTAAGAATAGCTCCTTTATTTCTCCATCAAACCCTATGTTGTAACCACTCTTTAGAATTGTCTTCAAGATTACAACATAAGATTTCCCGAAAAGATAACCATTTCCTTCACTTATAGCCCTTGCATTTGCATACATAGTAAGCCCAGATCAGGCAGCTCTTATAGGAGCAGTCTGATCAGGGTCAGCTGTTTGCTTTTGACACAATAAAGTTCTGATTTCAGTTTTTGTCGAAGCAAAAAGTTTCCTTGAAAAGTACACCTAATAAAAACTAGAGGTTTGTTTTTGTCACAAAAACAGATGTCTCCCCCTCCCATCCTCTTTCCAATACACAAGTGTAATGTCTGTAACTCCAAACTTATCAGGGTCTAACTTTAAGTCATCAGGGGCAATAACTCCAACATTATCAGGGAGAGACAATTCAAAAACCACGGGTACACAACAACACATGCTGTGAAGTTTGGTGACTCTAGTACTAGTGGTTTCAGAGATACACAAGACACAAAGTAAAGTTTCTATTATTTTAAGTCATAAGGGGCAGTAACTCCAAAGTTATCAGGGGGAGACAACTAAAAAACCCAGATGCACAACAACTCATGCTGGTGAACATTCCTGTGAAGTTTGGTGACTCTTGCCTTACTGGTTTCAGAGATATGTGCAGCACAAGGTTTCTCTAATTTTAAGTTATCATATCAGGGGCAATAACTCAACAATTATCAGGGGGAGACAATTAAAAAACCCAGGTGCACAACAACTCATGCTGGTCAACATTCCAATGAAGTTTGGTGACTCTAGCTCTAGTGGTTTTGAAGATATGCATGATACAAAATTTCTTTAATTTTAAGTAATCATATCAGGGGCAATAACTCAACAATTATCAGGAGGAGACAATTAAAAAAAAACAGGTGCACAACAACTCATGCTGGTCAACATTCCTGTGAAGTTTGGTGACTCTTGCCTTACTGGTTTCAGAGATATGTGCAGCACAAGGTTTCTCTAATTTTAAGTTATCATATCAGGGGCAATAACTCAACAATTATCAGGGGGAGACAATTAAAAAAAACAGGTGCACAACAACTCATGCTGGTCAACATTCCAATGAAGTTTGGTGACTCTAGCTCTAGTGGTTTTGAAGATATGCATGATACAAAATTTCTTTAATTTTAAGTAATCATATCAGGGGCAATAACTCAACAATTATCAGGGGGAGACAATTCAAAAAACCCAGGTGCACAACAACTCATGCTGGTGAACATCCTGTGAAGTTTGGTGACTCTTGCCCTACTGGTTTCAGAGATATATGCATGACACTAAGTAAAGTTTGTCTAATTTTAAGTCATCAGGGGCAGTAACTTCAAAGTCAACAGGGGGAGACAATTAAAAAAACCCAAGAGCAAAACAACTCATGCTAGTGAACAATCCTGTGAAGTTTGGTGACTCTAGCTCTAGTGGTTTTAAAGATATGCATGACACAAAATTTCTTTAATTTTAAGTAATCATACCAGGGGCAATAACTCAACAATTATCAGGGGGAGACAATTAAAAAACCCCAGATGCACAACAACTCATGCTGGTGAACATTCCTGTGAAGTTTGGTGACTCTTGCCTTACTGGTTTCAGAGATATGTGCAGCACAAGGTTCCTCTAATTTTAAGTTATCATATCAGGGGCAATAACTCAACAATTATCAGGGGGAGACAATTAAAAAAAACCCAGGTGCACAACAACTCATGCTGGTCAACATTCCAATGAAGTTTGGTGACTCTAGCTCTAGTGGTTTTGAAGATATGCATGATACAAAATTTCTTTAATTTTAAGTAATCATATCAGGGGCAATAACTCAACAATTATCAGGGGGAGACAATTAAAAAAAACAGGTGCACAACAACTCATGCTGGTCAACATTCCAGTGAAGTTTGGTGACTCTAGCTCTAGTGGTTTTAAAGATATGCATGACACAAAATTTCTTTAATTTTAAGTAATCATATCAGGGGCAATAACTCAACAATTATCAGGGGGAGACAATTCAAAAAACCCAGGTGCACAACAACTCATGCTGGTGAACATCCTGTGAAGTTTGGTGACTCTTGCCCTACTGGTTTCAGAGATATATGCATGACACTAAGTAAAGTTTGTCTAATTTTAAGTCATCAGGGGCAGTAACTTCAAAGTCAACAGGGGGAGACAATTAAAAAAACCCAAGAGCAAAACAACTCATGCTAGTGAACAATCCTGTGAAGTTTGGTGACTCTAGCCCTACTGGTTTCAGAGATGAGCGACACAAAGTTTGTATAAATTTAAGTGTTCATATCAGAGGCAATAACTCAAGAATTATCAGGGGGAGATAATTCAAAAAACATAGGTGCACAACAACTCATGCTGGTGAACATTTCTGTGAAGTTTGGTGACTCTAGCCCAACTAGTTTCAGAGATACACGCGACACAAGTTTGTGACGGACAGACAGACAGATGGACAGACAGACAACTCTGGCAAAAACAATGTCTCCTCATAAATGGGTGAGACATAATTAAGCTAATATGTAATCTCCTAGGGGAGCTTTTCTGCATTGCTTTCATCAGTCTGTATTAACCCTTCGCTTGCTATTCACGTCAATATACCTACCTGTAAATAGTGAAGACCCAGATGAGACAGCTCCTGCAGGAGCTGTCTCATCAGGGTCTGCACTATTTACAAGTTGATTGTGCAACCAGTGCACTGAAATAATATAGCCCCGATTTTACAGTTTTTGCTACACGTAACAGCTGAACTTGTACATATGATCATTATAAACATCTAATTAACATTACAATCGCATTATTTCTAAACTTAACAACTGCAATTTTTTTTTGTGTTGACCTTGACCCAATTTCATGTATCCTTGTATCAACTGAAAGGCCTTCACCCAAGCTATCTGCATACCAAATATAAATTGTCTAGCCTATGTAGTTCAGAAGATATAACATTTTAATGACAGCCAATGTTTCAAAATAGTGACCTTGACCTGATTTCAGGTATCTTTATGGCACCCGTAAGGTCCTTACCAAAGCTATCTGAATACCAAAGGTGAATTGCCTAGCGCTTGTGGATCAGAAGTTATAGCAAAATGTTAAAGTTTGTTAAAAACAGCAAAGTTTTCAAAATAGTGACCTTGACCCAATTTCATGTATCCTTGTATCAACTGAAAGGCCTTCACCAAAGTTATCTCCATACCATATATGAATTGTCTAGCATATGAGGTTCAGCAGTTAAGAAACAAGAGGGCCATGATGGCCCTGATATCGCTAACCAGACAATCAGAGAAGATTTTCAGTTTTTACTACAAATCTATACTTCATAAAGACCAAGTACAACATCAACCCTAATCTAATCGACGCAATCAGGAAACTCTACCAGGAAGCAAATAATGCGGTATACTACAATGGATCAATAGGCGATTGGTTCAGAACAACAGTAGGGGTACGTCAGGGATGTCTTTTATCACCATCACTTTTCATCATTTTCTTAGAAAGGATCATGACCGATGCCCTAGAAGATCATGCAGGCTCGGTCAGTATTGGAGGAAGAAACATCACCAACATGAGATTTGCTGATGATATTGACGGACTTGCAGGGACGAAAGTTTGGTTGACAACCTTGACAAGGCTTCCCGAGCATATGGCATGGAAATTAGTGCCGAGAAAACAAAGCTGATGGCCAACAACATTGCAGAAGGTCCCATGACAGACATCTATGTCAGCGGCCAACCGTTAGCTACTGTAAATCAGTTTGAATACCTTGGGGCAATTGTTACGGATGAAGGTTCAAGACCAGAAGTTATTGTGAGAATTGCACAGGCAACATCAGCTCGACCTACTAACAACAGTTAAAAGAAGAAAGCTGCAATGGTACGGCCATGTAACAAGGAGCTGAGGCCTCACAAAGATAATCCTACAAGGCACAGTTGAAGGTGGGAGGAAAAGAGGGAGGCCAAGAAAACAATGGTCCTGTAATATCAAAGAATGGACGGGGTTGGATTTTGCAGAATCCCTGAAGGCTGCACAAGCATGGCGAAGAATGGTTGCGAAATCATCCCCGGTGCCCCAACAACCATGTGTTATGGGATAGGTACTATAATTCTATAGAAAATTGGCCACCCTTTAGGCAGGTCTCATTTGAACCCAGGGAATTTTAATTAAGCAGGGACATACAAAGTTCTGACTAAAGAGATCAACTGACCTCTTAAATAAGCAACTCTTCCACAACGTGTCTTTATTTCTCAAACCTAGAGATATGCGAATCTGGCAGCATACTCCGACTTCAAATCCCAGACTCAAGCCAGTCTCCCTTAATTGGCTTGCAACTGCAAGCTTAATCCTAGCCAAAATGAGCTTGTGATTTCGGTTTGGGTTAGCTAGCATTTAGCCCTGGTTATATAAAAGTTTAGTGAACCAGGAAAACCCATCCATATGCATAAGTGACCTGCAATTATCCCTAGTCAATATGCTTATGGCTGGTCACTCACTCTTCAAAGACCCTATACCTTTAGCCTGCTAATATTACACCAGCTACTTGCTTTGATTTTTTGCATTAATAATAACCTTTGCAAACAGTCTGGATCCAGATGAGATACATTTAGTAACTTGGCATCTCATCACGGTCCAAACCGTCTTTCACTCTGACATTCGTTTTTGAAAAGATATGGAAGGAAACAACTTTTGCAGCAGATAACATTATTTGCAGACAGTAATTGTTCAGAGTGCAGAGGGTATTGGAGAAAATTATGCTGGACAGCAAATGACCTCCATACTAACCTGCATGATGTTTACAACACATCAAACAGCAAAGAGGTCCTGGGCATCAGTGAGGCTGATTGAGCACAGTGAAAAATATTGCAGCTGCATTTTTCTGGAGTGTAAATCTGGAGTGTACTAGTAGTCTCCCAGTAAATAATGGTCAGTTTGAATTAGCTGAAACAGCAGCCTGCTCTAAGAAACTTGCCACCTCTGGGGCAGGGCCAATTTTAACCCAAGGGGTATAATTTATATAATTTTGTATAGGACCTGAACATGATGCTATGTGCCAAATATGAAAGCTGAAAACTTTCCAGTTTCAGAGGACAAGATTTTCAAAGATTTCACTATATGTTTCTATAGAATACAATGCACCCATGGGGCGGGGCCAATTTTGGCCCCATGGTCATAATTTATATAACTTTTGTAGAGGACCTACACTGATGCTATGTGCCAAATATGAAAGCTGAGAACCCTATAGATTCAGAGATTTTTAAAGGTTCAAATTGTTGAAGCGGGATGATGGATGACGCACACCGCCGGACATCAGGCGATCACAAAAGCTCACCCTGAGCACTTTGTGCTCTGGTGAACTAAAAATGTTGAAGTTTTTCAATGATGGCCAACTTGTCTAAATAGTGACCTTGACCTAATTTCAAATATCTTTATATCAACTGAAAGGCCTTTACCAAAGATATTTGTGTACCAAGGATGAATTGCCTAGCATTTGTAGTTCAGAAGTTATAAGCAATGTTAAAGTTTTGTTAATGAAGGCAGTTTTGTAAATAGTGACCTTGGCCTTGACATGATTTCATGTATTCTTGTATCAAGTGAAAGGCCTTTACCCAAGCTATCTGTATACCAAATATGAAATGCCTAGCATTTGTAGTTCAGAAGTTATAGCAATGTTAAAATTTGTTAAAAACGGCAAAGTTTTGAAAAATAGTGACCTTGACCTGATTTCATGTATCAAGTGGAAGGCCTTTACCCAAGCTATCTGCATACCAAATATGAATGGTCTAGCTTAAGTAATTCAGAAGTTATAGCAATGTTAAAGTTTTGTTAACGACGGCAAAGTTTTGGAAAAAGTGACCTTGACCTGATTTCATGTATCCTTGTACCAAGTGAAGGGCCTTCACCCAAGCTATCTGTATACCAAAGATGAATTGCCTAGCTTTTGCAGTTCAGAAGTTATAGCAATGTTAAAGTTTGTTAAAACGGCAAAGTTTTGGAAAATAATGACCTTGACCTGATTTCATGTATCCCTGTATCAAGTGAAAGGCCTTCACCCAAGCTATCTGTATACCAGAAGTTATAGCAATGTTAAAAGTTTATTAACGACGGCCTGCCACTCGCCCGGTTTTCGCCAAACTATAAGCCGAGATTTGTCTTGAAAAATCCGGCTAAAAATGAACTCTTCTCATGGAAATACACTAGCAAACATTACGGCTATGACATGATCTACACTTTTCTCAATAGCTTCAAGAAAATCTCCTTTATTTCTCCTCCAAACCCTATGTTGTGACAACTCTTTGAGACAGCTCTAAAAAGTGGTCCCAAAATAGGGTTTGGTGGAAAAATGACGATTTTGGTATTTGAGTACGCACATTTATCTGTTACTCTGGGAAGAGAACAAATCCAAACACCACCTGTTACATATATCTCTCTCACTGAATTTTTATTCAGAAATGATAAATCAATACATACACAACAGAATGTACAATTACTACAATATAGCACTAGCCAGAAGTTGTCTTTAACCATTTACTACATGAATATTCATGCAGCAATAAATGACTATGAATATTAATTGGCTGAAGTTTTTGTCATGGCATGATAATGGGATTATGGCAGAAACTAGAAATACCGGTGGATGTATGTTATTTTATATACAAACAGAGCAGACCTTATTCAGATGACTCCTCTAGGAGCCGTTCTGATCTGGGTCTACTCTGTTTGCAAAGGTGCCAAATGGTGTCTCTATGGAGTAAAGGGTTAACCCTTTCCCTCATATAAATGCCTTTTCACACATTTGCAAACAGTAGACACAGATCAGACGGCATCTATAAGACCATCTGATCATGGTCTGCTCTGTTTGCTAAATGAATGACAAATCTGTTTTTTTTTGGTGTCTAAAATGGCTGCTATGCTTCACCCTCCGTATTTCATTATAACAATTATGTCCATGAGTATTGAGTAGGTATTGAATTTTGGAATAAATATAGAATTGGTAATGAGTTAATGGTACTGCAGTGAGTGCAGTATAAACTAAGAACCATGTCCAAAAAGCATTAATCCTTTCCCTGTTGAATATCCTGTTCAAATAATGATTATCAAGATTTATTAGCTGAATACTCTAACTGCATTATCAACCAGCCAATGTTTAACTCTGACAGAAACTGTTGAATCAGATCAATGTTTCATAAGCAAACACAGCAGACCATGATCAGACAGTTCCTACAGACCATGATCAGACAGTTCCTACAGGAGCTGTTTGATCTGTTCCTACAGGAGCTGTTTGATCTGTTCCTACAGGAGCTGTTTGATCTGGATCTGCTTGGTTTGCAAGGGCATGAAAAAGCTTATGAGAGTTGAAGCCCTTATACTGCCATTTTCTTCCTAAATTGAGTTTCTTAAACCTTTATCTGGTGCATATTCATATAAGACTACACAAAATTGGAATATTGACTTGATTCTTGTACAAAGTAAAAAGAGAGAAATGTATTGACATTTTAAACAGCAGAGAATCTACAACACATTTGTACACTCAGCCGATGATCAGACAGCTCCTACAGGAGTCCTCTGATCTAGGTATACCATGTTGGTGTCCTTAACAGGTAAACAATGATCAGACAGCTCCTACAGGAGTCCTCTGATCTAGGTATACCATGTTGGTGTATTTAACAGGTAAATGATTAAGGGAGCTAACTCTATGGCTCTAAATCAAATCAAGGCTTTTTGTGACGGTTAACCAATTTGAGCTCAGTACACTTTACTAGAGCTGTGCATTTAGGAAAAGATGCACCCACATCTGCAAAACTATGTAGCTATGGTGTTCTAAATTTTCTTGCAAACTTATTCAAAGCTGAACGTGTTTGTACAGCAGTGTTCAAATTTCTCTTCAGAATAATAAGTACACTTAAAAATCCCATTACAGTAAATTTTTAACCCATTCCGCCTATTCACACTTTTTCTCCTCCTATCCAATGTCATTATTTCTTGCATGAATATTCAACAGGGAAAGGGCTAACATGAAAAGTTTAATCCATTGACCCTTTATTGGATTCAAATGCCCTATCAAACAGAGTATATCAAGATACGACAGTTCAGCATCTGCTCCGTTAATGGAATTATATAGATGTGATTCTACAGTTCAGCATCTGCGCCGTTAATGGAATTATATAGATGTGATTCTACAGTTCAGCATCTGCTCTGTTAATGGAATTATATAGATGTGATTCTAGCTTCTGCCAAGGTCAAAACATCCAGTGTACCAATTTAAAAATTTGGCTAATAAATATTCATGATGTATTTCTTCTTACATCATTATTCATGAGGTAAATAGTTAAACTGATTCTGTTTTAAAATCAGGTTGTAGACTGATACATCTGCTTAGAATATATGGCAGGCATAAAAAACATTCATGCAAATTCATAAGACTTCAATATAACAAAACAAGAACTACGTGAGTCACGAGCAAGCATATGAGGAAAACAACTCGAGCAGTGTCCATAGGACATGGATAACCCCAGCCCCCTCTAACACAGTTCTAGTATGCTAAGCTTACTACTATAATCTCTGTATGATAAAATAAAACTAGAATTGTTATTGTTACAAAAACTGATGTCTCCCCCAGCGCATTGACAAAAACTTTCAAAGTCCCATAACTCTGTAGAACATCATCAAACAGGGAAAGGAATACACTATGCACAACTAGGCATGGTTCTGATCAATCCTATGAAGTTTCATGAAAATCACGACAAATGTTTTGGAGAAACTGCACTGGCAAACTTGTCCATGTAAAAATTTCTAAGTCCCATAACTCTGCAGAAAATTATCAAACCGGAACAGGAATAAGATATGCATACTAGACATAGTGCTGATCAATCCTAGGAAGTTTCATGAAAATCTGAAGAAGGATTTTGGAGAAACCGCGTGGATAAAAAATTCCATGTAAAATTTCAAAGTCTCATAACTCTGCAGAAAATCATCGAACCGGAACAGGAATAATATATGCACATATAGGCATGGTGCTGATCAATCCTATGAAGTTTCATGAAAATCTGATCATAGGATTTGGAGAAACCGCGTGGACAAAATTTTCCATGAAAAAATTTCAAAGTCCCATAACTCTGCAGAAAATCATCGAACCGGAACAGGAATACGATATGCACAACTAGGCATGGTGGGGATTAATCCTATAAAGTTTCATGAAAATGTGACCCAAGGTTTTGGAGAAATCGCACGGATAAAGTAAAATCGGAAAGACATATGGACGCCACGCACAAAAACTAAATGTCTCCCCAGTATACTGGGGGAGACATAATAACAAAGATGTACTAGCAAAACACTATGTCCCAAACAAATACTGGATACAAAATAACAGAATCTTTGACCATTCAGCTTCAAAAGTGACCATGACCGGATAATCAATGAGATGAGTTGACATGCCAAGTATGAAGTTATGACCAAAAAACTGCCCTCCATCAGAGCCAAGATGCTGAAGTTATTTTTATGATGTTGCGGTTATGACCAAAACTTCTGAGAGTACAGTTTGATAATAACGAATCTTTTAGCATTACTTCCATTCAGCCCCCTCTTTTACTCTCTCCCCCATATATACAACTTTAAGCACCTTTGCAAAGCCCATAGACCAAGACAAGATGGCTCCTGTAGGAACCGTCTGATCAGAGTCTGCTCTGTTTGCTTAAGGAGGCACCTTTCTCTTATATGGATACTATAACGGTTCTCCAGTAACTCCATTCTTTCTTGTCCTTGAAAAACAGACAAGCTTACAAGTCTGAATATACCTATCAGTGTTTGTTCACTGCCATCTAGTGAAATATTTCAAGCACTTGTTTCCTGGAATTGCTGTCCATGTCACAAAACCCCTTGAGCAATTCTTCACTCTATTTTCTGGTGTTAGAGGTTAACACTGTCAGTCTGATACTGGGTTTGTCTATATCACAGGTTGGGCTTCCCGACTAGTTTGCTTGGGGGTCAGAATCATTTCCCTTTCGTTGTCTTTTTACCCTTGGCAGGTCCCTTGCCTTTTCCTTTTGGTTCTGAGGCTTTAGAGGCTCCCTTTTTCCCAGTTTTCTTCTGAAAAATCAAAACAAAACAATGTCGTATTTTGACCTCTATCAGTTCTCTAAACATCAATTTTCAAAATAGCATTTTTCTTCCCTTCTTTTCAAAACTATGATTAACACATTTAATACCTGATAAAGACAACTTTTCACATCTTTGCAAACGGAGTAAAACCAGATGAGATGGTTCCTGTAAGAACTGTCTGATCTTGGTCTGCTGTGTTAGCGGACGGTATAATATAGATCTATTTCTATGTAGCTTCTGCCTTGGTAATCAATTCAGCTAATCAAGCTTCAAACATTCACTATTTCTTACATAAATATTCATCAAGTAAATGGTTACAATGTCGAACACTTAAAATAATCTCATGGAATATGGTAAAAGCATTCCAGTGAGCAAGTCATGTACGTCAACTGTGTATACTCAACAGTACTGACTTCTATCCATTGCAAACAGATTGAAAAATTTAACCCATTCCTCATATCGATGCCTTTTGATGCTTCTGTAAAAGTCACTTTTTGAAATCGTTGTTAATAAATAGAGGATTTGCTCTGATTTTTACTGTACTATCTCTTTTAGCGGCAAATATATCATTACCTAGTTACATAACAGTTTGAATCCAGTAAATACGAATCTTATCAGGATCCCAACCGGTCAATTCTCTGTATTTTAGAAGAGAAATATAAGAACCATATTTTTTAGAATAATAGCTGACAACCAATCTCCTGAAAGAAATATTTTACTTTATTAATAGTGTACAAAGAGTTAGAAATTATGATTTTTTTTATAGTGATTTATAAATCTGACAGGAAGGGCCATATGCTTTTATTTTAGATATGTGCCTATTTCTCCGATTTTATAGATGATCTATATAGAAATCTTGACATCCATCAGCTCTTATTCCTTTCTGCTAGGGATGGGAACAAATAAATCAGTGAACTGTAATTTCTTTCCCGTCTTTTCAGGTGTAAAAGTCAAGAGTTATTGCAAAGGGGCATAATCTCTGATATATTAAGTGCTATAACTGAGCCTATGTATATTTGTCATTAAAGACAGTATGGTAATCATCCTTTTTGTGCAAAAATTGTATTTGTATATCTGATCCCTTTACTTATATTTGTATATTCTTTCCCATCCCTACTTTTTGCACATGCTAAGTCCCAACCTTAATCATAGTGTCCAGTTCTAAGTCATCTTTGTCTTCTTCCTCCTCCTCAGCTACGACTTCCTCTCCATCTTCGCCCATGAGATCAAGGTTATCTCCCCCTGCTGCGGCACCTCGCTTTTTCTTCGCTGCTACTCCTGTGGAGTATGGTGTCATGTGGACCTCCTTGTTGTATGTTCTTGTAAAGGCAGCCTTAGTCTGTCATGAAATAGAACAAACTAGAAAACTGACTCAGTCAGAGAGGGCCCTGTAATCAAGGGCAGATAACTCAATACATAGTGATATGATTCAACCAAAAAACTAGGCGTTTTCCTCTGATGATACTAAGCATATGCCCTCAGTATAAAACCAATATGCGAAGTACTCTCTATGCAGGGCCCTGATTAGGTGTCTATTGTTGCTTTAACACTTTATTTCATGAATATTCATGTAAGAAAGAAATGACATCATGAGTATTAATAAGATTATTTTTCATAATGGCATATGAACAGAGGACATTTTGGTTCAGGCAGAAACTAGAATCAGATCAATATTCTAATATAAGCAACAGAGCAGACCCAGTTCAGATGGCTTCTATATAATAGCTGTACTTATTATATTATATTATTATTATATCTCGTGTGACTTTCCTATACAAATTTTCCATATACCTGCCATGAAACATCTTGTGCAGGCAAATTTACGTCAAGAGCAGCGAGTGCTTATTAAAGTATGTGACGTCATCTGACGCTTGCAATTTGATCACCAAATAACATGTTGACAGTTTGTTTTGTTTTTGTCAAATGATCTGAGAAATGTCAAGTTTTGCAAGAGGATCTATCAAGATTGGACAGTGAAAAGGACATCGCCAGTACCAAATGTGTAATGAATGGAAGTGTGAAGGTGTTCTGTGATTTTTAAGCACTGAGAAAAACTTTTGTTTCAAACTGTTTTTTGTCGTCATTGAAAATAAATCTTTTTCCTGATGAAATGAAATGAATTACTATGTTCGGTATAAAATAAATATCATATCCCATGGAGGGCAACAGCATGCGTTATCAACCCTCGGTATGGTAATGTCTACCTCGGCCAACGCATTGGTGAACTCTTGACGGCAACAGTACAATGCAAGGGAGGTAACTACGGGCTACTACTTGTCTAGATCAGCGAGTGCTTATTCAATTGTGTGCATGACGTCATCCGACGCTTGCAGTTTGATTACCAAGCAACAGTTTGACTGTTTGTTTTTGTCTAATATTTTGAGAAATGTTGCGTTTTGCGAAATTGAAATTGATTGTGATGCTCAGTATAATACCCTCAGTATGTCAATGTGCACCTAGGCATTACAGTATGTTAATGTGCACCTAGGCATTACAGTATGTCAATGTGCACCTAGGAATTACAGTATGTCAATGTGCACCTAGGCATTACAGTATGTTAATGTGCACCTAGGCATTACAGTATGTCAATGTGCACCTAGGCATTACAGTATGTCAATGTGCACCTAGGCATTACAGTATGTCAATGTGCACCTAGGCATTACAGTATGTCAATGTGCACCTAGGCATTACAGTATGTCAATGTGCACCTTGGCTAATGCCTCAGTGGACATAACAAACCTTGGGTTGACATTAATTGCTATCTCCCTCCATGGGATCTGTCACCTCCATAGGATGTGATATTTATATAGTGTCACCCTGCATACTGCAAGTAACATAAAAAGATATTAACAAACAAAATTGTAAACTGATATTTTACCTTGGAGCTCAGTTTACTAAGAGGGTCTGAGCTGTTGGGCCATTTTGAGATCTCCATGATGTTGTCAAAGTCTTCCTTTATGATATCATAATCATCCATCAAATTGATCACGTCCCTCACTCCCTCAGCTTCCTTCTGAACCAAGGGCTGTGTCAAAGATCCACGCATGTAAGGGAGGTAATCCAGATTCAAACTTTTCTTGTCCCCTGAAATTCTGTAAAAACAAAATCTAATGCATTGTGTACGAATGTGCATGTACTAAGAAATAAACCAAACATATGAGTCGGGCCATGAAAGAGTCTAAAGAGTTTATACACTATCACCTGCAAACAAATATGAGATGAAAACCTGACCCACATAATCCAAGGTGAGAAAGATATGTTTTGAGCAAATCTACATGAACAAGCCCTTTGTTTATGAAAAATAATGATTCAGTCAGTTTGATGTAAACACTCAACGCAACAGTCAGTTTGACGTAAACACTCAACGCAACAGTCAGTTTGATGTAAACACTAAACGCAATCATGTCTGCTCTGCCTTCTAAACCTCGACTGGTTGATTTGACTTTAGAGGATCGAGTTAATTTGATTAAAGATTCGGAGGCTGTTCCAAAACCAATGTTATACGTACGTGGTGAATTATGAATTAGATAAAAATATATGGATTCAACAGAATGATTAAGACAATCGCTACGTCTGCAGAGACCTAACTGGAAAAAAATTAAAAAATAAATGGATTCAACAGTATGATTCAGACAATCGCTATGTCTTCAGAGACCTAATTGGAAAAAAAAGAATTTCATAGAAACAAATAGATTAAAGAGTTCAGAAGTTTTTCCAAAAATGTTATCAGTGTGGCAAACAATGCAGACACGGTTCCTGGGGGAGATGTCTGATCTGCATCTACACTGTAAATTATTTCATCTATCTAGTGAAGGACCTTAAGGAAAACAAGAAATGTTGACGACCTCAAACTGGGTTTTCCTTCACTATTAACCGGCGATTTCTAAGTTCAAAGGGGCATAACTCCCAGAAAAATTGCAGAAAGAAAAATCCCCGACAATATGCACATCTACATATTCAGGGTATATACAGAGATTTGGTGGGAAAATCCAAGCATTTTTCAAGGACTTTATTTCAAAAGTCATGCACTATTGGTGACACAATCGGTCTTGTCCACACTGAAAAGGCCCATTCAAAAGCAACCACAAGCAGGAAATAGCTTAATTAAGTGCAAGAGTAATACAGAAGGTTTCTGCAGTATTTTTCTGCATTACTTTTACCCTTTAATAAGTAGTCAAATATCTGCAAATGTCAGATTCTACTATCGTATACCTGAATGATGAGCCATAGGAAACCTATAGAAGCCAATAGCTCTGCCTGGATAGTTTTCAAGGACATTTATGAAGATTTTTAGGACTGGCCAAAATTCAAGCACTTTTCAAGTACTTATTTATGTTTTCAAGTACTTTTCAAGGCTGTGCAAACCCTGATATTGTGTCCTCCCTACATGCAAGATTTTATGAAAATCCGTTGAACAGTTTCAGAGGAGTTGCACTTACAAGATTGGCAGCGGCCCGTCCGTCAGCCTGCCCGCCGTACATCACCATTTCAATAACTGGATTTTCTATGGAAAACCCGGTTAAAAATCAATAAAGTTTTTTGTAACTTTTATTAATCTGTCAACTTGCTTTCATAAAACTCCGAATAAACCATTGTTTTTGGCATCTATAATTAAACACACATAGACTGTTGTGAAAAAAAATCTTATGACTTATTTTTCAGGCTCTTAGTCAGAAGAATGGGAGAGGCAGGTCCACTGTGTCTGATATGCTGAAGAAAAAGGTATCATATCTGGAGCAGTGGGAGAACAATGCAGACTACAAGAAGACGTTTCAGCTACGCATCCAAGAATGAAAACGACATGGTGTGGCAACAGTTCAGTAGGACTAGAGCCAAGAACTTACCGGTATCTGGGCCACTGATTCAGGAGAAAGCCATGGAGTATTCCAGTCAGCTTGGACTATGTGACTTTAAGGCATCAAGTGGTTGGTTAGGAAAGGGGAAGAACAGTTTCTCTGTCAAGGGTTTCAAACTCTGTGGGGAGAGTGCCGGGTAAATGAAGAGACTGTCTGAGTACAAGGACAGAATTTCAGACATCACATCTGGTTATGCAGCTGAGGACATCGAAGTGTGATGAAACTTGACTCTACTTCAGAGCATTATCTAACAAGACACTTGCTGTTAAGGGTTGTGTAACCAATGGAACACAAGTGTTCGGAGGAGCACATGTGTCACTTGCTCGCAACTGACACAAAAACTGTTAATATGCTGAGTGCGTAAATCAGAACAAAGGGGAATAACTCCAGAAGTATTGCATGCAGAGTGATGGACCTAAGTTACATCAATGGTCCTCAATGAGAGGAAGACACATGTCAAATTTGAAAGCACTATAATGTTTAGTTTAGAAATGACAGCCAAAAAAAATAAAGTGTGACGGACAGATAGATGGACGGAGGGATAGACAAACAGACTGAAGAAAAGACAGATGACGGAATAGTTATCCCTAAATGACACACTGCCTCTCGGCAGGTAACACAAAAACAGCCAAAAGACAGGGTTAGTGTTGCTGGCATGTAGTGCCACAAGCGAGAAACTTAAAACCACTTGTGATTGGGAAGTCGAAAAACCCTAGGTGTATGAACAAGAGTATTCAAAGGAACACATGTGTCACCTGCTGGGAGAAGTAAGATAAAAACAAAAAGAAAGTCTGATGGACAGACAGACAGATGGACAGATGCTGTCAGACGAGACGATGGAAAATCGACCCCTAAGTGACACCGCCTCTCAACAGGTGACACAAAAATGTGTTACGGGACAAACTAGGAGTGAACTAATTTGCAAATGCCAAAGCTTGGGTGACTGGCAGCATCTTTAACCAATTCCTTCATAGACTATTTTTAGATCCAACCTCTTAACTTTGAATAAATCTACCGAAAAGGAGCATTTACTAGAGAAAAGGATTTTTTTTAGAATTGTGTTGTTTTGAAAGGGTTAATGATTGGTTATAGCAGATCAACAGGATTATGAGACTTCAGGGGAGAACAAGTTGTGTTTGTGAAACACTATGCCCCTGATTTGACCTTGATGTATGACCTTGACTTTAACGAGTCACCCCTGAAAATGTTTGCTTCCATAAGTTGCACATGCATGCCAATAAAAACAAAATCTTGTTCTTGGACAATGCCAGATCTCATGGACACAATCAGAATTTGTCTCATGTAGAGTTGAAATTCCAGGTGCTATACAGGAAAAATCTTATGTGTTCACTGTTAAGTGTGATTGACAAAACTGAAGGTGCAAAGGATCTGTTTAAGTGAGAATCTTTTGGACTGTAAAATACCACCGGAAAGAAAACTTGTTTCTCCAGAAAATAACGCAAAGATAACAGAATTTCTTCCCCGTAATGATGAAACAACAGTTTCAGATACCACACAGGTGAGTAATGATTCAACGAATTGATTTCGAGCTCGACTGTAGTTGCCGAAAATTTGAGTGTCCCTGAAGCAACTAACAAGCCAGTACAATGTCAGTATAATGAGGATTGGCCAGCTATGCTATGTATGGAAAATGGCTCGCATACAACTGAGAAAAATCAAATGTTCTGCACACTTTGCAAAGGTAAGAAATTTCAAAACAATCTTGCAACTGGTACAAACAACTTTCACACAATCCCAAGATCATAGGGCTGCATTAATGGCTCCTGTAGGAAGCAGGTCACTGGACACTGCCAAAGCTAATGTGGAAAGAAAGGAAGAAAGGGGGATACTGTCTTGTCTTAAAACAATATACTGGATGGCAAAAGAGTCCATTGTGCCCAAAACAAAATAAGTACACCATTAAGAAATAGGCTATCAGCTGAGCATTGTGATCACATGATCAGAGTTGTTATTGAGGCTGATTTTGATTTCTGGGGAGCCCTCAGGGTTTGGCATGCAAACATTCCCGTATTATTTATAGGCCTAATACTAAGCTCAGCTGATGTACATATAATGAACTGAAATCAGATAAAAGGAGTTAATTGTTTTTTCTTGTGATCCCTGTGATGACGATGTGCCCTCGCTGTGCTGGCTCGGCAGTACGCACTTGAAGCAGAGGAGATTGTCAACATTGATGAAAACCTACAGACTGAGGCAGAGTCAGATTGGGAAAGAGAGTTGTTTTCGTCTTACAAGGACAAAGCAGTTCAAGAGGACAATGTCATACATTCAGAGGAGGAGAGTGAACCTCTACTTGGTTCTGAACGGACTCACTAAAATTTGCTCCATCTAGCTATGAGACTGACAAACTTCGTCTTATGTAAGAATGAGAAATAGCTTGCTCAGATGCTGCAGACAATAACACAGAAGAAACTAGTGAATCTGAAAGTGTGTAGACAAACTGTCATCACATTTCTGTGAGCAGTAAACAGTGCATATAGCGACATAAACTGTGTGTTATATAACAATGATAAATAGTCAGGATTGCCAAACACAAATTATTGAGTTAATAGGGTACAGAACTAAAGGGCTGCCCTTGTGCATCAGCTCAGCATTGTGGTGAGATATCCTGTCAAGGGAATAGCCTCTACATCATTGCATTGCTACAATTTTTGCATGTATTTGCATTATTTTTTAAGTAAAAGGGCCATAACCCCGAAACGACAAATCAAATGAACATCAGAATCGACTCAGCATCAGATCTTGATGCATTAAACATTTGTGTGAAGTTTCATTAATATCTCTCAAATAGTTTTCCCAGAAAACAGCCGACAAACTATTTGCATATTTTTTAAGGACAAGGGCCATAACTCTGAAATGAAAAATCAAATGAACCTCAGAATCAACTCAGCTTCAGATCTTGATGCATTTAACATTTGTGTGAAGTTTCATTAATATCTGTCAAATAGTTTTCCCAGAAAACAGTGGACAAACAAAATGTTGACTGACGAACCAACGTACGGACGGACAGGGCCACGACAATATACGACCACCTTTATTAGGTGGGCATATAAAAAGTGTTTGTATGAAGGAAAGGGTTATTGTGTTCCTCATATTCTGATATGAAAGTAATCAAATATTACCTAGTATAGACTGGTACAAAGATGCCTATAATTTAGACTGATTTTCTCCATGGCAATTCTAACAAATGCAACAAATATAGATTTAGGTGAGAATATTTGGCAGAATGATACACTTCTCATTTACAGCTTTGAACAGTACTAACAGCTTTCTCCCTAACTTACTTCAGTCTCATGTGTGTTCTCAACTCCCGTAGGATCCTCTCCGTCTTTGTTGTAGAGGAGTTCTTGCCAAGCCAACTGGGAAAAGCTATCATCTGAGTGATGTTGCCACGCATGTATTCACCCGGTATCACACTCGCATACATCGCCTAGCATAGACATAAACTCTTTACTTTCTGAATATTTATAAGAGTGATAATAATAACAATAATAACATTATTTAAATTATTTTTTATAATGGCATATGAACACATAATTTTTTGGCCATGGTAGAAACTGTAGAATCATATCTATATTATATCTATATTATTTCATTAGGAAACAGAGCAGACTCTATCAGAAAGCTCCTATAGAAGACGTCTAATCTGAGTCTACTATTTTTGCAGATATAGAAAGGTGCCTATATAGAGAAAAGAGTTAACCATATCTAAATAACCTTGTCAAGATTGATCAAAAGCTTTAATTTTCCGAAGTTTAAACTGGAAACTAGAATTGATCTTGATACAATAACTGATGTCTACCCCAGCGCTTGGACAACATTTTCCAAAGTCCCATAACACTGCAGAAAATCATCGAACAGGAAAAAGAAACAAGAGGGCCATGATGGCCCTGAAATCGCTCACCAGAGGGAAAGATTTTTAAAGTTTTAACTACATGTATGTTTCTAAACAAAACTGGACACCTGTTTTGTGGGGTGTTATTTGACCCTTTGTGGATCCAAACTCTGTGGCATACCTGTTGGTCTTAATTCTGTTGAAAAGGGCCAGGAAGCAGTCAATCTTTAATAAACTTTTGGACCTTTAAAACCCTTTCCTTCATATAAATGTGATTTGATGCATTTGCAAACAGAACAGACCTGTATCAGATGGTTTCTATAGGAGCTGTCTGACCAGGTTGTGCTCTGCCGGCTAATAGAATACTCTTTCCTCAAAAAAAACCCGCCTTTCTACGCCTCTGTATTAGTCACTTTATTAATCCATTGTGATAAATAGAGCATTTGCTCCATAGGAGTAAATGCTCTATTTATAACAATGGTTTCAAATCTACACAATTCTGAAATTTTCCTTTTCTCTAATTAACCCTTTCCCTCATATAAACGTGTTTTCACGCATTTGCAAACAAAGTAGACCCAGATTTACCTCTTTGAATAAGAGACAAAATTTCTAACAGATGACAACCCTATCACTGCTTAGCATGACTTGACTGTTATTAGCACACAGTTTGGATTCTGATCTCACGCATACCTGTATGTAACTTTATATGTAGTTTGTATATGAGTAAATTTACTCCTATGGAGCAAATGCTCTATTTATTACAATGGATTCAAATCTACACAATTCTGAAATTTTCCTTTTCTCTAATTAATGCTCCTTATCAGAAGATTTATTCAAAAAGGTAGGATCTGAAACAAGATGTGTTTGTGAAACACTATGCCCCCTCGATATGATATTTGACCCTAAAGGATGACCTTGATCTTGACATGTCACCCCTCAAACTGTGCAGCTTCATGGGGTGCACATGCATACCACATATCAAGTCTGTATCTCTACTGGTTCAAAAGTTATGGCCAATGTTAAAGTTTGTGACCTTTGACCATGAAGGATATGACCTTGACATGGTACCCCTCAAACTGTGCAGCAAAATGAGAAACACACGTATACCAACTATCAAGTCTGTATCTCTACTGGTTCAAAAGTTATGGCCAATGTTAAAGTCGGTGACCTTTGTCCCTGAAAGATGACCTTGACCTTGAAATGTCACCCCCTAAGATGTGCAGCTTCATGAGATACACATGCATACCAAATATTAAGACTTTATCTCTATTGGTTCAAAAGTTAGGGCCAATTTGAAGTTGGTGACCTTTGACCCTGAAGAATGACCTTGACATTTCACCCCTCACACTGTGCAGCTTCATGAGATACACAATCATGCCATATATCAAGTCTCTATCTGTACTGGTTCAAAAGTTATGACCAATGTTAAAGTCGGTGATTTGACCCATGTGTTTGACCTCTGACCTTTAAAGATGACATTGACCTTGACATGTCACCCCTCAAAATGTGCGGCTTAATGAGATACATATGCGTGCCAAATATCAAGTCACTAGCTGTACTGGCTCAAAAGTTATGTCCAATGTTAAAGTTACAGACAAAGAAACAGACAATTTGACCTTTGACCCTGACGTATGACCTTGACCTTGACATTTCACCCCTCAAAATGTGCAGGTTCATGAGATACACATGCATGCCAAATATCAAGTCTCTATCTCTACTGGTCAAAAAGTTATGGCCAATGTTAAAGTCGGTGATTTGACCCATATATTTGACCTCTGACCTTGAAGGATGACCTTGACCTTGACATGTCACCCCTCAAAATGCGCGGCTTCATGAGATACATATGCATGCCAAATATCTAGTCTCTATCTGTACTGACTCAAAAGTTATGACCAATGTTATAGTTGCGTTAAAGTTACAGACAAAAAACAGACAATTTGACCTTTGACCCTAAAGATGACCTTGACCTTGACATGTCACCCCTCAAAATGTGCAGCTTCATGAGATACACAAACATGCCAAATATCAAGTCTCTACCTCTACTGGTCCAAAAGTTATGGCCAATGTTAAAGTCGGTAATTTGACCCATATATTTGACCTCTGACCTTGAAGGATGACCTTGACCTTGACATGTCACCCCTCAAAATGTGCGGCTTCATGAGATACATATGCATACCAAATATCAAGTCTCTATCTGTACTGGCTCAAAAGTTATGACCAATGTTAAAGTTGCTGACAAACAAACAGACAAACAGACAAACAGACAAACAGACAGACAGACAGACAGACAGACAGGGCAAAAACAATATGCCCCCCAGATCTTATCTGGGGGGCATAAAAAGCCTTTGTGATAAATAGAGCATTTGTTCCATAGGAGTAAATGCACTACTTATCACAATGCTTTCAAATCTACACAATTCTGAAATTTTCCTTTTCTCTCATTAACCCTTTTCCTCATATAAATATGTTTTTATGCATTTGCAAACAGAGTAGACCCAGATTTACCTCTTTGAATAAGCAGACAACATTTCTAACAGATGACAACCCTATCACTGCTTAGCATGACTTGACCAAAATTAGCACACAGTTTGGATTCTAATCTGACACATACCGGTATGTAACTTTATATGTGGTTTGTATATGAGTTAATTTACTCCTATGGAGCAAATGCTCTATTTATCACAATGGTTTGAAATCTACAATTCTGAAATTTTCCTTTTCTCTAATTAATGCTCCTTTTCAGTAGATTTATTCAAAGAGGTAGGATCTGAATAAAGCCTTTGTGATAAATAGAGCATTTGCTAACCATTGTGATAAATAGAGCAAAAGCTCCATAGGAGTAAATGTTCTATTTATCACAATGGTTTCAAATCTACACAATTCTGAAATTTTTCTTTTCTATAATTAATGCTCCTTATCAGTAGATTTATTCAAAGAGGTAGGATCTGAAAAAAACCTTTGTGATAAATAGAGCATTTGCTCCATAGGCGTAAATGCTCCATTATCACAATGGCTTCAAATCTACACAATTCTGAAATTTTCCTTTTCTCTACGGCTTGGCCAAGATAAAGTGTCCTTTTTATTTTTTTCATTGTTATGCCCAGATATTTATCAACTTGTTAATATAATCAAGACAATAATAATTCCACTTTAAAGAAAATTTGAAGAGCTTTCCGACAATATATAGTTTTACATACCTACCATGGCTAATATTCAGCGTAGCGGGGAACAAACGGCTGAAAATTGGCCTTTTGCTCGTTATGCTGTTGCACGAAAATAAATGCATTTTTTTACATGTTATAATTTTATATTGTTTGCATGAATTTTGAAGATGCCGTGTCATTTCAAGGCGGAAATCATTTCAGATGAACATTCTTTTTACCTCATGTGATTAGAGCAAGTATTTTTCTTAATGCTGAAAAATGTTTACCTATGTTGCTGTTGTTTTTTTGAGTACTTTTTACCACCTCTCATTACTGTAGACAAAATGTTGTTGTTTTTCTACTGAGAGCAAGTTAAAAGTGTTGTACATAATGTCAAGACATTATATTATACATATAAAACATTCATTGGTTACAAATATCTCTGCGGTATATCTACAGGTCATGCATAAAATGTCTATTTTTGTAGTGTCCGTAGCCCCATATTACACAACCTTGTAATTTTGTTATGTATCATAATATTATAATGTTATTTATTGTGTATATTCAGATGACTGTATGCAACAGCCCACAGGCATATTTGTCTCATGGTTAGAAGACAACCTTGGATAAGGGGAATAGAACTAGAACTGTAAGCCACAGGCTAACGAATACCCCCCCACTTGGCTGCTTGTCAGAACACCTATCATCAATCGTTGAACATATGTACATACAGAAACATGAAGAGATTTATAAAACCCAATTTATGTAATAAAAATGACAAGATGTTCAGCAAGAAAGAAAAAATGTAATATTCAATCCAAGATCAATCACAAACATAAATAAAGCAACTTTTACCAAATATTGTCAAGTCCAAAAAGGGAGATAAGTCTGTTGTTAAAATTCAAAGAAGTGTTATGGCTGCTGCCAGACAATGTCATCCACTAAGTTCAAGCAGCTTTGTTTATTTTTGTGAAGTGTCAACTCCAAAGTTCTAAACAAATACGTACCTTTTCAGAAAAACCTTAAGTTCAAGGACCATAACTCTGGGAAAAATTATTCAACCAGACCGATATTCAAACTTAAGCTGCAACTCATCTAGATTTAGATTTATGTCAAATATAAAGTTAATATCTCCAAGCACTTTCAAAGAAACACCTGAAAATTGAAAATTTGATAAAAAAAATTAAGTTCAAGGGCCATAACTCTGGCAAAAATTATTCAACCAGACTGAGATTGGGAATTAAGCTGTAAATCATCTATATTTAGCTTTATGCCAAAATGAAGTTAAAATCTCTAACCACTTCCAAAAAATTCTGGAAAATTCAAAATTTGAAGAAAAAAATTGAAGTTCAAGGGCAATAACTCTGGAAATAATTATTCAACCAGACTGAGATTGGAACATAAGCTGTAACTTATCTAGATTTAGCTTTGTACTAAATATAGAGTTGATATCTCAAGTCACTTCCATTAAAAGTCCAGAAAACCGAAAAAACATTGGTCGGGGACTAAAAGGGGGAGATAACTCCTGAAGTAATGGTCCGATCATAATGAAAATATGCGGTGCACAGGTTTATATGGTCATATGGCTATACATGAAGTTTCAACAAAATTGAAGCAAAACTGTAGAAGAAGAAGGCCGGACAAAATTGTGTCCATGGACGGACAGACGGACAGACAGACATACTAACAAATGGGTAGTTGTGTGACTTTTTCCTTTGATCTTTTCTTGTGTGACTAGTCCCACAAGAAAAACTATTTTTGGCTCTAACTTTGGAAAAGAATGATCTGGAAGCTAACCCTAACCCTATGTCCCACAACTGGCCAGGTTAATGTCACAAGAAATGGCCAGGTTAATGTCACAAGAGATGGCCAGGTTAATGATTTTACTTGTGGGACTAGTTAGAAAAAGTCACACAACTACCCTTTGGTGAGTGCGGACAAGACAGACAGACAGACAGACGGACAACCCGATTCCAGTATACCCCCCCCCAAACTTCGTTGTGGGGGGTATAATTATGCCTGTAGGCCTGTAGTGTCCGTAGCCCCCAAAAATATGGCCCAAATAAACTGAAAATATGATATCTTTCCATGGGTTGTTTCTGGAAATCTACATATTTACAATAGTTTTATTGATATACAATAGATGATATGATTTAATTTGTTATCCTGCAGTGCTGCTACATTTTACTGATGGTTAAAGAAAAAAATTCATGTTACATCGACATATTTATTTGAATTATTTCCTAGATGAAGGGCTACAGAGCATATTTATGTTTTATTAAGACTGTCCAAGTCTATCCAAATCAATAATAAGTAATTAAGTAGCTGTCATAACTCACATGTATTCATTATACGCTATGCAGGTAACTTCACCTTGAGGGGCTACGGACTCTACAGAATAGCATAAAGGTCAATGTATTGCAACATGTATCAGTCTATTTGCAGTTAAATGTATTTGTTTCTGACTACTTTTTGTGTAATTCAACGGTAATCACTTTTATTTAAACTGTATTTTCATTAATGTTGGCAGTTAATTTTAAAGAGTTATCACAAGTTTAATATCAGTTTTGAATATTTTAAATGTTTGCTGTTGAACTATGTTTCAGTATAAACTAAATTTATCAAAAACAAATTTTCTTGATCCACAAAAAGTTAAAGACTTGCATCATTTTTAATAGTATTTCAATGATATACTGGTCAAAGCTATCTGTGCCATTATGTAGTGTCCATAGGCCTTTTGGGATTTGTAAAAATAACACTTGAAACAAGTAAAGATGCTGTCCAGATGGTAGTCTTTCATATTAATATTATTTAGTAACTATTGTATTTCACAATTGAACAGTAACATAATCATTTTGACAAGTTATTGAATTTTGTTAGTGTTGTTAAAGGTTTTTAACAGTTTTCTGTTCCAAGTATTTGGAAAATATACAAGAGGGCCATGATGGCCCTAAGTCGCTCACCTGGTTACTATAGACATATGCATACACTGTATTTCTATGTAAAAATAAGTCAGCTTCAGATTGGGGCAAATATGAAACCAGGGGCCATCATTTTAGGCTTGGAGTTTAAAATTTGAACAATCTAAATAAAGGAACATTAGATGATGCTTCATAAAGTTTCAAAATTCCAGACCTTACACTTTCACAGAAGATTTTAAAGATTTTCCTACGAAAAACTGATAAGCCAGGGGCGGGGTCATTTTGGTCCATGTAGAAAACCATTAGATGATAATACATACAAAATTTCAAAGGTCAATAACTTACAGTTTAGGAGAAGATGATTTTCAAAGATTTTCCTATCAAAAACTGATAAGCCCTGGGCCGGGGCCATTTTTGGTCCGGAGGACATAGTTTGAACAATCTTTGTATAGGACCATTAGATGATGGTACATACCAAATATTAAAGGCCTACGCCTTACGGTTTCAGAGAAGAAGATTTTTAAAGATATTTACCAATGAAAAACTGATAAGCCCCGGGGCGGGGCCATTGTTGGTCAGAGGGTCATAATTTGAACAATCTTTGTAGAGGACCATTAGATGATGCTACATACTAAATATCAAAGGTCTAGGCCTTACGGTTTCAGAGGAGAAGATTTTTAAAGATTTTCCTAAAAAAAACTGATAAGCCCCAGGGCGGGGCCATTTTTGGTCAAGGGGACATAATTTGAACAATCTTTGTACAGGACCATTAGATGATGGTACATACCAAATATCAAAGCTCTAGGCTTTGTGGTTTCAGTAAATGTTTAAGTAAATTGTTGATGACGCACGACGCCGGAGCCAGCCCCCTCACAATACCTCACATGGCACTTTGTGCCAGGTGAGCTAAAAAGTAAAAATAATAATACTTGTATTGAAAAATGTTTTAAATGGTACCTCAATGTCACTAAGCTCTGAAAGTTAATGACTTTTGCCAACTTTATGCCATATACATTCTCTTGATTGAGCTTTATTGTAAGCTCTCAATTTGTAGTGTCCGTAGGCCTTTAACATTCTATGCCATGCCATGTGTATTACAGACACATTCATCGAAACAATCTAATGAAACTTTTCTGTCATGAAAAGGACACCATGAACTCATTCAACAGAATGAAAAAGTAATGCTGTGGTCTTGCTTTATGGCATAATCCTAAAGGAAAATTAATGGTTCAGGTTTTATTAAACATATAACTAATTTTACGTGAAAAAAGGTTACTAATAAACTTTCTTAACTGTTCCCTGACATTGACATGTTGACACGATACACTGAAGATACTTTTTATGCACTTTGTTTGCTGTAAAGGTCAGTATTAGATTTCAAACAAAGCATGTTATGCCCAGGCATGTAGTGTCCGTAGGCCCCTATGGGTGATGGTCTATAGTATGCTGTATTTTTTTTACTGCACATAGAAAATTCAAATCGTTTTAGCCAAGGTTGTCCAAGGTGTTCTTCTTTCAAAATAAAACAGAATTTTGTACATACAAAAGAGTTGAAATTTTGACCATCGTGCAACAACTGGGGAGCATTTATCTTGGCCAAGCCGCTAATTAATGCTCCTTATCAGTAGATTTATTCAAAGAGGTATAATAGTCACTTAATGAAACCATTGTGATAAATAGAGCATTTGCTCCATAGGAGTAAATGCTCTATTTATCACATGGTTTCAAATCTACACAATTCTGAAATTTTCCAAGAGGCAGGATCTGAAAATAGCCTATGAGGGAGTGGGTTAAAAACAGTGTGAACAAACAGACACTAATTCTGAAGCAGACAACTTGATAGAGATTTGACCAGGAGCTTGACCTATCCAGTGATTACGTAACACAGATGGACTGACTAGCTCAGAGTAACCTTTATAGTGTAAAAAAACTATTTTAAAGTATAACCAACAGGGCAGGGCCAATTTAAACCTCAGAACTATGATATTGACCAATGTCAATAAGGTATACTAAGTAAATCTATACACCAAATATCTAAGCTCTGTGACATGTAGTTTTTGACAAGAAGATTTTTGAAGTTTTCCCCATGCCTAACCTAAGTGAGCCCAGCATTCTGCTACTTGTACAGAAAACAACAGTCAGCTAGAGAAAACTGGCCACCCCTGGGACCGTGGCGGGCCAATTTTGACTCCAGGGACATAATTTATATAACTTTTGTAGAGGACCTATAGGTGATGCTATGTGCCAAAGATGAAAGCTGAGAACCCTGTAGATTCAGAGGAGAAGACTTTTAAAGTTCAAATTGTTGACGACGCACGACTAACACCGACAGACGACGGACAACAGGCGATCACAAAAGCTCACCCTGAGCACTTTGTGCTCTGGTGAGCTAAAAACTGTGCACATCTAGGCATGGTGCTGATCAATCCTATGAAGTTTAATGAAATCCGATAAAAGATTTTTAGTTAAACCCCGGGTACAAAATTTTCCATGTAAAAAATTCAAAGTCCAATAAATCTGCAGAAAATCATCAAACCGGAACAGGAATAAGATATGCACAACTAGGCATGATGCTAATCAATCCTATGAAATTTAATGAATATCCAATTACACGTTTTGAACTCTGCGGACAAAATTTCCATGTCCCATAACATGGGAGGCAATAACTCCAATATTATTGAAGCCAGAGTTAGGTTATTTGTGCATAACACTTCCTTTCATCATGCTCTTTCCATACATTGTCATTCCAATAGCATCAGTAGAGCGGGAGTTGTTGATCGGACAAAAATGAAACAAAGAGCAATAACTCTTTCCATAAATGAAATGGAATTCCAATAGCATCAGTGAGTGAGTTGCGTTAGCATCAGTAGACCATGAGTTATTGATCAGACAAAAAAATGTAACAAAGGGCAATAACTCCTACAATACTTGAGAAGTTATGCTACGGACAAAATATTGCTTCTGAAAAGCAACTAAGGGGAATAACTCCCTCAAAAATGAATTTAGAGTTACAACCCTTGTTGACTGCACATCCACATATCACCCTCTATCCATATGTAAAGTTTCCCAGTTGTGCCTACAATACTTGAGAAGTTATGCTCCGGACAGAAAATTGCTTCTGAAAAGTAACTAAGGGAAATAACTCCCTCAAAAATGAATTTAGAGTTATAACCCTTGTTGACTGCACATCCTATCCTCATCCTCATAATGTGTACCAAGTTTGAAGACAATATCATAAACAAGTTTCAAGAAAATGGCATGTCCCAAAAATACATGCCAATTGAGACACAAAATATTGTTAAAAAGGGGCATAATTCTGTCAAATTTTGTTCAAGAGTTATGAAACATGGAGAAGACTGTCCCCACATAACACTTATAACATGTATTAAGTTTGATGGAGTTATCAAAAATAGTTTTCAAGAAAAAAGCAAATGCCCCGAAAAAACACAAGTGATGCCCAATGGACGGACGGACAAGGTGATTCCTATATAGCCCGCACCACAGGTGGTGGGGGTATAATTAAGACTAAAATATCAACATTCTCTTTATTTGTCATGCTATAAAATCAGTTACCTCTGATGAGAGCAGACCCCAGTTCTGGTTTGTGCGTATCCTACGCTCTACACAATCTCCGTTACACAAAGAGTCTGCCGTCCTAGCCAAAAGTGACAGGTGCCGCGACATATTTCCTCTGAAAGTAGTAGATGTGAATGAGAATATGGAAATCAAAGCCAGAAGGACCATATGCAAAAACAAACTCACCTAATGGTCAGACCGCTCTGTTTGCTAAGGCATCTATATGAAGGAAAGGGTTTATAACTATGTGTCCTTCTGTGTTCATTTGGAAAAGCTGAAGAAGCCAGATATTGTTTAATCCTTTTACTTCATGAATATTAATGAAAGAAATGACATCATGAATATTAATTAGATGATTATTATAACATCATACGTCAGAAACTGTTGAAACGGGTATACATTATTTCATAAATAAAGATGGCATATCTGGGTCTACTCTGTTTGCAAAGGAATTAAAAGGCATATCAAGGGGATAAAGGGTTAATCCTTTCCTTCAAACCTGAAATGCTTTTTTCATGACTTTGCAAATTGAGTAGACCAACTCCAGCAGGAGCCATCTGATCAGGGTCTGCTCTGTTTACATATTACAACAGATCTGATAACCAATATAAAACAATCCTGTGTACATGACATTATAGAAATTCATCTTTTTATCATTTCTTACATGAATATTCAACCAGAGCCAGGCCTGGAAAATTCCACTCATCCGCTCGCCATGACGAGTAACTTTCTTGCAGGACGAGTAGAATTTCAGAAATTTTAACAATGATTTTAAGTAAAAATAGACAAAAGCAGCTGGCAGGACGAGTAAAAGTTTTAGGATTTTTCCAGCCCTGAGAGCTACAGATAAAGGTGTACACTCAAATACTCAATTTTTCATTTCTCCACCAAACCCTTTTTGTGACCACTCTTTAGAATATTCTTCAAGACAATTTTAAAGAGTGGTCACAACATAGGGGTTTGGTGTAGAAATAATGACGATTAATTCATAGCAATTAATCAGTTTTATTTCTGCAGTAAGTTCGCAGTTTGTTTACTTCCGGTGCTGTATCATTCAAATTCTCGCAAGAGACGTGAATCTCGCGCAGGTTGATCTACTTCCTTTCACGCTCGATAACTGGCGAAGAAGCATTTTTTCCTCAGCAGTATCGTTAAAAAATCTTTAATAAAACTATAAAATTTAGACAATCGTAGCTGTTCCGCATCATCAAAATGTCTGGCCGCAGAAGGGGAACGTATAAGAAGCGGACTACATCCCAGCCGCCACGGAAAAAGACTAAAACGGCACAATCAAACCCAGTAGCGGACGAGGTCGTATCGAGCGAGGAGACAGAAGCCGGTGAGTCGGTTATAGACTTTGCGTCCGCTATGGTGAATGCGGGTTTGATACAAGCGAATGCGGATGCTGTGAACGTGTCCAGTCTGCCGAGGGGTGCTACTGTACCCCCATGCGTACCTTCACAAACCGGCACTTTGTTTGACATCAGTTGCCTGTCCATTTCGCCCGCGGCTACGGGTAACAATGAGATCTTGCGCTTAGCTCAAGACAATATTGCGGTGCACGTTCCGGCATCGCTCAAACAGAAAATTTGTAAGGGCGAATTCGTGAATTTGTCCTTATTGTTGAAGGGTGCGGTGGAGCTGTCAGAGTTCTGTACTGGCTCGCAGCTTAGACTGACGGGCGAGGGGATAATAGAGTCGACCCCTAGGGAGTGTAGAGATAAAATAAATTCTATAGAGCGGTGGACTGATGCTTTTATCATCTACTGCTCAGTGTTTCTGGCCGCTCACCCCAATAAGGTATTCGAGCTTTTACACTATATGTCTACAATTCGGGAGTGTGCGTTTCGAGTAGGTGGGCGGGCCTGGAGCGTATACGACGAACAGTTCCGAATCAGGCAGGCTGTTGCGCCTCAGTCTTGGGCCTCTTTAAATAGTGACCTATGGCTGCGGTGCACACAGGTCCCTGTAGTCCGCCAAAGTGTCCAACCCCCCACGCCAACTAATAACCTTTGTAAAGACTACAACAATGGCGTTTGCCGGTGGCAAAATTGCAGATATCAGCATGCATGCATGCGATGTGGATTAACACATCCTGAAATTTATTGCCGACGCGGACGACAGGTCCCAGCCACATCAGTGGGCGCAAATAATTTTGATAATTATAGAGCGGAAGGGGGAGCTACTGGTGCTGCGCGCCCAGTCTTTAACACTGCTTCACACAGAGCTGGCTATCGGGGTTCCTTTCGTGGTTCTGCCAGGGGAAACTTTCGGAGGTAGTGGCATTTCGAACACTAACTTAACGGGTCTGGCAGAAACTTTCGGAGGTAATGGCATTTCGAACACTAATCTAACGGATCTTGCACCTTCCCCTATTAATGTCTCGGCACTGGCTGAAGCTTTGCAAGGTTATAATAATACAGAGGCTGACTTTTTGTTACATGGTTTTCATTATGGCTTTAGTCTTTGTTACTCTGGCGAAAGAATTTCACGCGAGTGTGGTAACCTGAGATCTGTCGCTCAACATCCGGAAATAGTGCAGGCAAAAATCGAAAAAGAACTTTCAGCAGGCCGTGTGGCTGGTCCATTTTCCAGTGCACCTATAACAAACCTACGCACTTCACCTATTGGTTTAGTCCCGAAAAAGACGCCTGGGGAGTTTCGTCTCATCCACCATCTTTCATACCCGGCAGGTGATTCCGTTAATGATTTCATTGACCCAGACCTTTGCTCAGTCAAATATACTAGTTTCGATGAGGCAGTGTTCATGATTCAAGATCTAGGGCCAGGCTGTAAACTTTTTAAAATGGACCTCAAAAATGCTTTTAGACTTTTGCCTGTCCAGCAAACTGATTTTAACTTGTTAGGTTTTTGCTTCCAAGGTAAAACGTATATTGATAAGGCCCTGCCTTTTGGTTGCAGTATTTCATGTAGCACATTTGAGAAGTTTGCCACGTTTTTAGAATATGCTATTCGCCTACGTTTATCTTCAGCGCAGCTAATACATTATCTGGACGATTTTTTAGGCGGGGACAAGACCACTGTCGCCTGCAAGAGAGCAATGGTAATTTTCCAACAATTCATGAAATGGCTTAATGTTCCCTTGGCTGACGATAAGACTGAGGGGCCTTCAGAAGTATTGGTGTTTCTAGGCCTGGAGCTAGACTCTAATGCAATGGTTATTCGTATACCCAAAGATAAGGTTTCTGAAGTGATTGCAAAAATCGATGACATTCTTGCCCGTCCGAAAGCTACATTAAAGCAGTTACAGTCTTTGATAGGGTCTTTGAACTTTTGCTGTCGAGCTATTTATGTTGGAAGGCCTTTCTGTCGGCGTCTGATTAATGCTACTTGTGGGGTTACAAAGCCATATCATAGAATCAGAGTATCAAAGAGCATGAGACTAGACTTGCAACTTTGGCTCCATTTTTTCCAACATTGTAACGGGATATCTGCTTTTCATGACAGATTTTGGGTGGCAAACAGTGATGAGGAACTTTATACGGACAGCGCCGGTGGTCCAGGTCGAGGGCTGGGAATATACTTTAAACGCCAATGGTGTCAGGCCGAATGGCCTACAGAATGGCATGTGCAGGGCATAACAAGCGATATCACGACCCTCGAATTATTCCCAATATTGGTAGCGATCGTTATTTGGGGCCCCCTTCTAGTGGGAAAGAGACTCCTTTTTCATTGCGACAATATGGCAGTTGTGCACATTTTGAATACACTTTCATCAAAGTCTGATCGTGTCATGTCTCTAGTGCGGGTCCTCACACTACAGTGTTTGAAATTTAACATAGCCGTTAAAGCTCAGCATGTCCCAGGAATTTGCAATGACATATGTGATTCACTTTCTCGTTTCCAGCTAGCACGGTTCAGGGACCTCGCACCAGGGGCGTTTCCATGCCCGACGCCTATTCCAGCCCGCCTTTGGAACATCTTCAACGAACCGCTGTCCAGCTGGTTCGAGCCGGGGTGTCCAATAACACGGCAGTGACATATAATACAGCCTTATCTTCCTTTAGTTCATTCCGCCGCAGTTACGGCATCAGTGAGGGGTGGCCTGCTAGCCCGTCTGACATCCTATTATTTGTATCATACTGTTTTGACAGAGGTTTGGCTGCTAGCACCATTTCAACATATATTGCCGGCCTGGCTTTTGTACACAAGATTAATGGATGGTCCGACATAACAGGGATGTTTATTATCAAGAAATTGCTGGAGGGTTGTCGACGGTTACGAAAGCAATCAGACAATCGTGCACCAGTTTCACTTAACATGTTAACTGCAATTGTTAGGGTTTTACCTTCAGTTTGTTACAATGATTTTGAGGTTAAGCTATTCAAAACCGCATTTTGTCTGGCATTTTTCGGCCTTTTTAGAGTTGGGGAATTAACACTGACCCGCTTGTCTGTGGATACTCCGGTCCAGTTGAGCGACGTGCACTTCTCCGATGGGGGCAGGATGTGCACCATTGTCATTCGTAGGGCCAAAAACGCCCAACACGGCCCTCCAGTTTCGGTTAAGCTTGCATGTGAAAATACGGTATTGGTCTGCCCAGTCTGTAATTTAAGGGGTTTCATCGATAGTCGCCCATCAGCGCCTGGTGTTTTGCTTTGTCACGCTAACGGTAGGGGTGTGACAAGAAGTCAATTTGCAGCTGTCTTAAAAAAATGCATTGCTAAAACCCCCTTTTCATCTAAACAAATTAAGACACACAGTTTCCGTATAGGTGGGGCCACGCATCTGGCCTCCTTAGGCGTGACTGAGCAAGACATTATGCGGCTGGGTAGGTGGCGCTCTGACGCGTATCGCGTATATATTCGTCGGTGATGCACTTTTTGTTCTGTGGTTATCCAGCATGGTGATTCTTGTCTGTATATCGTCGTTTCTTGCAGACGTCTGGATTGTTGGTGATTCCATCCCATATTGGGCAGGCTGCAGGGCCAAAAACCAGGACCGGGAAAATTTACAATTGCCCCACCAAACAACAGTGTCTTGGCGGTGCACCAGGGGTATGGTTTGGGCGGATTTTTCACACAAGATGCAAGTCCCTGTCCTCTTTGAGACACCACCGGGGGTACTCATGTTCCACCTTGGCGGTAATGACCTGGTAACCAATTCGGTTAAGTTCATTTGTAATGCAATACGTTTTAGCTTGGATCATGTGACCGCAGCTTTTCATGATACCAGATTTATCTGGATTGATATTTTGCCTCGCCTGTCCTGGAATGTCGCCCCAGAAAGAATCCGGACTATTGACAAAAAACGGAAAAAGATTAACAGGTTCGCTAGACAGCAAGTACGGCGATGTCCCAAATTTGACATCTTGCAGGTTGATATAGGTATACAAGACCCAGGTTTCTTTTGTCATGATGGGGTTCACCTTTCCGATGTTGGGCTAGAGTTTTATCTTGATGCAGTTCAGGATGCACTACTTAAGCATGTTTGACTCGGAATTTTTGGGGAAATAAATTCTGGAATTTATTTTTGTGGCGGAAAAATTCTCGCTCTTTTAGGATTGACCTGGGGCACGGTAATGATTCATTCCCTTACGCTCAGTTCTGTATTTTATAATAGGTACTTTTATCTACAGGTTCTGCCACTCCGTCGCTATTAAGGTCAATCAATCTTGAAGTGTTCGGCTGGCGACCTGACAAAATTCATGTTTTTTGAGCGACACGCATACGAATCTGTCAAAGTGCGTTTTGCTAGGCATTTTCTTATGCGGCTCACTTTTGGCATAGAAATTACATTATAGGTATTGGCGAATCAAGCATTGTAGCTAGTTTCTGCGAACCCTGGCGATTTATAGAGAACATTGGCGATTTATAGCGAACATTGGCGATTTATAGCGAACATTGGCGATATTTGGCGGGCATTTACATGAATATCTGGCGATGGCGATCTCTGGCGAGTTGAAGCGAATTTGGCGGCTAATAAGAACAATTAGGTAGCATTTAAACCCCGGCCCCGGGTCTTTCCTTCAAGGCGGGATTTGTCAGCAAAAAGGTTGTGTAATCTCTACTGGGTCATTTATCCCGGTAGGGAACATGGTTGTGGCCATTTGTATCCACAAAAAACATTGTTATTTTTATAGTCATAATACATCACTAGTCAGTATTCAATTTACGGTTATGTTCTGTTATACATATGTTCATGTTTTACATATCTTTTGCATTTGCGTTTTATATTGATATAGTGGCTGCGGAGCACAAAATAAATATTTTATTATCGACATAATGGTTTTGTTGAAATTACCGTCATGAAATAATGACGATTAATTCATAGCAATTAATCAGTTTTATTTCTGCAGTAAGTTCGCAGTTTGTTTACTTCCGGTGCTGTATCATTCAAATTCTCGCAAGAGACGTGAATCTCGCGCAGGTTGATCTACTTCCTTTCACGCTCGATAACTGGCGAAGAAGCATTTTTTCCTCAGCAGTATCGTTAAAAACCCACCCACCGCACCCTAGTTTTTACTTCTGTTGTTAATATTTTTTCCCTGTGTATCCTTTTGTTGTGTATATTTTTGTAACAATGATACTGCCCAGCTTTTTTGTCTATTGCAGTTTTCTGTTGGGACCATGTCATATGTGTTCAAATCATGTTATGTGCAATGCCGCAACTCAGGGCAGTGATGAACAGTCTGCAGGCCTAAAGTAAACCACATTGTGTTCCACTTAACTGACTCTGAACATTGTGTTTTGAGAGCCTGCTACGACTATGGCATCGCCAAAGTAGTGATCATTGTGCCAAAGGATTTATCATTGTGCCACCTTCATCATTGTGCCAAAGGATTTAGCATTGTGCCAACCTCATATCTATCATATCATTATGTTACTTCCATATTTCCTTAGTCACAACCATATTTAGTAGTAGGCTGGCGGAAAAATTCTCGCTCTTTTAGGATTGACCTGGGGCACGGTAATGATTCATTCCCTTACGCTCAGTTCTGTATTTTATAATAGGTACTTTTATCTACAGGTTCTGCCACTCCGTCGCTATTAAGGTCAATCAATCTTGAAGTGTTCGGCTGGCGACCTGACAAAATTCATGTTTTTTGAGCGACACGCATACGAATCTGTCAAAGTGCGTTTTGCTAGGCATTTTCTTATGCGGCTCACTTTTGGCATAGAAATTACATTATAGGTATTGGCGAATCAAGCATTGTAGCTAGTTTCTGCGAACCCTGGCGATTTATAGAGAACATTGGCGATTTATAGAGAACATTGGCGATTTATAGCGAACATTGGCGATATTTGGCGGGCATTTACATGAATATCTGGCGATGGCGATCTCTGGCGAGTTGAAGCGAATTTGGCGGCTAATAAGAACAATTAGGTAGCATTTAAACCCCGGCCCCGGGTCTTTCCTTCAAGGCGGGATTTGTCAGCAAAAAGGTTGTGTAATCTCTACTGGGTCATTTATCCCGGTAGGGAACATGGTTGTGGCCATTTGTATCCACAAAAAACATTGTTATTTTTATAGTCATAATACATCACTAGTCAGTATTCAATTTACGGTTATGTTCTGTTATACATATGTTCATGTTTTACATATCTTTTGCATTTGCGTTTTATATTGATATAGTGGCTGCGGAGCACAAAATAAATATTTTATTATCGACATAATGGTTTTGTTGAAATTACCGTCATGAAATAAAGGAATTATTCTTGAAAATATTTTACTGTGCATCCTATCTGCCTTATGATGAATATTCAACAGGGAAAGGTTTTATGGTTGAGCACTTACTTGGCAGCGTACGGAATCACATGTACGTAGTTCTCTTGAACAAACAGCGGGGCTATGTTGTAATCGTGGAAGAACAAGTCTGACTTGTCAATGAGTGTCATCTTGTTTGTCTCTTCCCCACCAACAAAAACTTTACGGCACACATCAAAAGGACCCTAAAAGTGTTAAGTCATCCAATTACATGTTAACCTTTCTTCATGCATAGCCATTTATCACATCACTTAAAATAGCCATCACATATTTCTCCATATTACATATGTCTAATATATGCTGTGACGTCATGTAGAAACACCACTCTATTGTGTCAAAACAGCATTTTTTGGTCAAAATAAGTTATGTGATAATAAGAATATGATGCTCAGTCATTTTCTACAAAATATTAAACGAGTCTTGGAAAATGTTTTTAAGTGAGCCTTAACTGTTTCCTCCATAAATATGCCTTTCTACGCCTCTGTAAAAGTCAATTCCTGAAACTATTGTGATAAATAGGGCATTTGCTCCATAGGAGCAAATGCCCTATTTATCACAATGGTTTCAATGCTACAAAATTCTAACATTTTCCTTTTCTCTAGTAAATGCTCCTTTTCGGTAGATTTATTCAAAGAGGTTGGGTCTAAAAATAGCCTATGAGGGAATGGGTTAATATCATTTTCCAAGACTCGTTTAATATCATTTTGTACCAACGACTACCCGCAACAAATCCTAGATATAAGAAATAATATGAATATTTATCATTATCAGCTGAAATTTTACAATTACTATATGAAGCTGTAGAACCCTATCTATATAATTCAATAAGCAAACTGTGTAGAGCCACAACAGCAGTCTAATCTAGGTCTACTCTGTTTGTAAAGGTATGAAAAGGCAATTCCATGAGATAATGGGTTAATCCTCTCAATCATAAGCATCATAAGCAACAGAAGTATGTTAAACTGTCAGGGTTTTTATACTTCCAATTTTGCTACCATTGGAAAATATGCATGATTTAAAAAAAATATTTCTGAGGTGAGGGACCTGTGAACGGCCCATACTATAGAAGGAAAACCCCAAAGTATAGACCCTCGGTAAAATCATATCTATACAATATCATAAGCAAACAGGAGACACTGATCAGACGGCTCCCATAAAAATATGCCCCCATTTCTATAGCTCTGCGATTTGAAAGTTCTATACTTACCAGCTTCATGTCTTTCTTAGCGTGCTGGGCATCAGCCTTGGCCTGGTCATACGTCACTGCCTTGTCTGCAGCCGTCCACATGGATAAGTTGTGAACAATCTAAATAAATGGACAAAGTGTTCACCAGTGAACAATCTAAATAAATGGAGAAAAAAAGTTTTCACCAGGGCTGTAGATATGATGCATACTGATCTATGAACAAGAGTGTTCGGAGGAACACATGCGTCACCTGCTCGCAACTGACACAAACTGCTAATATGCTGGAGTGCGAAAATCAGAACAAAGGGGAATAACTCAAAAAGTATTGCATGCAGAGTGATGGACCTTAGTTACAATGGTCCTCAATGAGGAAGACACATGTGACATTTGAAAGCTCTATAATGATTAGATAAGAAATGACAGCCAAAAAACAAAAGTGTGACGGACAGACAGACGACGGAAAAGTGATCCCAAGTGACACACTGCCTCTCGGCAGGTGACACAAAAACTCTGTAGTCTCTGTAAAACCCAATCTTGCTGCTACAAATTGAAGAACTTTAGTGAGCAAGCTCATATATCTCACGCCACCCCATTGACAGAGTATACAAGATGTGTTTGTGAAACACTATGCCCCCCCCCTCCCAGATTTGACCTCTGACCTTATATATGTATGTACAGTCTAATTGCAATAACTCGGATGCTTGCCGGACCACATATAAAATCCGAATTATCAGATGTTCCGAGTTATTGTATTTTCACCTCACAGGTCGTCAATGATTTGTCTGTCGTAATTTTCGATGTATCATAAAAAATACTCAATGTACAGTGTTAGGGTACCACTGCATGAAATAGTACTAGTCAAACCTTACCTGCACTTATCTTGGAACAAAATACGACATTAAACTCCTTTTTCATTTCAGTTTCTTAACACTTACGATGCTGACATACACAAAAATCACCTGCTCATATATTTTGAAATATTGTCCAAATTTCCCACAACCCTGGTGAATGATTGTTAAAAACCATGTGCATATTGAATAACAGTCGCCCTTGGATGATAAGGGTTAAAATAAAAGGAGTGATTTCTGATGGTTGTTGACACCCTCACTGACCTCGAGTAACATCCTGTAAACCCTTTGCCTGTTATGAAAATTTGCACATGTGAAGAATTCCGTCTGCTTCTAATGCCTTTATTCAAACTTCACACATTCGCTTAAATTATCTAATGTAAAAATGTTGACTGAGTGTCAAATATCTTTGATCTGGATCAGACTCCGAGTTACTCGGTCTCTCGTCCGGATTAAATATGTCTGCATACATGTCATGACGCTTGTGGACCACAGATTAAGGGTTAAAAGTGTCATTTAGCCATGGTGAAATAAACACAACACAAATGAAACAAAATCAAACATAGGACAGGCTACACGTTTATAATTGTGTATGTGACGCTGGAAGTGAATTACACGCACGCTCACGTATGTCCACGGAATTGAGGAATATGCAACACAAAAAGTCAGTAGAATATTGGTGCAGTTCATTCTTTTTTCTTTCTTTCTTAATTTAGTAAAAAAGAGACCTCTTACTTTTGTCGTAATTCAGATTGGTCAAATATTTCTTACACCTAGTTTCACATTCGGGAAACTCGTAAGGATGAGTGAATTAAAATTGAACAGTGCACACACTTTGCTGGTTTTCTCGGCAAAATTTCGAACCTGAAAATGAACAGCTTATTGCTGACTATCTGTGTCACATTGTGTAACCACCGATAAAGGTGAGAAATTAACAATAGAGCAGGAACGCTGTAGCATAAAGGTGTGAAAAATACGACGTGCGACAATCTTTAGCACTGCCAATCTCACCGATCCCAGTGAATCCGACATAAACAATGGGATTAATAAAGGTAGGGGCCTGTCTACACATCCGAATTTTCGAATTTTCCGAGTTTTACATTTCCTTATAAATGCATCATTTTATATAGAAAACAATAGGCAGTGTACTGGGACTTTGCAATACTTACGAGTTATCCCGTCATTACGAGATAACGAGATCCGAATTAATGAAATTAGACTGTATGTGCAAAGGCTACAAAATTATCGCCAACGTTAAAGTTGGACACAAACCAACCAACAGACGAACAGACAGAGCAAAAACAATATGCTAATATTTCAATATGGGGAACCATTTTTTATTCCATCACCCCTTCCCACCGGATAAAAAGTGGTCGCCATGACAGATTCCTCTGAAAATTAAACTCATCTGGGTCAAAAACGACATACCCCGTTATGTGGGGTATAAATAGGGTATGGGGGAGAAATATGAAAAACATTTTACTTAAAAATATGCCTCTATCTACAGCACTGTTTATATTCAACCAGAAATGGTGTCAAAGCCACCTGATGCTCGCCTGTTTAAAAGTTAAGTCTAAAACGTGTCATATTGAATACAAAAAAAATCAATTTTCAATTTAAACTGAACTGCATCAATATCACAACCAAAGGCAACCAAATACCAGTTTTCATAAATTTAAGAAGATTATTAAACAAAAAAGATACATACCAAATATGGAAGCCCTAGGTCTATTCAGGTTCCAATGTAATAGGCAGTTAAAGATTTTTGCAAAATTAGGTCAAAGGTAAAGGTCAGAAGGGTAAAAATGTTGGCATGGTCATACCAAGTATATAAGTCCTATGTCCATCGCATCCAATAGCATAGGCATTTAAAGATTTTTGCAAAAGAAGGTCAAAGGTCAAAGTCAAGGTCACATGGTAAAAAACATTGGTATGGTTCGAAAGTCTTAAGACAGGAAATTTACATCCAAAGTATGGAAGCCCTAGGTCTATTGGTTCCAATGTTATATGCATTTAAAGACTTTTGCAAAAGTAGGTCAAATGTTAAGGTCAATGTCAGAAGGGCAAATATGTTTGCATGGTCATACCAAGTATGGAAGTCCTAGGTATACTGGTTCCAAGTTATAGGCACTTACAGATTTTTGCAAAAATAGGTGAAATGTCAAGGTCATATGGTAAAAAACATTGGTAAGTTTGAAAAAGTCTTCAGACAGAAAAGATACAAATCAAGTATGGAAGTATATGCATTTAAAAACTTTTGCAAAAGTAGGTCAAAGGTCAAGGTCAGAAGGCAAACATGTTGGCATGGTCATACCAGGTACGGAAGCCCTAGGCCTATTTGTTGCAATGTTATAGGCATTTAAAGACTTTTGCAAAACGTAAGTCAAAGGTCAAGGTCACATCGTGAAAACAATGGTATGGTTGGAAAAGTCTTAAGACAAAAAAGTTGCAAACCAAGTATGGAAGCCCTTGGCCTACCAGTTCAAATTTTATAGGCATTTAAAGAAGTTTGCAAAAGTAGGTCAAAGGTCAAAGTAACATGGCAAAAACAATATTGTTGGAAAGGTCTTAACACAAGAAAGTTGCATACCAAGTATGGAAGCCTTTGGCCCATTGGTTCAAATGTTAAAGGCATTTAAAAAAAATTGCAAAGGTAGGTCAAAGGTCAAGGTCAGGAGACAATATTGTTGGATGTTATAGGCATTTAAAGATTTTTGCAAAAGTAGGTCAAATGCCAAGGTCAGGAGGGCAAAAAAGTTGACATGATCATACCAATTATGGAAGCCCTATGTCTATTGGTTCAAATACTATAGGCATTTAAAGATTTATGCAAAAGTAGGTCAAAGGTCAAGGTCAGGAGGGCAAAAGGCAAAAAAGTGGGCATGATCATACCAAGTATTAAAGTCCTAAGCCTATTGGTTCCAATAATATAGGCATTTAAAGATTTTTTCAAAAGTAGGTCAAAGGTCACGGTCAAGGTCAGAAGGGCAAACAATAATATTGTTGCAAAAGTCTTAACACAAAAAAGTTGCATACCAAGTATGGAAGCCCTAGGTCTATTGGTTCAAAAACTATAGGCATTTAAAGATTTTTGAAAAAGTAGGTCAAAGGTCAAGGTCAAGGTCAGAAGGGCAAAATATTGGCATGGTCATACCAAGTATGGAAGCCCTAGGCCAAATGGCTCCAATAATATAGGTATTTAAAGATTTTTGCAAAAGTAGGTCAAAGGTCAAGGTCAGAAGGGCAAAACTGTTGGCATGGTCGGAAGGGTCACGACAATATGAACCTTCTCACCAAATTTCAGCATCATAGCACAAATATTAAGCTTTATACCAACCCGTCCAAAAAACTTTAACCTGGTGATTTTTGGCCCCACAAAAAACTAAGTCCAAAACATGTCAAAAATTGATAAAATCGAAAAATATTTTTAATGTTTAACTTCATATCAGCAATATTTGACCTCAAATGAACTTCCATACAAAATTTCAGCATCCTAGTACAAATATTAAGCTTTAAAACAACCCGTCCAAAAAACTTTAACCTGGTGATTTGTGGCCAAATGGACTAAGTCCAAAACATGTCAAAAATTGATAAAATTGAAAACTATTTTTAATGTTTAACTTCATAACAGCAATATTTAACCTCAAATGAACTTCCATACAAAATTTCAGCATCCTAGTACAAGTATTAAGCTTTAAAACAACCCGTCCAAAAAACTTTAACCTGGTGATTTGTGGCCAAAAGGACTAAGTCCAAAACATGTCAAAAATTGATAAAATTGAAAAATATTTTTAACGTTTAACTTCATAACAGCAATATTTAACCTCAAATGAACTTCCATACAAAATTTCAGCATCCTAGTACAAATATTAAGCTTTAAAACAACCCGTCCAAAAAACTTTAACCTTGGCCACGCTCACGCACACGCTCACGCCGGGGGTATAGCATAAGCTCTACTGTTCTACGAACAGGCGAGCTAAAAATGCAATATTCAACATTTGCATGCTAGCAGCAAGTTTGTAACCACTGCGAACATGTCAACAGTTCGCAGAGGTCAATTAGTTCGGAATTCAATTAGACACAGAGCTTATCATATAGATACAGTTTCTAATTTGGCACAAATTCCTGTCTCCATGTGCCGTTTTTCATGGAGTAACCGTTAATGCATCAATGTTTAATACCTTTAATATTAATGCAAGACACCAATCATTATAGATATTTATTTTCTGTACTAAAATTATAAAAAAGAGGTCATTTATTGTCAAGGCAACAGTAGCGAATCATATCTATAACACTTAAATAAACAGAGCAGAACCAGATCAGACAGCTCTTAAAGGTGCTGTCTGATCTGGGTCTACTCTGTTTGCATACGTGCAACAAATTCGGATTATCAAGTAAAGGGATAATCCAAGTCACTATGTTAAGCAACTGATCATTATTTCCAGCTGGGAGTTGTCAGACTTATCACAGAGCCTTTTATTCAGTACTGTCCAATTCCAGTCCTTACCTGTCGGATGTCTTGGTTAGCTGCTACAATGATCTCATTCAGAGCTGGTGGAGGAATGTTGATGCCTTCTTTATAGGCAAGGGACATCATAGCTCCCTTAAAAAATAAACATACTACAATAGAAGATTTTTAATGTTACTAATTTTACATGACTACTCATGAAGTAAAGGGTTGAAATTCAGTTTACAGAGTATCACTGTATATACTGAATAATCATGTACCAGTCTAATTTTCATTTGAGTATCATTGTATATATTGAATAATCATGTACCAGTCTAATTTTCATTTGAGTATCGCTGTATATACTGAATAATCATGTACCAGTCTAATTTTCATTTGAGTATCGCTGTATATACTGAATAATCATGTACCAGTCTAATTTACATTTGAGTATCACTGTATATATTGAATAATCATGTACCAGTCTAATTTTCATTTGAGTATCACTGTATATACTGAATAATCATGTACCAGTCTAATTTTCATTTGAGTATCACTGTATATACTGAATAATCATGTACCAGTCTAATTTACATTTGAGTATCACTGTGTATACTGAATAATCATGTACCAGTCTAATTTTCATTTGAGTATCACTGTATATACTGAATAATCATGTACCAGTCTAATTTTCATTTGAGTATCACTGTATATACTGAATAATCATGTACCAGTCTAATTTTCATTTGAGTATCACTGTATATACTGAATAATCATGTACCAGTCTAATTTTCATTTGAGTATCACTGTATATACTGAATAATCATGTACCAGTCTAATTTTCATTTGAGTATCACTGTATATACTGAATAATCATGTACCAGTCTAATTTTCATTTGAGTATCACTGTATATATTGAATAATCATGTACCAGTCTAATTTTTCATTTGAGATGTTTCTGCAACATTTGGTTAGTGATGTAGCCTTCTGAAATAATTTGTGAAGAATGTAAGTCTAGATCATGATCCAAATCTAAAGGAGCCCTTTCATCTGGTTCTACACTGTTTTTTCTATATCCCTAAACATGTAATTGAATAAATTTTGTCTTAGTACAGTTAACCCTTTCCCTGATGCAAGAAATAATAACATAATAAATATCTACTAGCTGATATTTTAGAATGGCATATGTACACAGGATGTTTTGGTAGAAAAGTACAATCAGGCCTATAGTATTTCATAAGCAAACAGCAGACCCTGATCAGACACCTTCTACAGGAAACATCTGACCTGGGTCTACTCTGTTTGCAACCTTAGGCATGAAAAGGGAAGGGTTAAAGAGGTCCAGATGCATACATAAAAACATTTTCAAGAAGAAATGATGATTTTAGTATCGGAGTACACACATTTATCTGTTGCTCAGGGTTTAAGGGACCTTGCAGTGAGTAAACTATCAACAACAAGCAATTTGTTTGCAAAAAACAGTTGTATATTACAATTCTTACAGTATACTTTTTCTTCCCTTTATATTAAAACTTTTTTCTTCCCTTTATTTTAAAACAAACAACATTTTCCTTCTTTACTTCACATAAATGCCTTTTCACTCCTTCACAAACAGGGCAGACCCAGATCTTAATAAAAAAAAAAGTACCTAGTTATAGTCTACTTTCAGTCCGAATGACCGCTCAGCCGACTGTACATTTACTCCCCTGGTCATTGGCCTTACTACCAATAAACCAACTAAAACCCTATATCATAACCATTAAATAAGGGCTATTCCAGGAAAATCTCCCTGGGGGGGTCGGAACGACAGCCTATTAAAATTACCTTGGTGGGGGGTGTAAAAAAGAAATTTTAATTCTGTTGGTGGGGGTGGAAATTTGATTAAAGTTCTATTGGTTGGGGGTATTTCAACATCAGAAATTAAATTGATGGGGTTGTTTGTCAAGTTAAACGCTTCATGCATGCAGTTTTGTTCGACAATAATGAAAATTAACAGAAAACCTTTTTCTGACACGAACTCCCGCGAAATTCCGTTGCAATTTTTTAGTCCTGATCATCTAGACGCTTATCTGATCACACTTCCATAATGAGTGGCTGATTGATTCAGACTAGACCATGAAAAAAGTACTAAGACACCAGTAGTCTCAACCAATCACTGCTCTTGCTTCTCGATGTAAAAGCCCGGATGAACAAAACAAAACTAGAGGTTTGTTTTTGTCACAAAAACAGATGTCTCCCCCTCCCAACCTCTTTCCAATTCACAAGTGTAATGTCTGTAACTCCAAACTTATCAGGGTCTAATTTTTAAGTCATCATGGGCAATAACTCCAACATTGTCAGGGGAGACAATTCAAAAGCCCCAGGTACACAAAAGCACATGCTAGTCAACATTCTTGTGAAGTTTGGTGACTCTAGTACTAGTGGTTTCAGAGATACATGTGACACAAAGTAAAGTTTCTCTTATTTTAAGTCATAAGGGGCAGTAACTCCAAAGTTATCAGGGGGAGACAATTAAAAAACCCAGGTGCACAACAACTCATGCTGGTGAACATTCCTGTGAAGTTTGGTGACTCTAGCCCTACTGGTTTCAGAGATACATGCAGCACAAAGTTTCTCTAATTTTAAGTTATCATATCAGGGGCAGTAACTCAAGAATTATCAGGGGGAGACAATTAAAAAAACCAGGTGCACAACAACTCATGCTGGTCAAGATTCCTGTGAAGTTTGGTGACTCTAGCCCTAGTGGTTTTAAAGATATGCATGACACAAAGTTTCTCTAATTTTAAGTAATCATATCAGGGGCAATAACTCCAAAGTTATCAAGGGGAGACAATTCAAAAATCCCAGGTGCACAACAACTCATGCTGGTCAACATTCCTGTGAAGTTTGGTGACTCTAGCCCCAGTGGTTTCAGAGATATGCACGACACTAAGCAAAGTTTGTCTAATTTTAAGTAATCAGGGGCAGTAACTCCAAAGTTAACAGGGGGAGACAATTCAAAAACCCAAGAGCAAAACAACTCATGCTAGTGAACAATCCTGTGAAGTTTGGTGACTCTAGCCCTACTGGTTTCAGAGATACGCGCGACACAAAGTTTGTATAAATTTAAGTATTCATATCAGGGGCAATAACTCAAGAATTATCAGGGGGAGACAATTCAAAAACCATAGGTGCACAACAACTCATGCTGGTGAACATTCCTGTGAAGTTTGGTGACTCTAGTACTAGCGGTTTCAGAGATACGCGCGACACAAAGTTTTTCTAATTTTAAGTCATCAGGGGCAATAACTCCGAAGTTATCAGGGGGAGACAATTAAAAAAAACCAGGTGCACAACAACTCATGCTGGTGAACATTCCTGTGAAGTTTGGTGACTCTAGCCCAACTGGTTTCAGAGATACGCGCGACACAAGTTTGTGACGGACAGACAGACAGACAGACAGACAGACAGACAGACAGACAGACAGACGGACGGACGGACGGACGGACGGACGGACGGACGGACAGACAGACAACTCTGGCAAAAACAATATATCTCCCCATAAATGGGGGAGACATAATAAATAAACCGAAAATAGACCTAAATAACAACCAAAAGACATTGACAGGATTTTTTATTAATAAAACACAGACTCCTAGCAGTAGCACAGGTACATGTAGTGAATCCGAGGTAGGTGAAGAGAAAATTTACTTGCAATAACAGAACCACGGAAGCATGTATGATGTCAACAGGACGAAATGAAAGACTGTCAGACTAATGCACAAATGTGGCAATACACTGGGCTGTCATTTGGGTTTGCAAGTCGGCTTGACAAAAAGTAATTGCATAAATGTAAAAATATATTTATTAATTTATTTGGGGGGGGGGGGGGGGGGGTGGGGGGGGGGGGTTAATTTTAATTCTCTAGGTGGATTATGAATTTTTATTCTCTTGGTGGTGGGGTAAAAATAATTAAAATTCTATTGTGGTACCCCTAATTGAGACTTTCGTTCCTACACCCCCCCCCCCCCCCCCCAGGGAGATTTTCCTGGAATAGCCCTAAGGAAATAAGTTTTTCAAAATACAAATGGCAATGCAGAAAGCTCCTCTATGAGCTTAGTATCTACATTGCTGTCAGTCTGGATTAAGCAACCACCTGTGTAGAAGGAGCGTTTGTGAGAGATATAATGCTATCATAAATATCAACAAGATTAATTGCTGTAATAACACATACAGGAATTTTGGCCATGACAGAAAGTTTAGAATATCATTATTATATCAGGAGCAAACAGAGCAGACCCTGATCAGACGGCTCCTACAGGAGCCGTCTGATCTGGGCCTACTCTGTTTGCAAAGGCATAGAAGGGTGTATTTATGGAGTAAAGGGTTAAGCAAAAGCATATGGCAGAACAAGGGTTTATGTCAAGGTCGTCTAGATGTCTTGGTATCAGTATAATTACCTTGATCTGTTCAACTCTTGGTCGCTGGAACCGTAAATCAAAGCAGTAGTTGGCCAGAGTTCTCATTTTTTGATGGTTTCTGTCATTACACATGGTGATAATAGGTATGCCAGTCTTCTTGATAATATTGACTAGTTCCTGTGAGGAAAAACTACAACAGTCACTGAAAAAACATTGGTATCCCCGCAACAGATTTTATAATGAGCACAATTTCTAGGTAAAACTAATGGCATTACTAGTTTGCACATCCACATCTTATGGCAATTAACCCTTTATTCCATGAATATTCATGTAAGAAATAATGACACCATGAATATGAATTGTATCATCTTTTTTATAATAAACACAGGAAAATTTGGCCATGGCTGAATATGTAGAATCATATCTATATTATAAGCAAACAGAGCAGACCCTGATCTGGGTCTACTCTGTTTGCAAAGGTGTAGAAAAGTGTATTTACAGAGTAAAGGGTTAATTGTTACAACTTTATTCACACAATAAATGTAGTTTGCTCAAAAAGCAAATATGCAATGATAATATTAGGATATAAAGCATGAAGTTAAAAAGCATGATCTCAATTTTAATCTTAGAAAACAGAAAATACTAAAGTTCAAGCACCTTTCAATGATTCACAATAGCTTTTCAAGTTAAATATCCCTTTCAAGACATCTCTTCATTTTCAAGCACTTTTCTAGTCTAAACTGTCTTGCCAACCGTGCATTACCTACAACTCACCTGTACACCACCTCGGTCTTCATTCCCTGCCATTCCGTCCACCTCGTCCATAATGAGGCAGTGCTTGCGACCATGAGTGTGAGATTCGTTAGTTCCTAGGTAGTCTACTATGCTGGTGTTACCAACTGCCTGTGCCACAACCTCCTTCAAGCTCTTTGCACTGCGCGTGTCCGAGGCATTCAGCTCAACGTAAGAAAACCCTGCTTCCTGCCAATGGGAAAATGGAATGAAACCATATCAACTCTTTCGATAATCATGTACAAAATAAATAGAACTATCACTAAAGGTGATGAATTCCCCCACAATGCAGCCTTAATTGCAAATCCAACTTTATGACACCAACCACCCAGGTTACAGGACCAAATTACAAAAAATAAGTTCAAGGGGAGATAATTCTGCAAAGCCTGCTGCTAAATGTGTTACCATAGGTCTTTGCTCTGGCAGAAAGTATAGAATCAGATCTATATTCTACCATAAGCAAACACAGCAGACTCTGATTGTTCTTACTGGAGCCATCTAATGGTATCATGAACAAGGAACTTTTTACTTTGACAGAAATTGTAGAAAAAACATTTATAATAATATTTTCATAAGCAAAAGAGCAAACACTGATCAGGCTGTTCCTGGGTCAGGGTCTACCGTTTGCAAAGGTGTCAAAAAGGCATTTCAATGGAATAAAGTTCAGTCCATCAGTTTTATATCAGAATTTCTAATACCTTGAATAACTAGAACTATCACTAAAGGTGATTGATACCCCCACCCACCACCTTGTCAAAATATCCAATGACTTCAATACAAAAGGCAATAGTTCAATATTCCTTCCATCCAAACTTGCGGAAAGAAATTTTTTAATGTCCAGTCAAGGAATGACTCACATCAAAATTATGTCACACACATCTTCACATCATTATAAATGCATATGCAAAATTTGAGGTTCAATGGTGAAGAAATCTACAAGTAGTACTTGAGAAGTTATGCTCTGGACAAAAAATTACTTAAGAAAAGTAACAAAGGGGAATTAATCCCTCAAAAATGAATTCAGAGTTACAGTCCTTGTTGACTGCACATCCTCTCATCACCCTCTATCTGTATATAAAGTTTCACAGTTGTACCTATAATACTTGAGAAATTATGCTCCAGGCAAAAAATTGCTTCTGAAAAGTAACAAAGGGAAATAACTCCCTTAAAAATGAATCCATATATAATGCTTCACAGTTGTGCCTACAATGGGTATAATTCCCTCACTCAATAATGAATTAAGAATTAAACTCTTGTTGACTGCACATCCTCTTATCACCCTCTATCCATACATAAATTTTCACGGTTGTGTCTACAATACTTCAGAAGTTACGCTCCGGACAAAAAATTGCTTCTGAAAAGTATCTAAGGGGAATAACTCCTTCAAAAATGAATTTAGAGTTACAACCCTTGTTGACTGCACATCCTCTCATCACCCTCATAATGTGTACCAAGTTTTAAGACAATATCAAACAGGTTTCAAGAAAATGGCATGTGCCATAAATATGTCCCAATTAAGAGACAAAATATGCAGTTAACCCTTCGCTTGCTGAATTTTAAAATACATTTCTCCTTCTTTATCCATGCCCTGTTGTATAATTACATATATCTTAACTGTGTACAAGTATTTCGCTGTGAAATCACTGCTGTGGAGTGCACTGGTAGCACAATCAACTTGTAAATAGTGCAGACCCTGATGAGACAGCTCCTGCAGGAGCTGTCTCATCTGGGTCTTCACTATTTACAGGTAGGTATATTGACGTGAATAGCAAGCGAAGGGTTAAAAAGGGGCATAATTCTGTCAAATTTTGTGCAAGAGTTATGAAACATGGAGAAGACTGTCCCTACATAACACTTATACTATGTATAAAGTTTGAAGGTGGTATCAAAAATTGTTTTCAAGAAAAAAGCAAATGTCCCGGAAAAACGTGAGTTACGGACGACCGACCGACAGAAAAGGGGATTCCTATATTATAATATAGCCCCCACCACAGGATTGTGGTGGGGGTATAATTATGGGACGTTTCAAATCATCTGGGTATATGGTGGCTGCAAACTCCTTGCCATATTATTTGCATAGTTAACCCGACCACTTTATTCATGCAAGATATAATGCCATGAATACTGATTAGCTGTTTTTTGACATAATGGCATATGTACACAGAAAGTTTTGGTATTGGTAGATATTATAGTCCCATCTATTACAATTTCAGAAGCAAACAAAGCAGATCATCCTAGAGGCATCCAATCTGGGTCTACTCAATTGGCAAAGGCATAAAAAACTTTGTATGTGGGAAAGTTTAGACAAAACCCATGCAACCAGACTTCTGAATTCACCCTTTACTCCGTAATCACACCTTTCTACACCTTTGCAAACAGAGAATACCTGTATAAGAGTCGTTTGATCAGGGTCTGGTGTGTTTGCTTATGATATAATATAGAAATAATTCTACAAATTCTGCCACGGCCAAACATTCATGTGCCCATGTGCTATTAGTACTATAACAAATTAATCTGACTAATAGTCTTGACGTCATTATTTCTTACATGAATATTCATGGAGTAAGGGTTAATGAACTGGTGTAAACCACTGAACTGTTAAAGAACACTAATCTACCAAGCTGTAGACAGGATGATAGCAAATATCTATGAAAACTATTTTAATTTTTTCTCAGTCAAACTTGACTTTGGTGCTACTTATCAGAATCAGCTCTATGAAAGGATTGTAATGAGTAGCAGCAAGATGGGGTCTGGCAGAGAAAATATCAGTACGCATCTTTACCTATCTACATCTCTGAATGTAATACAAGGTCAACTGAATATTTGCCCAATCATTCTCACCTGACAAACTAAAGTAGCACTAGTAGTCTTGCCCACACCAGGTGGACCAGACAGAAGAGCTGCTTTAAACCCTGCGCCATCATCACTACCGCCCCGTCCAAAAAAATTCCCTGTCACTGGTTTCACCCCTGCTCTCTGGTTTTTATGCCAGCTGGTCAGCCAATTTAACAGTTTCTTGGCATTACTTTTGTCCCCAGTCTGACCAATGATCTGCTTCAACTGTGTGGGCTTGTACTTGTCTACCCACATAATAGACTCTCCTGATTGGTCCGTTTCAAGTTTATTATCTTCTGATTGGCTATCGGTTTTTGTTGACAATTTCTGTGAGGAAGAGAAACCCTTTTTGAGACCACAGGACTCAGGTTCTTGCACTGAAGGTTTTTTGGTAAAACTTCTTCTCTGCTCAAGTTTTTCCTGATGGAGAAAAAAAATCAACTGGTCAGTTACTGGACAATACACTCTCAACTATTATCAGGAATTGCCAACATATCAAGGGAGATTTTTCTTCCATTTATTCCAAAATATGATCAATGTCAAACAATTTGGATTCTGATGACTAGTTAGTTTTTTTAAAGGTTATTCCCTATTTGCCCTATGTGTACAGAGATCCAGATAAGATGTGTAAATTAAAACATTTTCAAGACTCAACTTCCTTATTTCTCTATCAAACCCTAGGCTATGTTGTACAGACCACTCTTTAGAATAGTCTCTTCAACGTTGCATTGATACTTCAGCAGCACATCAAAAATGATAACATCGAGCAGCAGGCCCATCAATTTTAGATCCTAATGAGAAATTCAATTACGTTAAGTTTTGGTGGACAAATGAGAGTTTTAGTATCTGTAGCTGTGTGAAAAGTTTATCACCAATTGGTCTGTACATTCATTTCATGCAGAAATGTTTTTAACCCTTTCCTCCATAAATATGCCTTTCTACGCCTCTGTAAAAGTCACTTTATGAAACCATTGATAAATAGAGCATTTATCACAATGGATTCAAACTACAAAATTCTAAAATTTTCCTTTTCTCTAGGTAATGCTCCTTTTCGGTAGATTTAATCAGTGGTTGGATCTAAAAATAGCCTATGAGGGAAAGGGTTAATATTAAGGGAAAGGGTAAAATAAGATGTATTACAGTGCAAAGTTTTTAACAAGTGAAATGTTATTCAGCAGCCTGACTGTGAAGACCTACTCACCTTCTTGAAGAGTTAGCTACCTTCTTTCTTAAAGAGTTAGCTACCTTCTTGAAGAGTTTGCCCACTTTCTTAAAGAATTAGCTACCTTTTTGAAGAGTTTGCCCACTTTCTTGAAGAGTTGCCTACCTTCTTGAAGAGTTGCCAAGCTGTTTTAGAGTTTTGAAGAGTTACCACCTCTTTGAAGAGTTACCCACCTTTTTGATCGACTCCTCAGCTTGCAGGACATATTTTGATTTCTTTCCTGGTCGAGTTCTGATCAGCTCTAGTAACTCATCTTCATTTATCTGTTTTGTCTTAAAAGATTCGGCCTGTATAAGACAATACAAGAAATGTGGATTTTCCAGGAAGTTTCTCTACGGTTCTAGAGATATTTAGTTTACATAAAAAATATAATCCAATTTTTGTGCCATTACGAACAAGGCAGAACGTTTTCAGTTTAATCCTTTCCCTTAACTCCATGAATATTCAAGCAAGAATGGCATTATGTGTATTAATAAGGTGTATTCTTAAAACAGCATATGAACAAAGGAATGTCTAACAAAGACAGAAAGAGCAGAATCAGATCTATATTATGTCATGTGCAAACAGAGCAGACCCTGATCAGACAGCTCCTACAGGAGCCATCTGATCTGGGTCTACTCTGGTTGCAAAGACACAGACAGGTGTATTCATGGAGTAAAGGGTTAATAAATGAACATTTATGCATGAATTGATCACATTACGAATATTCATGAACTTAATCTTTATAATGTAAATTTTTCAAGGAAAGTTTTGGCTTATAAAACAAGAGGGCCATGATGGCCCTAAATCGCTCACCTGATTACTATAGACTTATGCATACACTGTATTTCTATGTAAAAATAAGTCAAGCTTCAGATTGGGGCCAATATGAAACCAAAGGCCATAATTTTGGGCCTGGAGGTTAAAATTTGAACAATCTTAATAAAAGAACTTTAGATGATGCTAGGGGCGGGGCAATTTTGGCCCTGGGGGTAACAATTTGAACAATCTTTGTAAAAAATCATTAGATGATGCTACATACCAAATATCAAAAGTTTAGGCTTTACAGTTTCGGAGAAGTTTTTTAAAGATTTTCCTATGAAAAACTGATAAGACCCGGGGCGGGCATTTTTGGTCGGGGTCATAATTTGAACAATCTTTGTAGACAACCATTAGATCATGCTACATATTAAATATCAATGGTCTAGGACATATGGTTTCAGAAGAAGAATTCTAAATTTTTCCTATGAAAAACTGACAAGTCCCGGGGCGGGGCCATTTTTGGTCCAGGAGTCATGATTTGAACAATCTTTGTATAGGGTCATTAGATGATGCTACATACCAAATATCAAAGGTCTAGGCCTTACGGTTTCAGAGAAGAAGATTTTTAAAGATTTTCCTATGGAAAACTGATAAGCCCTGGGGCGGGGCCATTTTTGGTCTGGGGGTCAATATTAAAACAATCTTTGTAGAGGACCATTAGATCATGCTACATACCAAATATCAAAGATCTAGGCCTTATGGTTTGAGTGAAGAAGATTTTTAAAGATTTTCCTATGAAAAGCTGATAAGCCCTGGGGCGGGCCATTTTTGGTCTGGGGGTCATAATTTGAAGAATCTTTGTAGATGGCCATTAGATGATGCTACATACCAAATATCAAAAGTCTAGGCCTTATGGTTTCAGAGAAGAAGATTTTAAAAAAAAATCCTATGAAAAACTGATAAGCCCCTGGGCGGGGCCATTTTTGATCCGGGGGTCATAATTTGAACAATCTTTGTAGAGGACCATTAGATGATGCTACATACCAAATATCAAAGATCTAGGCTTTATGGTTTCAGAGAGAAGTAAATTGTTGATGACGCACGACGCACATACGCAAGAAGACGGTCACTGCCCCCTCACCAAACCTCACCTGGCACTTTGTGCCAGGTGAGCTAAAAAGAGCTGTCCGCAGACAGCGTGCTCCACTTTCTTTAGTGCTGGATAGTGTAGTGGAAGTCTAAGTCGGAAAGGGGAGATAACAACAGCAAAATTAATTTTAGGGTTACCTGCCCTTGTGAAATGGGCCCCCCTTGTAATAGTTAATATATTAATAATATACCAAAGATGAACCAAATATTTTGGACACTTTCTGATACATGGACCTGAACATAAAACTTAACCAACAATGAAAATTCTAAGTCGAAAAAGGGGCATAACTATGGCAAAATTAATTTTAGGGTTACCTACCCTTGTGAAATGGGTTGCCCTTGTGATAGTTAACATACATACCAAATATGAACCAAATATCTTTGATGGTTTCTGAGAAAAGGACCTTAACAAAAAGGTTAACCAACGACGCCGCCAACAAGAGGGTCATGACAATAGCTCCACTTTTTGAAAAAGTGGAGCTAAAACCCTTAGGATCAGATCTATATAATTCCATAAGCAAACAGCATACCATGATCATACGGCTTCTACAGGAGTCAGGAGTGGCCTAATCTTGGTCTAATCTGTTTGCAAAGGCATGAAAAGGCATTTATATGATGTAAAGGGGTTAACCTTTGTTATGTTATTAGTATAAGTGGAATAAGCTTTGCAAACAGTGCTGACCCAGATGAGACACCAAGTAAATAATCACCAGGAAACTGTTTGCAAATCCTCTTATATTGTGACAAACAAGATCTGTCCGCAGACAGGGCGTTCCACTTTCTTTAGTGCTGGATAGTGTAGTGTAAGTCTAAGTCAGAAAGGGCAGATAACTATAGCAAAATTAATTTTAGGGTTACTTGCCCTTGTGGAATGGGCCCCCTTGTAATAGTTAACATGCATACCAAATTTGAACCAAAATATCTTGGACCGTTTCTGAGACATGGACCTTAACATAAAACTTAACCAACAATGAAAATTCTAAGTCGAACAAGATGTGTTTGTGAAACACTATGCCCCCTCGATATGATATTTGACCCTAAAGGATGACCTTGATCTTGACATGTCACCCCTCAAACTGTGCAGCTTCATGGGGTGCACATGCATACCACATATCAAGTCTGTATCTCTACTGGTTCAAAAGTAATGGCCAATGTTAAAGTTTGTGACCTTTGACCATGAAGGATGACCTTGACCTTGACATGTTACCCCTCAAACTGTGCAGCAAAATGAGAAACACACGTATACCAACTATCAAGTCTGTATCTCTACTGGTTCAAAAGTTATGGCCAATGTTAAAGTCGGTGACCTTTGACCCTGAAAGATGACATTGACCTTGAAATGTCACCCCCTAAAATGTGCAGCTTCATGAGATACACATGCATACCAAATATTAAGACTTTATCTCTATTGGTTCAAAAGTTATGGCCAGTTTGAAGTTGGTGACCTTTGACCCTGAAGAGTGACCTTGACATTCCACCCCTCACACTGTGCAGCTTCATGAGATACACAAGCATGCCACATATCAAGTCTCTATCTGTACTGGTTCAAAAGTTATGACCAATGTTAAAGTCGGTGATTTGACCCATGTGTTTGACCTCTGACCTTTAAAGATGACCTTGACCTTGACATGTCACCCCTCAAAATGTGCGGCTTTATGAGATACATATGCATGCCAAATATCAAGTCACTAGCTGTACTGGCTCAAAAGTTATGACCAATGTTAAAGTTACAGACAAAGAAACAGACAATTTGACCTTTGACCCTGAAGTATGACCTTGACCTTGACATTTCACCCCTCAAAATGTGCAGCTTCATGAGATACACACGCATGCCCAATATCAAGTCTCTATCTCTACTGGTCAAAAAGTTATGGCCAATGTTAAAGTCGGTGATTTGACCCATATATTTGACCTCTGACCTTGAAGGATGACCTTTACCTTGACATGTCACCCCTCAAAGTGTGCGGCTTCATGAGATACATATGCATGCCAAATATCAAGTCTCTATCTGTACTGACTCAAAAGTTATGACCAATGTTTAAAGTTGCGTTAAAGTTACAGACAAAAAACAGACAATTTGACCTTTGACCCTGAAGATGACATTGACCTTGACATGTCACCCATCAAAATATGCAGCTTCATGAGATACACAAGCATGCCAAATATCAAGTCTCTATCTCTACTGGTCAAACAGTTATGGCCAATGTTAAAGTCGGTGATTTGACCCATATATTTGACCTCTGACCTTGAAGGATGACCTTGACCTTGACATGTTACCCCTCAAAATGTGCGGCTTCATGTGATACATATGCATACCAAATATCAAGTCTCTATCTGTACTGGCTCAAAAGTTATGACCAATGTTAAAGTTGCTGACAAACAAACAGACAAACAGACAAACAGACAAACAGACAGACAGACAGACAGGGCAAAAACAATATGCCCCCCAGATCTTATCTGGGGGGCATAAAAAGGGGCATAACTATGGCGCAATTAATTTTAGGGTTACCTACCCTGGTGAAATGGGTTGCCCTTGTGATAGTAAACATACATTCCAAATATCTTTGATGGTTTCTGAGAAATGGACCTTAACAAAAAGGTTAACCAATGCCGACACCCACGCTGACGAGAGGGTCATGACAACAGCTCCACTTTTTGAAAAAGTGGAGCTAAAAATACAGAATTCATTTCTATAAACCAGAATTTACTGAGCAAGTTAAAGGCTAACAAGGCAGTCCAAAGGACAGCTATATCCCCCACCGCCGCCACCTAAATTAAGACATTGACCTTAAGGTGATACCTTCCAGTTGTTAAGAAAATAGTATGCGGAAACAAATATAATGGAAACTGAAGGTAAGAACACAACTTTCAAATGTGACCTTGAACTTGAGCCGACATGACTGCCACATGTGTTCTGCACATCATCTCAATTCGGTTAATATTTGACTCAAGTTTTATGAAAATCCTTCAAATGGTTTAGAAGATATGGAGCGGTCACGAAATGTAATGGAAATTGAAGATTAAATCACTTGGCCTTCAAATGTGACCTTGACCTTGAGCCCACATGACTGCCACATATGTTCTGCACATTGTCTCAACGTGGTTAACATTTGAGGCAAGTTTCTTGAAAATCCTTCAAGGGGTATAGGAGATAACGAAACTATAATTGAAATTGAAGGTAAGAACACTTGATGTTCAAATGTGACCTTGACCTTGAGCCGACATGACTTGCACATGTGTTCTGCACATCGTCTCAATTTAGCTAACATTTAACTAAACTTTTATGAAAATCCTTCAAAGGCTTTAGAAGATATGGAGCGGACACGAAAATGTAACCGAAATTAAAGGTTAGAACACTTGACCTTCAAACGTGACCTTGACCTTGAGCCAACATGACTGCCACATGGGTTCTGCACATCGTCTCAATTCATTTAATATTTGACTCAAGTTTTATGAAAATCCTTCAAAGGGTTCAGAAGATATGGAGCGGACACGAAACTGTAATGGCAACTGAAGGTTTAATCACTTGACCTTCAAATGTGACCTTGAACTTGAGCCGACATGACTGCCACATGTGTTCTGCACATCGTCTTAATTTGGTTAACATTTGACTAAAGTTTTATGAAAATCCTTCAAAGGGTTTAGAAGATATGGAGCGGACACAAAAATGCAATGGAAATTGAAGGTTAAAACCCTTGACCTTCAAATGTGACCTTGACCTTGAGTCGACATATCTGCCACATATGTTCTGCACATCGTCTCAACTTGGTTAACATTTGAGGCAAGTTTCTTGAAAATCCTTCAAGGGGTATAGGAGATATGGAGCCGACACGAAATTGTTACGGACAGACGGACGGACGGACAGACGGACAGACGGAGGCCATTCCTATTACCCCCCTCCGCTATGCGGTGGGGGATAACAAATAGAATATTTCTACAGGCTTCAGTCACCTTAGCAACTTTACTCTGTCCAGGATCTCTGCCCAGAACAACGTAGTCGGTTTTCTTGCTGACGTTACCCGTTACTTTCCCACCATAGCGCTCAATCATAGACTTCGACTCGTCCCGCTCAAATGACTCCAGAACACCAGTTATGACAAATGTCAGGCCCTCTAAACAGTTCTCAGCTCCCTGTGAATACACACAAAGTTGTTTGCATGTCAGAGTGTTTCTGATCAATCAATCAACTAATCTGCAGATGAACTATCACCAGCAAGTTTTTTATTTTTTAATTTCTCCCTGCTGAATCAGGCAACACAAAAAGAATGCTGGCAGAAGTGTGACAGATTGATGTACAACATACAAGTAATTGGCGTCACAAGCTTTATCAGGCCTTTTTCTGGCAATATCAGGAAAAATGCATGTTAATAATTGGGAATTGTTTCCCGCGTAAAACTCAATGATTTGGAAAGCATTTTGGCCCAATTTTAACTTATTTTAAATTTCTTTAGCATTTTAATCAAAAGTTGGCCTCTATTGGGGTTTTCCCCCCAAATTGGGATTTTTTCTCTCACTATTTTGCATTTTTAGAGGACAAGTGTAGACATGAGAAAAAGGCCTGTTTATAAGGCGTCACAAATAGCATGATGGACAGAGACTGACAGACAAATGGATGGATTGACAATGTGACTGTGAAGGATCCCCACCCAAACAGATACCCTGCTTACAGCTGGTGACACAAAACTCCATACAGTGCTCCCTCCCTACAACGTTCCACTCAATAACGATTCCCTCCTTACAACAATGCATGTCACTGTTTCCGAAACAACAAGGCTCCAGAAACAAGTTTTATTCATCGTATTTTATTTATGCCTCCATCAAACCCTGTGTTGTGACCACTCTTTAGAATGGTCACTGTGTGACGATTCTAAAGAGTGGTCACAACATAGGGTTTGATTGAGGCATAACGGTTTTAGTTCTCGAAATACACCTTATCTGGGGATCTGAAAATAAGCTAATTATGTTTGATTTTCCCTCCCTATAACAACTCCCTCTGAACAACACATACAATCTTCGTATCCCAAAGGTTGTCGTTGTAGAGAGGGAGCACTGTATTCATTGATTTTTTTCTTTCGATAGTCAAGTTTAGATTTTTTAGTAATGACACAGAAGTTAGCTGGCCTTACTTCTGGGATTTCCTTGGATCCTAAAGCCTGAGGTCCAGCCCTGTTCAAGTATGACCTATATCCAGTGCCCTTCTGCTTTGGGGTCTGAAAAAAATAATATCAAAGGCTGGTCTTTATATGTAAAATCATCTAACCAATCAAATGCTTGAGAATGAACTCAGACCCAAGTGAAACGTTTAATAACATTGGGTCTTAGACCATAATGCTGTCCATTTGACAATTCATGTAACAGAAGAAATCAAAAGGTGATAGCCTATCCCAATTTATGCCATGAATATCCATGTAAGAAATAATGACATATCCATGTAAGAAATAATGACATATCCATGTAAGAAATAATGACATCACCAATATTAATTTAATACAGTTTCTTAAACTGCCATTTTAACATAGGAAATATTTGCCATGTCAGAAACTGTAGAATCTTTATAATTCCATAAGCAAACAGAGCAGACACTGATCAGACGGACCGGCTCCTACAGGAACCATCTGATTTGGGTTTACTGTTTGCAAAGATGCTAAAAGGTGTTTATATGAAGGAAAGGGATACAAAATACTCAGGAACTGTTATCTACAACAGTGTAGACCCAGATCAGAAGGCTCCTAGGAGTTCTCTGATCAGGTTCTACACCATTTGTCATTAACAAACCTTTAGCAGATATAAGCCTTTCAGTATAGATTTTAACATTAAACACTGACAGGCTGTTCCGTTTAATGTTAAACACAGACAGGCTGTTCCGCTTAGAATGTTCAGAATATATTTTAACGTTAAACACTGACAGGCTGTTCCGTTTAAAGTTAAACACTGACAGGCTGTTCCGTTTAGAATGTTCAGTATTCAAAGGGTTAGCCTTTTTCACACCTTCACAAACAAGAGTAGACACAGATCAGGGACTGCTGTTTAGCCTTTTTCACACCTTTACAAACAAGAATAGACACAGATCAGGGTCTGCTGTTTGCTTATGTAAGTTATTCAAATTTGATTCTACAGTTTCTGCCAGAGAAAAAATATCCCGTGTACACACACCACTGTAAAATTGCAGCTTATAAATATTCATGATGTCATTATTTCTTAAATGAACATTCATCAGGTAAAGGGTTGAGGTAAGTCTAATATTAAACAAGAGCACCGCATGTGGGTGCCAACGATAATCTGTTCGACTATATCCCTTGTGACAGTGAACAAGCGTGTAAGATTTGCATGAATGATAAAGAAGTAATGGTCAATAACAGTTTCCGGATGACTAAGACGACCACAACACCGACGCTGGAGTTACAATAACTCATATCACCCCTAAGAACTAATAAAATTCACCATCCCGTAACTCACCCGAAAAAATTGAAAACTGTTGATATTTACCTCCGAGTCAGCCTTCACTGGACTTGGCTTCTTTGTGTCTTGCTTTGGTTTGACCGTCTCATCTGTTTTTGAAGGTGATGGTTTATTGGGAGATTTCTTGTCAGCTCGGCTAGGAACAAACTCCATCTTGGCTCGCTTCGGTGATGGTTTTTTTGGTGATGGCTGTAAAATGTACAGATTAACCCTTTAATTCAGAGACGACAACAAAGTAGACCCATCAAACAAACAATACCCCCCCCCTTTGATCCTTTCAAATTTTGTGGAGTGTACCCAATTTAATCTTGACCTTGTTTTTATCATTTTATATGTGTTTACCAGCGATCATTTGGATGCATAGACTCTTTCATGAATGGTGGTGGTGAGCGTGCACCATTTTCTTCTCTGAACAAGAATTGATTTTGCTACAAAAATTGATTCACCTCCAGACAAAATTTTCCAAAGTCCCATAACTCTGCAGAAAATCATCCAACCGGAAAAGGAATAAACTATGCACAACTAGGCATGGTGCTGATCAATCCTATGAAGTTTCATGAAAATCTGACGAAAGATTTTGGGGAAACTCCACGGACAAAATTTCCCATGTAAAAATTTCAAAGTCCTATAACTGCAGAAAATCATCAGTGATTCATTTTGAAATCTGACATTATTGGTCCTTGGGACTCACATATTTTGAAACGAGCCCCAAAGAAAATGAATGAGTCACTTTAAGTTTTGATCAAATAGTATGAAACAATTTGTAAAAGAACAGTAACACTTTTAACAATGACCCATTATGATTTTCATTTTAAGACAAGATGAACTCATGGTTCAATCAGTAGCTTCAGCTTCATCCTCAAAATTAGCATTGTACTAATGCACAATGCCAGCAGTGGGAGTCTGTGAAAGAACTTCACGTTCAGTGTTTCCTGCCTGTTTTGCATTACTACTATTAGTAGTTTTCTCTTCACCCACCTGATTCACTTTTAACTTGTGCTACTGCTAGGACTCTGTGTTTTATTAAACAAGAGGGCCAGAATAGCCCTGACATCGCTCACCAGACAATCAGGAGAAGATTTTCAAAGTTTTCACTATATTTTTCTATTGAAAACTGACCACCCCTGGGACAGGGCCAATTTTGACTCCAGGGGCATAATTTATATAACTTTTGTAGAGGACAGAAACATGGTGCTATGTGCCAAATATGAAAGCTGAGAACCCTGTAGATTCAGAAGATTTTCAAAGTTTTCACTTTATGTTTCTATAGCCCTTTCCCTCATATAAACGTGTTTTCACGCATTTGCAAACATAGAAGACCCAGATCAGACGGCTTCTACAGGAGCCGTCTGATCAGGGTCTACTCTGTTTGCTTTAGACATGATATAGATCTGTTTGTTTACTTTCTAAAATAGCTACAATGCCCCCTTCCATATTTCATTATAACTATTTTGTCCATTAATATTGAGTAGGTACTGAAATTTGGAATAAACATAGAACAGGGAAAGGGAGAGAAAACATTTCTAACAGATGACAGAAAATGAGTGTTATAACCCTATCTGTGACTGCTGAGCATGACTTGACTGAATTTAGCACATAGTTTGGATTCTGATCTGGCACATATGTAACTTCATATGTGGTTTGTACAAGAGAGTTAATTGTAAGATTGATATGTATTAAAAACAGTGTGAACAAACTTAAACAAGCAGACAACAATTCTGAAGCAGATAACATCGCAGTACTGAACACTGGAACTTGTATTAAGCTTAACTTCACAACAGATACACTGACAGGCTCTATATTGATAGCTGGCAGCTTAATGCAAGGCATAGGTATGAAAAAAGCTTTAAGAGCTTTCTGCATTTTGAGAATTATCCAAATAGTTTTCTCAATCTAAAATGAGTGTGTCTTATTTGTCTAAACACAATTTCTACTCTACTGATCAGGCTAATGGGTGATAACAGGACACCTCAACTCATCATGCTCTTTCCATGTACATGTATGAAGTTTCAATCAAATGGCATAAGCCATATAGGAGTTATCGTCCAGACAAGAATGTGTCAATAATTAACCTTGAATTGTGACCATGACCTTAAATTGTGACCTTGACCTTTGACCATGTGTCTGAATCCTGCTGTCTGCACATCAGTTTGTTAAAGAGAACATTTGTGTCACAGCATTTTGGATTCCTTCCAAGGGTTATACAGATGTGGAGCAGACATGAAAAATTAAGGCTAAAACATTTGACCTTGACCTTTGTAGAATGTGCCTGAATCCTGCTGTCTGTACATCGGCTTGTTATGAAGAACATTTGTGCAACAACATTTTGAAATCCTTCCATGGGTTTAAGAGAAACGGAGCGGACACAAAGGGTGTGGCTAAAAACATTTGACCTTGAATTGACCTTGACCTTTGACCCACGTGCCTGAATTGAACGCTCCGCACATCGTCTTGTTGAGTCGAACATTTGTGCCAAAGCCTTCTGAAATCCTTCCATATTTGTGAGAGATATGGAGCGGACACAAGTGTGACAGACAGACGGACAGACAACTCGACCAAAAACAATATGTCTCCCCATTATAAATGGGGGAGACATAATTCATTTGAACCCAAGTAACATCTTCATCTGGGTCTACTGTTTACAAACAGATCCTGAAGATGCCTCTTCTCATGGCACACACACACACAATTATACACACCATTTCATAGCTCTTTATCCCAGAGACTATTCTGTTACAAGTCATCAACGGGATATACATGTACAGTATAATCCCTCTGACATCTGAATCAGTATAATGGCAATCTGTATTTCTGCATGACTTTCATCCTGCATTAACCCTTGTATGAAAGGAATAACTAGAACTATCACTAAAGGTGATGAATACACGCACACGGCAGCTTTGATTGCAAATTCAAGTTTGTGACACCAACTACCCATGTAACATGACAAAACCACAAAAATACTCAAAAATACTCAGTTCAAGGGGAGATTATGTAATGCCTGCAACTGAACATGTGAAAATTGCGTCTTGCACATCTGCTATTCGTAATAATTATGTATGGCAAGTATCAATTCAATAACTTTAAAACTGAAGGAATTCATCACCCCAACTTCCAATGCTTCATGCAAAAATGACATAAAATACTCACAGTTACAGGGGAGATAATTCCGCAATGCCTTGCGCTAAACACATGAAAATCGCGCCTTGAATATCTACTATTCATGGTTATTATGTATACCACATATACACTGAACAACTTTCAAACTGAAGGAATTTGCGTCAACAACTACCAAAGTTCAAATGCGGATGGACGGACCAACCAACCGCCCGACCTACAAACCGCCAGACAGAGTGATTCCAGTATACCCCCTCAAACAAGTATGCGGGGGTATAATGACATCATGAATATTAATTAGCTGAACTTTTCTGCTGGCATATGTACACTGGATGTTTTGGCTCAGGCAGCAACTGTAGAATCAGAGCAGACCTTGATTACACAGCTTCTACAAGAGCCTTCTCATCTGGGTCTTCTCTGTTTCTAAATGCATGAAAAGGTGTTTATATGAAGAAAAGGGATAAGCAGTCACCTGCCTACACACACTTAAATTCTTCATTACTAAACTTCCACTTTAGGGGGCGTTTACCGCATGTTTTACCTTTTTCTGAGAGGGGGTGTCCGCAACAAACACAGCAGGTTTTTTCTCTGGGGTCTCCGACTTCTGTTTTGCCTTCACTGCTAATTTACTCGCAAGACTTGCAGAATTGCTATCAGTCTCTGTGGTGACCTGTTGCTTTTTAGCTGGCCTCTGCTGCAACAAGTTAAAGAGAGATATAGAGGATCTGTTGCGAGTTGTCTTTTAAGATCACATGTTCCTAAACGAGCCTTAGAAAATGTCATAAAGTGAGCCTTGGCGAGCTTAATAACATTTTCTTGGTGAGTTTAGGAACATGTGATCTTAAAAGACAACGAGCATCAGATTCTTTTTCTCACATATCCAAAAAGTGCATTTTCGCCGTTTAAATGACATGCAAACATCGGTTTCTATGGTTTGACGTCATATATATGACGTATGACGTCATATATGTTCTAAAGTGATCTTACACGTGTTACAGATAAGGAAATCTTAACCCGTTGTTCTAACTCGGAGATAAGGGAAGGTATGTGAGAAAACCTTTTCCCTGTTGAATATTTAAATTCCACCTTTATATCTTTCCCATATTCACAGTGACAATTCTTGGCAATTTCACAATTGAACTTGTCCGTAACATCAACCAAAGACCTACACTGTCAGCAAGGTTGTTTCATCTTAAGAGTATGACAGTTCTACTAAAATCAGGACAGACTGAGCACTGACGTTACTGCTTTTTTTTACTATTATATTTTTACTTGCTGACAGTGTGGGTCTTTGGTTGATGTTACGGACAAATTCTGTTTTAATTGTGGAATTGCTAAGAATTGTCACTGTGATTGTGGAAAAGATATAAAGCTGGAATTTAAATTCTGTCCCGCATGTGGCAGAATTCTGAGGATTCAGAAGTGAGTGGGATGTAAAGCTACACAAACAGTTCATCCCAACATTACAATTGACAAATGGCAAGTGGCAAATGGTAACTAACAAGCAGCAAATAACAAGTAGCAAATGCCAAGAAGCAACTGACAAGTCTCTATTAGCAACTAGAAAGGGAACCCTCTCCTTAATAGAAATGCATTTTCATCCCTTTGCAAACTGATCAGATCCAGATTAGACAGCTCCTGCAGGAGTCGTCTGATCTTGAAGTTGGTCTACTCTGTTTGCTTATAGAATTATCCGATTCTAATTTTAACAATACCAAAACATTCTGTACTGTACATATGCTATTATAACAATTCAGTTAATAAATATCCGTATCATTATTTCTTACATGAATATTCAACTGAGAAATGGTTATGATGCGGTAGTTATTGTAAAGATTGAATTTTCGGTTTTTGACTTACAGAAAGTTACAATTCAACTTTGGTCAAATTTACCATTAGAGGTCCAGATAAGATGTGCAAATTGCAACATTTTCAAGAATAACTTCTAAACCCTACGTTGTGACCACTCTTTTCGAAGAAACAATTCTAAAGAGTGGCCACAACTAAGGGTTTGATGGAGAAATGACGATTTTAGTACTTGAGTATGCATGTTTATCTGTTGTTCGGTTACCATGCATCAATTTTTAGTCAGCAGGATCAACTAAGAGTTATCACACAAGTATATATTATCAAAGCATGATTTAGATGATCGACTGAACAGCGACATCCCTTACCTTGATTGAGGTAAGACTATCATCTAACAACTCCAGGGTCTTCTCAAAGTCCTCATCACTGTGCATCTCAATATCTTCAATATCTTCTTCCACTTTCTAAAAGAGTGAAAATATCAAATTGCGACATACAAAAATCTATCGAGATATGTTTGTGCAGGGTTGGTATTTTTAATATGTCAAATTTCATCAAACTCATTACAGTACAGTAAAATCCCTATAAACCAGACATTAAATTTGGTAGCAATCAGGAATGCCCATATTTTTAGACAGTTGGTAGCTTAATGCAGGGTGAAAGTCATGTACAAAGCTTCTTTGTACCAATGCAGGGTATTTTTAGGCAGGTGGTAGCTAATGTAGGGTGAATGCAGGTATTTTAGACAGTTGGTAGCTAATGTAGGGTCAATGCAGGTATTTTAGACAGTTGGTAGCTAATGTAGGGTATTTTAGACAGTTGGTAGCTAATGTAGGGTCAATGCAGGTATTTTAGGCAGTTGGTAGCTAATGTAGGGTGAATGCAGGTATTTTAGACAGTTGGTAGCTAATGTAGGGTCAATGCAGGTATTTTAGGCAGGTGGTAGCTAATGTAGGGTGAATGCATGTATTTTAGACAGTTGGTAGATAATGTAGGGTCAATGCAGGTATTTTAGACAGGTGGTAGCTAATGTAGGGTCAATGCAGGTATTTTAGACAGGTGGTAGCTAATGTAGGGTCAATGCAGGTATTTTAGACAGTTGGTAGCTAATGTAGGGTCAATGCAGGTATTTTAGACAGTTGGTAGCTAATGTAGGGTCAATGCAGGTATTTTAGGCAGGTGGTAGCTAATGTAGGGTCAATGCAGGTATTTTAGGCAGGTGGTAGCTAATGTAGGGTCAATGCAGGTATTTTAGACAGGTGGTAGCTAATGTAGGGTGAAAGTCTCCTCTGGTAGCTTTATGCATGACTTTCACTCTGCAGTACGCAGCAACCTGCCCAAAAGAATTCTTTTTTTATTAAAATTCCAGTTTAAAGGGGTCTTACTGTAATTAGGGTTTTTCCCTGAATGGCAATGGACTATCCTTAGTAATCATAAATAGCAAATGCTAATCTATTTCAGTCACAATGACCTTGACTGTGATCCAATCCTCCTTCCTGTACATGCAATCCCAAACAGTCTCCATGCAAGCAACCTGTAGTACACCAAGTTTATTCACAAAATGTCTCTCTTTACTAAAGTTCTAGTTCAAAAACCCCTTTTCTATGTTTCGCAGCATTAACATTGCTCCCAGGACCCCAAAACCCATAATCCAAACCTCTGTCTCGATGAAAGCTAAGTGTAAACCAAGCATGGTCACAAAATGTTTAACTGAACAAAATGCTCTGTTTGCTTATGAAATTATTATAGCTCAGACTCAACAGTTTCTAATAGCAACAAGATGTGTTTGTGAAACACTATGCCCCCTCGATATATGTGACCCTGAAGGATGTCCTTGATCTTGACATGTCACCCCCCAAACTGTGCAGCTTCATGGGGTACACATGCATACCAAATATCAAGTCTGTATCTCTACTGGTTCAAAAGTTATGGTCAATGTTAAAGTTGGTGACCTTTGACCATGAAGGATGACCTTGACATGTCACACCTCAAACTGTGCGGCTTCATGAGATACACATGCATACCAGTATCAAGGCTGTATATCTACCGGTTCAAACGTTATGGCCAATGTTAATGTTAGTGACCATTGACCTTCAAAGATGACCTTGACATGTCACCCCTCAAACTGTGCAGCCAAATGAGAAACACATGTATACCAACTATCAAGTCTGTATCTCTACTGGTTCAAAAGTTATGGCAAATGTTAAAGTCGGTGACCTTTGACCCTGAAAGATGACCTTGACATGTCACCCCCAAACTGTGCAGCTTCATGAGATACACATGTATACCAAATGTCAAGTCTATATCTCTACTGGTTCTAAGTCTACTGGTTCGAAAGTTATGGCTAATGTTAAAGTCGGTGACCTTTGACCCTGAAAAATGACTTTGACCTTGACATGTCACCCCCAAACTGTGCAGCTTCATGAGATACACATGCATACCAAATGTCAAGTCTGTATCTCTACTGGTTCAAAAGTTATGGCCAATGTTAAAGTTGGTGACCTTTGACCCTAAAAGATGACCTTTACCTTGACATGTTGCCCCTCAAAATGTGCAGCTTCATGAGATACACATGCATACCAAATATCAAGACTCTATCTCTATTGGTTCAAAAGTTATGGCCAATTTGAAGTTGGTGACCTTTGACCCTGAAGGATGACCTTGACATGTCACCCCTCAAACTGTGCAGCCTCAGGAGATACACAAGCATGCCACATATCAAATCTATCTGTACTGGTTCAAAAGTTATGGCCAATGTTAAAGTCGGTGATTTGACCCACGTTTGACCTCTGACCTTGAAGGATGACCTTGACATGTCACCCCTCAAAATGTGCGGTTTTATGAGATACATATGCATGCCAAATATCAAGTCACTATCTGTACTGGCTCAAAAGTTATGACCAATGTTAACCCATTACCTCATAGGCTACAGTACAGATCTCGCGGAACTTTCGCAAAACGCGATTCATCGCAATTTTGACCTTTCGCGGGAAGAAATTATCTGCCGCGGATAATAGAAAATCACGAGAACCCATCGCGTTTTGAATCTGCGACGGGTCATGGCGATTTTCGATAAACGTTATGATACATTGCGATTCTAACTTACCTGAGTTTTTGCTCTTCAAATAATGAGTTGTCAGCTTCAACACTACACAGAACATGTACAAGCACTACTCGCAACCAAGCTTTATTATTGATTTTTTTTTTAAACCAACAGTTTAGTTTCGAAAGACTAACTGTGAAGTTTCGTCCTCAAACCATTTCACACATAAGACCAAGCGCATTATAACTGAGTTTCCCTAATTACCGACAAGAATCCCAGCTCCCCATTTTGTTTCACCAGAAAAAATATCTTGAAGTTCAAATAAACAAACAAAACAATCAAACAGGCTCACCTCTGTTATCCTGACCTGAACTATCCAAATCCACTCCAAATATGAATTTAATGTAACTTTGATAACCTTGAGCTTGAAGCACGCAATATACGACGTGTGTTTTTCAATGCGTTGCCATTTTCACGATTTGAAAAGTATTGAACAGTGAACACTATTTCTTAACCCTTACCCTCATATAAACGTGTGTTCACGCATTTGCAAACAGAGTAGACCCAGATCATATGGTACCTATAATAGGAGGCGTCTGACCAGGGTCTGCTGTTTGCTAATGGAATTTGATGAAATATGTTTATTTACTTTCTAAACTGGCTACAATGATCCACCTTCCATATTTCATAATCATTATTTTTTTGGTCCATATGAACATTCAATAGATGTGTTGAAATTTGTACTAAACATACAGGGGATGGGTTAAAAGTGTGCTGGACTTGTGTCCAAAGGAGCTTTATGCAAATTAAGGGCAGGGGACCTCTGCAGAAATTAGCTTTATTCAAATTAGGCTATGACAGGACCCTGGTTGGCTCACAGGGCTGCTGTGTAAATATCCTCCCAGAGTGAACACCTGCATTACCGTAAAGTCTCCAACTGGCAGTCGTAAGTTGCCTGAGCAAAACTATCAGATAAGATTACAGACCATTCTTTATGGCACCTAGAATATCATACAGTGTTGCTGTGAATGTACGTCGGCCAATTTTGTCACCTCATAATTATCGTTAGATTTTATATCATAACATGGAACTTATTCTGAATTTTGAACGTGTAAATCGAGTGAGTTTCGGAAATGAAAACAATAACTGAATCACTGTGGGTGAATTTTTTTTAATTTATCAATTCAAATAACATCGAGTACAACAGTAAACAACAGCAAGTGAATGTGCGTACATTGTACATGTAACATTTACTGTACAACTTTCACAAAATGCTTGCACTGCATCACCTGTAAATCGCGATTACTCGTCGTGATAAGCGAGGCCCGCGATAGCCATGGATGGCGGAGATCGCCGCGGTCGTTTCCGCGTTGAGCTTCGTGAATAATTATGCATCACGATAACAAATCGCGGTAAAATCACGAGCATTATCCGCGAAGCCAGCCAAAACCCCATCGCGACATTGCGGGCTTTGAAAGTTCCGCGAGATCTGTACTGTATTTTTAGATCCAACCGCTTTGAATAAATCTACCGAAAATGAGCATTAACTAGAGAAAAGGAAAACATTATAATTTTGTAGTTTGAAACCATTGTGATAAATACAGCATTTGCTCCTATAGGAGCAAATGCTGTATTTATCACAATGGTTTCACAAAGTGACTTTTACAAAGTCGTCAATATCAGGGAATGGGTTAAAGTTACAAACAGACAGTCTGACCTTTGACCCTGAAGAATGACCTTTACCCTTTACCCTGACATGTCACCCCTCAAAATGTGCAGCTTCATGAGATACACAAGCATGCCAAATATCAAGTCTTTATCTCTACTGGTCCAAAAGTTAGTGCCAATGTTAAAGTCAGTGATTTGACCCATATATTTGACCTCTGACCTTGACCATGACATGTCACCCCTCAAAATGTGCTGCTTTATGAGATACATATGCATGCCAAATATCAAGTCACTAGCTGTACTGGCTCAAAAGTTGTGACCAATGTTAAAGTTACAAAGAAACAGACAATTTGACCTTTGACCCTGAAGGATGACCTTGACCTTGACATGTCACCCCTCCCTCAAAATGTGCAGCTTCATGAGATACACAAGCATGCCGAATATCAAGTCTCTATCTCTACTGGTCCAAAAGTTATGGCCAATGTTAAAGTCGGTGATTTGACCCATATATTTGACCTCTGACCTTGAAGGATGACCTTGACATGTCACCCCTCAAAATGTGCGGCTTTATGAGATACATATGCATGCCAAATATCAAGTCTCTATCTGTACTGGCTCAAAAGTTATGACTAATGTTAAAGTTGCTGACAAACAAACAGACAGGGCAAAAACAATATGGCCCCCAGATCTGATCTGGGGGGCATAATAAAAAAAATCTTGTGTACATAGTATATAAAATATATAAACATAAAATATAAAATTCAGCTAATAACTATTTATTATGTCTTTATTTCTTACATTTAAAGCTAAAGATAAAGGTGCGTACCCATATACTAAAATCGTCATTTCTCCACTGAACAATATACTGTGACCACTCCTTAGAATTGTCTCTTCAAGACGATTCTAAAGAGTGGTCACAGTATAAGGTTTGATGAGCTATTCCTCAAGCATGCCAACGAGGTTGAGAATGAGTTAAATGTACCCAACAGGGCCACAGAAGTACTCAACAATATAGATGGAATGAATAGAATTTAGCGTTATCTATTGCTCTCCATACAATTCCGTTCAATTCAACCAAGCTTTTCCGTAAGTAATCGGACATTTCCGTACAATTTCGCATTATATTTGTGCACTATGCTGTGCGTAGAAATCTGTAGGTATGAAACAATACATTTATATGCCAAACTCCCACTCATTGTTTTTTCACTCTTAAAATCGCATTTTTACCAAGTGTTATTAGTAAATGTTAACAAACTTTAAATGTTGAAGCCCAAACAAATTGGAACTTCACCGATCTATTTGCTTAAGCGTATTGGCATTTTGTGCAAGCGGTAAATCGCACTTTTCCTCGGTTTTCTTCGGAAATGTTTGGGTAGGGGTTGAAATTGTGGCACGACTACTATGGCCTTCGGCTTGGCAAGCCAACCCAGGCCAAAAATCCTACTGAAGCTGTTTGATCAGCATCTGCTAAAATTTGTTACGGAATAATCCAAATCTCATTATACAGTTTATGCCATAGCCAACAGTTCCAATGTTCATCACCAGTATAAATAGTCAGCTCATTAATATTTAAAAGTCATTATTTCTAATGTGAATACGATCAGGGTCTACACTGTTTGCGAAAGCGTAGATAAGCATGTAGATGATGTAAAGAATTAATGTACAAGAGCTAGGAGAATGAATCAAATTACTTTAGCTTCAGTTCCTGGTTTGTTGGGCATGGCAATCTTCCTATCACTCCTGTGAACTGTAGATTTCCCAAAAAAGTCTGAAGCAGACACTGCCTCTTTCATTTCCTTTTTCTTGGCTAGCTCCGGTCTTACAGCCTTTTCTCCCTTTGGACTGGGACTGAATAGGAAGTTTTCCATAAAAGTTTTCTTCTTGGCTTTCTGTTCAATTTCTTCACCTAGCAACAGAGAGAAAATTACTTCTACGTTCCAGTTGCAAGATTTATTATACTAATTATAGTGAAATAGGTCAGATCACTGGTACTGAAAAAGTAAGCAGGAGCCGTCTGCTCTGGGTCTGCTCTGTTTGCAAATGTATGAAAAGGCATATGACAGAAAGGGTTAACCCTTTTCTCAATGAATATTCTTGCAAGAAAAAATGAAATCATAAATATTACTTAACTGGATTTTTACACAGACACTATGAACAAGAAAATTCTTTATCACGACAAACTGTAGAATCAGATAATAAGCAGAGAGAGCAGACCCCTTCAAAGGTTTTCTCTAGGGATGTCAACGGCTAACCGGTTAATTGGTTAATCGATTGGATGACCGATAATTGGTTATTAAATATGATATTCGATTACCTGAATTAAAAAATAAATATTAAAAATGTTAGTGTCATTCATTTTATAATGACACTAAAATCCCGAAAATTTAACTTTCTCTTCCCATCAATATCATAAAGATTGCCCCCTGTTGTGACAAACAAGCCCTCAAGGCAGATTAGTGATAGCATGGTGTCACCAGTAGATAAGCATCAATCAAGCACATTTTGTTTTGATAACCACTGTATCATTTGGAGTAGTTTGTTGTTTGCATATTGTTTCGGTCGAATGACAATATCCACTGAAGTGGACCAACACCTGTTTTGCGCAAGTTATTCGCTACATCAATTTGTGTTTAGTTAAAGAACATATGAAGCAGCAATTCGTAACTACTTGTCGTATTCCGTCAGAGGACGGAAATTAGCTGAGGTGTTCCGAGTGGTGAAGCAGGATGAATTCATTCCACTTACCAAATGCACACAAGAAACAACGAACTATCCGAGCTGTCAATGTGTAGCCATGAGGGCAGAATTCCTTCGCTAAACACACATTACGGCAGATAAAATAGGTGTTAACTAAAATACCTTTGAGTTTTTATAGATACAGCTGCAGTATGAAAACAAGAGCTGTCCGCAGACAGCGCGCTCCACTTTCTTTAGTGCTGGATAGTGTAGTGGAAGTCTAAGTCAGAAAGGGGAGATAACAACAGCAAAATTAATTTTAGGGTTACCTGCCCTTATGAAATGGGTGCCCCTTGTAATAGTAAACATACATACCAAATATGAACCAAATAGTTTTGATGGTTTCTGAGAAAAGGACCTTAACAAAAAGGTGCTGGATAATGTAGTTGAAGTCTAAGTCAGAAAGGGGAGATAACAACAGCAACATTAATTTTAGGGTTACCTGCCCTTGTGAAATGGGTCCCACTTGTAATAGTTAATATGTATACCAAAGATGAACCAAATATCTTGGACAGTTTCTGAGACATGGACCTGAACATAAAACTTATCCAACAATGAAACTTCTAAGTCGAAAAAGGGGCATAACTATGGCAAAATTAATTTTAGGGTTACCTACCCTTGTGAAATGGGTTCCCCTTGTAATAGTAATCATACATACCAAATATGAACAAAATATCTTTGATGGTTTCTCAGAAAAGGACCTTAACAAAACGGTTAACCAACGCCGACGCCGACGAGAGGGTCATGACAATAGCTCCACTTTTTGAAAAAGTGGAGCTAATAATAATTTTCAAATGCAATCGAAAGCGAGATTCGAGTCACCGAATAGAACTCGCCTGAAATGCGTTTGCATTATCTCCCTTGATGAAAATCTGACAGCTAGAACGCTGATACTTTGTTGTTGGGTCTGTTGACGTATCTTTGAGAAAACCATAGTCATTACATTTATTCATTGGTCGGATTTGTTTTGAAAACCTGTTTAATAGAACAATATATTAAACATCTGGGGCAGTCCGCTGTTATGAGGTATCCAGACACACACAAACTTCATCCAAATTTGTAATGTCGTTGTATAATAGTCACAAATCTTCCGATTAACTGGTTAACCGGTCGAAAGAATGAACGATTAATCGGTTAGTGAAATAACGATTATTGACATCCCTAGTTTTCTCACAACTCAGCAAAGCAGGACAATATATGCCTGAACAAGGGTCTACAATCTACATTTCTCTCATTTTATTTCCAAATTGCTTCATGCGTAACAGTTACAGAGAGAGGAAGAGATTTTGCAAACAGACACAATGACAGATTTATGATTCTTGTATGTAACTTGATGTCTACTATTGGAAAAACTAAACTTGAAAATTGTGTCTGATGCCCCGTTGCGGTGCTTACCTAGCTGCACGTAAAATTTATTATTTGACCTTGACCTTGGGCTTGTGGGCAGCATGGGCTGAGTGTGCAAGTATGGATGGTGTTTAAGGTGTATATGCAATTCCACGCCAATAGCTATAGTGGTTATAGAGATATAAGACAATGAAAAAACTGTGACAACCAACTGCACATAAAAGATTGACACGCGGACAGACAGACAGACGGACCAGTTTTATTGCGCATCCCTACCTATTCCATACACTAATTCAGACCATACCTGTTCCACCTATATGAAGTAGAGGCAGGTCCTTTTTCCTCTTTCTAGCTTTCTTTGGAAGAGGCTCCTCATCAGAATCTACAACAAACAGAATACAGTAAAAAGCTGTCTTCACCGTTTCCCTCATATTCAAGTCTTTGCTAACAGTAGACTCAGATCAGACGGCTCCTATAGGAGCCATTTGATCAGGGTCTGCTCTGTTTGCTTATGGAATTATATAGATTAAATATAAATTTACTGCCAAGGTAAAACAAGAGCACCGCATGTAGGTGCCAATGCTTGCCTGTTCGATTGTAGCCCTTGTGATAGTGAACAAGACTGTGAAGTTTCACAAGATTTGCATGAACAGTAAAAATGGAACAGCCAAAGTTGAAGTTTCCTGAAAACACGATAATACGTCTTCGAAAAACAGACATGCTAACAAGGGGTGGTGCAACATCTAGGCTTCTTGTGTGTAAAGTACCATCTACACATCTAATTAACCCTTTGAAAGCAGAAAATAAGTGTCCTGGTTTTTTATAAGGCATAGACCCACATCATAAGGCTTAGACCCACATCATAAGGCATAGAACCACATCATAAGGCTTCTAGAAGCTTTCATCAGGATATGTATGTTTTTTTCATGGTGGTGAAATATTCTCCCTAAAAACATTCCCTTATTTCTCCAGGGAAACTGACGATGAATAAAACAACTAAACCTTTATAATAACCATTAACCCTTTCCCAGTTCAATAATCAAGTACGAAATAATGACATCATGAATATTTATTAGCTGAAGTTTTATAATGACACATGTACAGAGGAATGTTTAGTGTTGGTAGAAACTGCTGAGTCAAATCTATTATAATTTCATAAACAAACAGTCTGATCAGATGGCTCCTAAAGGATCTGGGTATACTTTCGGCTAAAACAAGGTATTTGGCACACAAGTGTCCCACCAGGATGAAAAAATGAACTTTCATGTAGCATTTTGAAATTCAGGGTATCAAAAGGTCAATGTTTTGGCCATTCAAATCAGTGCTTGTTTCGATTCAGCAGCTTTTTCAAATACATTTTTATAGTGATTTTAAAGTACAGGTCACCTGTCTGTTACGGACACTACAAGAGACATATAACAACAATTAATTTGTTCAAAACATCATTCTTTTATTAATGCTTACTCAGAAACTTCAAAAATGGAAGGTGAACAAAGTAATGAAAATGTAATCTGGTTGATATGTGATTCAAAATGAAAAAAATATACCTTTCTGCAAACGATCTCAAAACTGAAACAAATTTAACCAGAAACTTAAAGCATAACATTTGTCTACCTCAAATTTCAATATTCAAACACATTAGTTTAGCTAGCATGAATGCTAGTCTAATATGCAAATCACTTTCAACTGTTTGAAATGGGCAGGATATGCTTTTTGCATCCAAAAATAATGGAATTCCGTACAGTTACGGACACTACACGAGAATGCTTCTCTTAGCTTAATACGCATTCTCCAGTGTTGTGTTTACTTCACAGCTTCTTTTCTTTTTCTGTATCAAAGAATCTGCTTTTCTCTTGCAATCTGAAATTTCTGCTTTTGCACTTTTATTTGGGTCTGATGTAACATGTTTAAGCTTTTAACTACTTTAAGCGTTTTTCTCTGTCGATATCTTTGCATTTCTTCTGTCTCTTTTCCTCTTAGGGATGCTTCCAAATCTGGATCTGAGGAAGCCATCTGCTTAATTTTCATTTCTTCATTCCTTTTCCTGTCTTTGTCAGTCTTTTTCAACACTGAATACTTTTCAGAGTTTTCTTTTTTCTGGCGATTTCTCCACACTTTAACACTCAGCCTGGTTTTCTCCTTTTGCTTCTTGGCCTCATTGTCATGTTTTTCAGCCTCTCTAACAGCAGTTTTCGTTTGTCACAGTGATGGTATTCTGCTGTCCTCTGCAAAAAATAATACATTGCCTTACATAAAAATTGCTACCTTCATGTTGGGCTCAATGCAAACATGTAGACAATATAAATGATAATCGAGGGCTTAAGTGTCAAAAGTTGCCTATAAAATTATCCAATTTAGCACTAAGCCCTCCATATGAAATTAAATTTGAATATTTTTGACCATTCATGGATGGACAGATGGTCACATACGTAAACCCTGCAGCCATAGTAGCAACTAATTTGAGCTCACGACAACTGGGCTCAACAAAAAGCAAGTGAAGTGTACACTGTAGTGTCCGTAACATTACTAGCAAGTACAGTTATATTCATTTAAAACTAATTGCTATAAGTAAACAGGAATATTTATGGTCAGTATTCTGTACAAATAACCTATCCCCAATTAATGGAATAACTATTTCTTTGTTTGATGTAAAATATGAGACATTAAAGTCATGCATCATATATGCAATTTACAAATTGTTTTTCAAATGTAACATGTCATCTCAGTCAAAACATACTTTGGGTCAATTTCATTATATTACATGTTTGGCAACAATAATTCAACAAGGCAGATATCAGAAATTGAAAGGAATTAAGTTTTGCAAGTACAGAGTCCATGCATACTGTAAAGCATGCAAAAAGTTACGGACTCTACCTTTTATAATGGATGATGATGTAAACAACAACTACTTACCTCTGACACCGTTGGGACTTAAAATCTTGTTTTTGTCCATTGCCCAGGACTACTTCGTTCAGTTTGACAAGCTATGGCACCATTTTAGATGGTTTTTCAGGAATTTTTTGCTGGTCTCACTCTGGTGAATTGTCAAACTCTTGAAAACGTGTACTCTTTTTCTGATGCATTATTACATCTTAATATTGTTGCACCAGACAAGCTTTTCTAGTATTTTCTAACAGTAATGAAGTGATGCAACATTGTATTATATGGATATTTGCTGATTACAGCTGTGAAATCAAGCAAAAAGCTGTTATAAATAGATGAAAGAAGTATCAATTTTTATAGACTATTTGTGTAGAGTCCGTAACATCAAAATTGTGGAAAAAACAAACTTCAAGTTCATAGAAATGAATTGCATTTTAGATTTTGAGCATGCACATACAGAGCAATAATACTGAGGAATACAACAGTTCTAGTGTAAATACACATTGAGTTTCTACACCTATGTTACGGACTCTACAGAAAAATCATTTTTCACATTTCCACGTGTGAATGCTAAAATTTCAGATATGCTATTCATTATTGCCGTGGTGTTTCCATATTTCAAACTTTAGTCAAATGTGAGTAATTCCAAGCATCAACTATCTATCAAATGATTTGTTAACAATGCTTTACAGATCCGTATAAAAGCATACCCATTGTGATTTTGAGAAAAATACAAAAGCACCTCTCTAAGTCATATAGCCATAACTTCCTTATTATGCTGTTTATTTTAACAGTTCACCTACCAAAACTTAGTGTAGACAATGCTCTTTAATCATGCATCAGTTTCATTTCTCAGTAAAAGGTTCAAATTCTAGTATTTTAAGCTTTAAAATACAATTTGCTAAAGTGGGACAGCATAACGTATAAAAATGGTCATTTTGGGGACATGTTTGGAGCAATTATTCAACAACGGAGTAATATTTTGACATAAAATTTGGAGAGCAGCAGGATTGGCCATTACTACAAACATTGAATATAAGAAACAAATCCTTTATGTTCCCAGTTGATTTCAATCTGTATATAACATCATTTAGGCTCAAAATGGACAAATACCGTGTTTTAGCCGTTTGTTTTCAAAGGCGTGAAAAGGCATGTATATGAAGGAAAGGGTTAAATTAAATAAAAGAAAATGTGCACATGGGACACGGATGCCCCCGCCAGGTTTTTGTTATTAAATAATCACCAAAATTCAATCAACGTGTCGGCAAACAGAAAGTAGATGAATGACAGACCTGAAAAGGGGAGACACGGTACAACTCACTATGATTATGCTTCAGACCAAATATCAAAACATTCCAGCTTACACAAGCGAAGAAATTTTTCAAGAATTTTTTTATCATTAAACAATCACAAAAAATTCAATCAAAGTGTCGGCAAACAGGAAGTAGATGAAGGACAGGCCTGAAAAGAAGTGACACTGTACAACTCATTATGATAATGCTTCAGACCAAATATCAAATTATTTGAGCTTTCGCAAGCCAAGAAATCCTTGACGGAAATTTCGTACGTACGGACGACGGTAAAACTAAATGCCCCCGTCGCCTAAAGGCGGGGGCATAAAAATATGGGTTTCAAAATACAGATGATAGCTAAAGCAGACTGGAAGCAATGGAGAAAGCTCCCAGCGCTTTCATTCTGCAATAAGCAACCACATGTATGCAAAATGCAAGATGTATATAGAAAATATAGAAAAGTTCACCCTCCCATGTACAATATCCCCCTGTAGATTCAGAGGAGAAGAATTTTAAAGGTTCAAATTGTTGACGACGAATGACGGACGACGCACGCCGACGGACATCAGGCGATCACAAAAGCTCACCCGGAGCACTTTGTGCTCTGGTGAGCTAAAACAAGAGGGCCAGAAAAGCCCTGAAGCGCTCACCAGACAATCAGAGGAGAAGATTTTCAAAGTTTTCACTATATGTTTCTATTGAAAACTAGCCGGCCCTGGGGCAGGCCAATTTTGACCCCAGGGGCATAATTTATATAACTTTTGTAGAGGACTTGACCATGATGCTATGAGCCAAATATAAAAGCTGAGAACCTTTCAGTTTCAGAGGAGAAGATTTTCAAAGTTTTCTCTATATGTTTCTACTGAAAACTACCCACCCCTGGGGTGGTGCCAATTTTGACCCCAGGGCCATAATTCATATAACTTTTGTAGAGGACCTATACATGATGCTATGCGCCAAATATGAAAGCTGAGAACTTTCCAGATTCAGAGAAGAAGATTTTCAAAGATTTCACTATTTGTTTCTATTGAAAACTGCCCATCCCTGGGGCGGATACAATTTTGACCCCAGGGCAATAATTAATATAACTTTTGTAGAGGACCTGAACATGATGCTCTGTGCCAAATATGAAAGCTGAGCGCCTTCCAGTTTCAGAGGAGAAGATTTTCAAAGATTTCACTATATTTGTTTCTATTGAAAACTGCCCACCCCTGGGGCGGGCCAATTTTAACCCCAGGGCCATAATTTATATAACTTTTGTAGAGGACCTGAACATGATGCTATGTGCCAAATATGAAAGCTGAGAACTTTCCAGTTTCAGAGGAGAAGATTTTCAAAGATTTCACTATTTGTTTCTATTGAAAACTGCCCACCCCTGAGGTGGGGCCAATTTTGACCCCAGGGGCATAATTTATATAACTTTTGTAGAGGACCTGAACATGATGCTATGTGCCAAATATGAAAGCTGAGAAACTTCTGGTTTCAAAGGAGAAGATCTTCAAAGGTTTACTATATATGTTTCTATTGAAAACTTCCCACCCCTGGGGCGGGGCCAATTTTGAACACAGGGGCATAATTTATATAACTTTTGTAGAGGACCTGAACATGATGCTCTGTGCCAAATATGAAAGCTAAGCGCCTTCCAGTTTCAGAGAAGAAGATTTTCAAAGATTTCACTATTTGTTTCTATTGAAAACTGCCCACCCCTAGGGCAGGGCTAATTTTAACCCCAGGGCCATAATTTATATAGATTTTGTAGAGGACCTGAACATGATGCTCTGTGCCAAATATGAAAGATGAGAGCCTTTCAGTTTCAGAGGAGAAGATTTTCAAAGATTTCACTATTTGTTTCTATTTAAAACTGCCCACCCCTGGGGCGGGGCCAATTTTGACCCCAGGGTCATAATTTATATAACTTTTGTAGAGGACCTGAACATGATGCTATGTGCCAAATATGAAAGCTAATAACCTTCTGGTTTCAGAGGAGAAGATTTTCAAAGTTTACTATATGTTTCTATTGAAAACTTTCCACCCCTGGGGCGGGGCCAATTTTAACCCCAGTGGCATAATTTATATAACTTTTGTAGAGGACCTATAGGTGATGCTGTGTACCAAAGATGAAAGCTGAGAACTCTGTAGATTCAGAGGAGAAATTTTTTAAAGGTTCAAATTGTTGACGCGGGACGACGGACGACGCATGACGGAGAACATCAGGCGATCACAAAAGCTCACCCTGAGCACTTTGTGCTCTGTAGAGCTAAACAAGAGGGCCAGAATGGCCCTGAAGCGCTCACCAGACAATCAGAGGAGAAGATTTTCAAAGTTTTCACTTGTTTCTATTGAAAGCTGGCTACTCCTGGGACGGGGCCAATTTTAACCACAGGGGCATAATTTATTTAACATTTGTAGAGGACCTGAACATGAAGCTATGTGCCAAATATGGAAGTTATGAACCTTCCAGTTTCAGAGAAGATTTTCACTGTTTTTACTATATGTTTCTATTGAAAGCTGACCACCCCTGGGGTGGGGGCAATTTTAACCCCAGGTGCATAATTTAAACAATGCCATACAAAGTTCTGACTAAAGGCGATCAACTGTTCCTCTGAACAGGTATGTGTACCCTAGCATTCCAAACTGATTTTTTGCATTTGAATATTATTATAAATTATTACATAATAATTTCATATTCATAAGTTTAACTTAATACATTGTAGTTTCAAGTAATACAATTTCATGTTAAAAATTATTTCATAATTTATTTAAAATCTTTAATTTGGCATTCTGGAGTCTTTACATGATTTACCCTTCTTCTGAACTGTAGGGCAGGTTATAATAATATCATAATGCCAATCACTATTATTAATTAACCCTTCCCTCATATAAACGTGTTTTCACACATTTGAACACAGAGTAGCCCCAGATCAGATGCCTCCTATAGGAGCCATCTGATCAGGGTCTGCTCTGTTTGTTAATGGAATTTGATATATCTGTTCCTTTAGTTTCTAAAATGGCTACAATGTTCCACCTACTATATTTCATTATAACTATTTTGTAGATGAATATTCAGTAGGTTGTGAAATTTGGAAAAAAAAATGGCTACAATGTTCCACCTTCCATACTTCATTTTAACTATTTTGTTCATGAATATGCAGTAGGCATTCAAATTAATAATAAACATAGAACAGGCAAAGGGTTAAGACAGACTAACACTGGCTACAGCACCAGATACAGGTGCACTAAAAATAGCCACTGGTCATCTCTCTACTGCTTGACCTGATGACCTCTTTATGTGCAAAGAGAAGATGCTTAAAAACGCAGTCAGCTATAAGTTTGCTAGAGAACTGGCCACCCTGGGGTGTAGCCAATTTTGACCACAGGAGCATAATTTATATAACTTTTGTAGAGGACCTGAACATGATGCTATGTGCCAAATATGAAAGCTGAGAACCTTCCAGTTTCAGAGGAGATGATATTCAAAGTTTTCACTTTATGTTTCTATAGAAAACAATGCACCCCTGGGGCGGGGCCAATTTTGACCCCAGGGACATAATTTATATAACTTTTGTAGAGGACCTACAGATGATGCTATGTGCCAAAGATGAAAGCTGAGACCCCTGTAGATTCAGAGGAGAAGAATTTTAAAGGTTCAAATTGTTGACGACGAACGACGGACGACGCACTACGCACGCCGACGGACGACGGACATCAGGCGATCACAAAAGCTCACCCTGAGCACTTTGTGCTCTGGTGAGCTAAAAAGTAGGGTGAATCCCCCCCCTTCCTCCTCCATAGATAAGAGTTATTCCAAAAGCAAACACTGATCAAACAACTCCTACAGGAGCAGCCTGATCTGTGTCTGCTGGTTGCAAAGGCACTAAAAGGTTGTAGGAAATTGGTTAAGAATCTTTTACCAGCAGGATTTCCTCTACTCCTCATATCTATTGAAATGTCTCTAACATTTTACAAATGGCCCTCAAAATTAATAGGGTCATTTCTTTACTTTATAGTGAGGGGGATCATAAGGACTCTCAAATTTGGACTTTTTGAAGGGGTCAAGAGAAACCTGTTATCAGTAAAGCCTTCTAGATAGCAGAAATTAATCGGCTGACGTAGGCAAGAAACCTGTGAATGCAGTGCAAATATCTGTCTCATCTTACCAGAATCCAGTATCCTTTGTGCCTTTTTGTCTTTCTTTCTTTTACTGGGTTTGGATTTTTTACCCGTAACAACATCATCATCATCGTCATCATCAATTATCTGGACATCTTCCTCTGAATCACTGAATACCTGGAGAAGGAGGGAGATGTTTCTTCATAGATGTCCGGTCGTGTGAGACATACTAACAGAACATTACTTAGAACAATTCAAAGAGACAGTGTTAAAGTGTGGTCAGAACTGTTTGGTGGAGAAAAGACGATTTTAGTATTTGACTTAGCATCGTGTCTTCATCAGATAATGCTATATCAAAATATTTCATTTTGGATTCAAACCCTACTGCTTCCATTATTTTCGCTAAGAATCAACCACATACGGTTTTGGGCCGAAAAATTAAGATGAAATTTATAATAAATTTCCGAACTACGCTTGTAATCTTGAACTTTGCTTACAATTGAACTGTTACAAACTTACTTGTTTCTTCCTCTTCTGTCCTCTCAACGGTTTACCAGAATCTTTTTTCTTTTTATTTGCATCTTTACTCCGACTTTCTTTACTTTTTTTCTCTTCAAATGTTTCTTGCACACTTTCATCATCAATCTCTATCACATCCTCCTCTATATGTTTGCTTTCCTTCTCTCTTTTGTTCTTCTTAGATTTGTGTTTAATGTGCTCTTTCTCTGACGTTTTCTTCTTTTCCTTATCTACTTTTATACTCTTGTTCCCATTCTCATCATTGTCAACAGCTTCTATTGCTTTTACATTCTGCTTGGATTTGTCGGATTTAAGTTTTGTAAGGGTCCCTCCATTTTTCTCACTAGGCTTTTTATTTGTGATATTGTCCGACTTCTTTGCAGCAGTGCCAGCACCACCGAAGAATTTTCTTATGTCCTGAAAAGACAATATCAGTGAGTAGGCTAGTTTTAACTCTTTACCCGGAGGTCCAGATAGGATAAATTCTCCACCAAACCCTATGTTATGATCACTCTTAAGATTAGAACCATCTTAAGAGACGATTTTAGTCTAAAGAGTGGTCAGTGGTCACACATTGGGTTTGGTGGAGAAATGAAGATTTTAGTATTTGAGTATGCATGTTTATCTGCTGCAGGGCACAAAAATTAAAAACAATTCACTCGTCCTACAATAAAGACAAAGAAGGCAACGCAAAATACTGGTCCTGCAATATAGACAAAGATGAGAAAATTACATGCCGGACGAACGGAAGAGTGAATTTTTGTCCCTTGTTGCTCTGTTTACCAGATAGAAATGCCTTTTCATCAGTTGCAAACAATGTAGACCCAGATCTGACAGCTGTAGATGTCTGATCAGTCTGCATTAGCTTATAAATTTATATAGATCTGATTCTACAGTTTCTGTCCTTGTACAGCCATATCCCTAATGCGATTACAAAATTCTAGCTAATTAATATTCATGTCAATTTTTTTTACATGAATATTCATCATGTACAGACTACAGTCATTAATTGGCTATTCCTATCCGAGTTTTTACAGGAGGGCCACTGACAGTGTTAATTTTTCTGCAGACATTTCTGACAGATGACAGAAACTCAGTGTTGACCCATATCACTGCTGAGCATGGCTTGACTGAAATTTGCAGTTTGGATTCTAATCTGATGCATATGTACCTTCATATGTGGTTTGTACTTGAGAGTTAATTGTAAGATTGATATGTACAGTACTTAAAGAATGCTAGAGCATATGAGGTGATTATGTAACACTCTCACTGACTAGCTAGTTAAGGGGAAACCTTAAGACTGTAGTTTCTACTGTGAAGAAGTCTATACATACAGGAAAGGGCCAATTTTAACCCCAGAACTATGATACTTATATAAAACTCATAAATGTATGCTAAGTAAATCTATGCTGTATACACCAAATATCTAAGCTCTGGAACATGTAGTTTCTGACAAGAAGATTTTTAAAAGTTTTTCCTATGTATAACTAGTAATCCAATGGGCTGTTTAAGCAGTCAGCTACAAAAACCTGTCCATCCCTGGGGTGGGACCAATTTTAACCCTATGGGCATAATTTATATAACTTTTGTAGAACACCTGAAGTTGAAGCTATGTGCCAAATATGAAAGCAGAGAAATTGAACCTTCTAGTTTCAGGAGAAGAATTTCAAAGTTTTCACTATATGTTTCTATTGAAAACTGAACAACCCTGGGGCGGGGCCAATTTTGACCCTAGGGCAGTGATTAATCTAGGTCTGCGTCCTGCGTCAGAGACGCATTAAAATAGCAAAAAACGCATCATTCTGAAGTGTAAGCGTCCTGAAGGACGCATTAAAATATGGCTGCGTGTAGCCGTTGAAGTTAATTTCACGTAGTGAAACTACTAGAACACCGTAGCGATATCAACATCCGACTGTTGCATGTATTTTACAACAATGATTTTGATTGGCTAGTATGCAGCAGGATGTTCGTAATGAGCCAATGAAAACGTTCCTTTTAAAATGGCAGCATCGAAAGACCCCGGATAATCCAAGATGCTGCTACCGAAAATAGTCTCTAAGATCGACTCAAATCAAACGATGTTAGGTCAATTGTGTCCCAGTGACATGATTTCAACGTTCGTGGATCAAAATAAGGATCCCGAATCCGATGTAATGGAGGAAAATAACGACTGTAAGCTTAAAGAGAGAAAGAGTTCTGACCAAAGTGGTTGGCGACTTACTCCTAGTTGACTTCTGTTAGGCAACGGATGGTCGACTTGATTTCATGTTTTGCTGCATATGCGACAAATATCAGGCCAAACATTGCATGGTAAATGTACACACTATCAAAACGCTATCGAAAATATCATTTTGTTGCTTCGTGCCAGGTAAGTACTCCACACATGGGTATTCTGAATGGTGGTATCGATCTACTTTCGGTTTTGACAATATTCGACATCCATGCTGTCTTAACCCTTTCCTTCATGTAAACGTGTTTTCACACATTTGCAAACAGAGTAGACCCAGATCAGACGGCTCCTATAGAAGTTGTCAGAAAAGGGTCTGCTGTTTGCTAATGGAGTTTTATAGATAAGTTTCTTTAAAGTTTCTGAAATGTCTACAATATTCCACCTTCCACATTTGATTATAACTACTTTTTCCATGAATATTCACTAGGTACAGTACTGGTACTTGGTATAAACAGAACAGGGAAAAGTTAACAGCTCATTGATGAGACTAGCCAGGAAACTTGGTTATACTTATAACTATAATGCAATAAATGTTCCAAAACTAGAATGTAACTGCAGAATTACGATTTAACATCAGTTTTCTTTTAATTTTATGCTTTGGGACTCATCAATTTAGTTTGGGACTCATAGTTTTCCTGTGGGACTCATTGTTTTCAGATTAGTGAGTCCTGGGACTCATGGTTCAAATTTCTAGATTAATCACTGCTAGGGGCATAATTTATATAACTTTTGAAGAGGACCTAAACATGATGCTATGTGACAAATATGAAAGCTGAGAACCTTCCAGTTTCAGAGAAGATTTTCAAAGTTTTACTATATGTTTCTTTTGAAAACAAGGCACACCTGGGGCGGGGCCAATTTTGACCCCAGGGGCATAATTTATATAACTTATGTAGAAGACCTACAGATGATGCTATGTACAAAAGATGAAAGCTGAGAACCCTGTAGATTCAGAGGAGAAGATTTTTAAAGGTTGAAATTGTTGACGCCCGACGACGCACACCGAAGGACAACGGACATTACAAATGAAATACTCCAGCTAAAGCGAAAGTTGCGCAAATCTGAGCGTCTTTGGAAAAAACACAAGGAGCCCGAACAGTTTGAAACCTTTAAAGCAGCAAGGAATGAATACAGTTGTCAATTAAAAAAGGAAAAAAGAAAATCTTTGAGTGAAAAAGTCATTGATTGTAAGGGTGACTCTAAAAAGTTGTATCAATTTGTATCTGATTTGACAGGAACTAAATCCGAAAATCCACTGCCTCCTAGCGAAAGTGAGATTACCCTCAGTGAAGACTTTGCCGACTATTTCATGAACAAGATACGGAACATTCGAGATTCTTTGAATTCTTTTAAAAACTTTGAGCCCATTCAGAAAGATGTTGTACAGTTTACTGAATTTGAAGAACTGAGTCAAGAAGAAATTAGAAAATTGATAAACGAGCTCAAGACAAAGTCATGTGAATTAGATATTCTGCCTACAAAGATTCTGAAATTGTTTTTAGATGAACTATTACCTGTTATCACAAAGTTAGTTAACACTTCATTGAAACATGGTGTTTTCCCATCGAAATGGAAGCAAGCCATAATAAGACCGTTGCTGAAGAAAGTAGGATTGGAACTAGAACTGTCAAATTACAGACCCGTAAGCAATCTTTCCTTTCTGTCAAAACTTATTGAGAAAGCTGCATTGTTTAGACTTAACATCCACATAACTGACCATGACCTTCTGCCCAAAAACATCCTGTATTTGACGTATTGCCATGACCAAGACTAAAACGGCAACCATCACAAAATTAGCATGCTGTCTTACAACTCATTAATGAGACTAGGGGGTCCCGTGTGTCCGACTTCTCAAAAATTTCAGGCCTAGGTGCAACACTGGAAGCCAAGAGTTCCGTTTATCTTTATTGCATAATCATGATAATGATGTTGTTTATGGATTTGCCATGACCAGACTGTATTATGACAAATCTTGTTACATTCCAATTTCCTTATAGCTCGTGTCATGAGATTGGTACTTGTACTAAATGTGCAAAATACAACTGCCTTCTATGCGAAATCACCTATGGGGTTACACCCCCCCCCCCCCCAAAAAAACATCCTGTATTTGACGTATTGCCATGACCAAGACTAAAACGGCAACCATCACAAAATTAGCATGCTGTCTTACAACTCATTAATGAGACTAGGGGGTCCCGTGTGTCCGACTTCTCAAAAATTTCAGGCCTAGGTGCAACACTGGAAGCCAAGAGTTCCGTTTATCTTTATTGCATAATCATGATAATGATGTTGTTTATGGATTTGCCATGACCAGACTGTATTATGACAAATCTTGTTACATTCCAATTTCCTTATAGCTCGTGTCATGAGATTGGTACTTGTACTAAATGTGCAAAATACAACTGCCTTCTATGCGAAATCACCTATGGGGTTACACCCCCCCCCCCCCCCCCCCCCCCCCCACTGCATGTAGGTAGGGAATTTTAGGAAATATAGTAATTAACTGCCATTGACAAGTTATAGTACTTATGTGTTTAGCTTTTGAAATAATCTTCAATTCAAACCATTTTGTCAGATACTGGTTGTTATCATCTATCGGGGTTCAGAAGCAGGAATTCATTGTCAGCAATATTTTGCTCTGTTTTCGCGCCAAATAACGTAATGCGCTTGCGCGAAAATTTGACGGTTTGATAAATTACGGACTAAAATATGGGAAGATCTAAAATGCGGACGCGCTTTACGGACGACATAGATATTATTGGAAAATGCGGACGATATAGAATAAAGAAGGATATCGGGAAATGCGGACGACATAGAGTAAATAAGGGAAACGGTTTCGCTTGTATGACTGCTAATATCCAGGCACCTTTTTAGGATAAGAATTAAAGAAATATTTTTTTACTTTAGTATGTTATAGAAATATGCAGAAATGTATTTGTAATTTTTGTTAAAATCTAAGCGTTACCATGATGAAAATGATTTCACGAGAAATGTTAATGATGAATATACATGATTTCTTAGTATACTAATTTATGATTGTTTTTATTACCTTCAAAGTGATTTTGACTTTTTAATGTTGCTTTGATTCTGAATAGTGTACACAGTTGATATAGATAGTCATTTGTAATTGATAGTATTTCCCCCATGTTTTTCAGTTCCCATCTTCAGGAAGTCTAATTAATACAGTCCCCACCATTCCTATGCAGTCCTGATTTTCTGCAGAGATCCTACGCTGTCCGTAGTGTCCCTTCATAGTTCATAATATCCGCTGTGTGCTATATATTTTACACAGCTACCGTAGATGCACTGTGAAATATATATTGTCCGCAGTGTGCTATTAATTTCTATATCGTCCGTGGACTCGATGAACCGACCATAATACCATATTGAAACTTATTGGAAAATGCGGACGACATAGAACAAAGAAGGATATCGGGAAATGCGGACGATATAGAATATAGAAGACGTTTGAGTGAAAAAGCGGACTCATTTATTTTTTTGTTCCTTATCCGTGTAATATTGTTATGAGGTAAACTTTTTGGAATTGTACCAAGTGAAACACGATATGTCCAGTAATAAATGTGCCATATTGTATTTATGACTATATGGAAATAAAGAAAGCTGCATTTTTGAAGTTCCTTTGTATATAATGAAAAAATTGAAGATGGAATTATACAACGTCTAGGTATTAGCGTGAATTTACTGTCCCTGTTTTCTATATTGCAATTATATGATATTTTTTTTTTACAATTGTGAGTTCAATCAAAGGACGCAATTGTTAGGTAATTCTCACACCCTCGGAAATATCTATCATAGAGAACAGTGTATAGGATTAAAGACATAACGCATTGGTGCGCAATGAAATAGCTTAATGAAATGCAAGTGTGAAAGCAGTCGGCCTTTTTAACAGTAGACATTAATTGGGTATGGACAAATGGGGAAGATTGTCAAGGTCAATTGCTTGTTAGTGACACATAGACTTTCAATATGCCGTGCCATACTTGTTCCTTATAATTAAATTTTAATTGGTTAGTCCACGCGTGCTATCAGCAGGGTTCCCGTTTACAACATGGTTCTTTCTACCTACTTTGCGGATCAATATTTTACATAAGTATTTCTGCAAGCAAAAATGCAAGTTATTCCCTAAGGCAAAAATTAAATCCCGAGAAAATACAAACACTTAAAAATAAATCATGTTAAAAAACCGCTAGATCTAACACTCTTCAGGTTCCATATTGCCCCTAGTTTGTGTTTAAACTGTTGTATCTTTGTACGTCTCTGTCTGTCTTTTGATAGGCATGTACGTTTGCTGTTCTTTTTTGTCTGCGGGTTTCTAAGGGTGGCCAGCCTAGGGTTTCCAGCATGTCTGTTACTGAGCTAGTATTGTGGTATCTGTTACTCACAAATCTAGCAGCCCTCCTTTGAACTTTTCAATTTGATTGATTTTGTTTCTGTTGAAAGGGTCCCAGACAGTGGATGAATATTCGAGTTTAGGTCTGACAAGTGCTTTGTAAGCGTGATCTGTAACTTTAGAAGAAGATATTTTCAAGAGATTGATTAGCTTTGCTGGTTATAGAGTTGATATGTTTGTCCCATTTAAGATCATTTTGAAGGGTGATGCCTAAATATGTTGCACTATTAACCTTTTCCAGGGAGTGACCATGTAATTTATAATGAAAATGAACAGGAATAATGAAGAAGATTAAATTATGTATTCTGTTTGATATTTCTTCTTTTTCCTTCAAGTGTTTGTCTAACTCGGTCATAAGCTCAGATTTTAGATACTCTTTTAATACCGGCACTTCTTCTGTCGCAGTGCTTTTCATACTACATGTACCTTCGATATTGTCCACCCTGTTTTCCAAATCACCGAAGCGTGAGGGCGTTGGGATTTTGAAGTCTTCAGCGTTCCCTAAACGATATCGGCACGACTTGGATATAACATAATTTTACCCCCAAAACTACCAGCTCCACATAACTGATTTGGATAAAGGGCGAGGGGTTGCACTCCATGTCCATGATACGCTAAAGTCAAATGAGGTCAAATGTTTCGAGGAAATTGGATTTCATGAATCATTATAGTGTTCAATAAATTTAAAAAAAACCCAACATAGACCAATTATTGATTGGGGCAATCTATAGAATACCAAACAGAACATCTGATAATAATGAAAAGCCCAATGTACTGATAAAAACAGCAACGAAACGTACGTGTTCCAAGAATGTATAGGAGATACTTATATTACACAACATGCACATAAGCCTACGATATTCATGCTAAACGAAATTGAAAGCACCTGGACCTAATATTCATCAATGAAGAGGGCGTGGTTGATAATATGGAAATATTACAGAGTTTAAGCGCAAGTGATCATGCTCTAACAGTTAGCTTTGAATTGAAATGCTACATTCCCAAGCAGGAGTATAGTTCTCCGAGACCAACTTTGTTTTAAGGGAGACTATGTTGTTATGAGAGAGGACTTATGGAACCATTCTTGGGACTTTAGCAATAACATGGAGGTTGATGTCATATGGTAACAGATAAAATCTAAAGTAAATGTGCTCATCAAGGACTATGTATACTGAAACAGAGTAAATGTTCATTCGGGAAACAATGGATGACTCCAGAAACCACAGTTGTGATAAACAAAAAAGGAAGATCCTGGATAAAATACTTCAACTGCAATAGTGATGCAAATTATAGGAATTACAAAGGAGCAATTAGATACGCCAAAAGATACTTTGAACGTAATATATCAAACAAATGCAAAGAAGAACCAACATTTATCTGGAACCAACATTTATCTGGGGTTATGTAAGGAGTAATACTAAGACTGTTATCTGACTATGGTCTGCTCTGTTTGCTAGAGTAGAGTAAGATAAGACAGTTATCTGACAATATCTGCTCTGTTTGCTTATTTATGTTTCTCTACAGTTTGCGATGACAATGTAGTTCCTTTTTACTGAAATACTTAATCAATTTTCATTTGAATTCGTCTTCAACGGTGTCTTATCATACACATACAATCTTTTCCCTGAATAGGAATAAGAGTCAACACTCTATGATCTTGATAGGATGCATTCACATGAGAATTCGCCCATTATATATATGCTCCTCAGGTCTTTAAAATCCCACGGCAGATATATTTTCCTTTGTATTAAACTCCATAAATACAACATTATAAAGTATCTGCTGTAATCTGATAAATAAATACAACTTTTAACGGCTTTGCAAAACAGAGTAGACACAGATCAGACTTCTACAAGAGTAGTCTAATCACTGTCTGCTCTATTTCCTTACATATGGAATACTATAGACATGCTTCTACAATTTATGCCATGTCTAAACTGTCATGTGTTCATGTGTCATCAAAGAAATAATCTAATCAATATTCATGATGACATTATTTCTTTGATGACATTCATGGATTCATGGAGGAAATGGTAAAGAATTTAACCTGTATTCCTTAGTGAACTCGGTAATTTTTTGTTTCGGATTTCTTTTAAATAACATCACAAACTCCAAGATTTTCATGATATTTATTAATGATTAATATACAATACACGTATATCGTTATTGTAACCTAATAACATCTACAACGTATACAGTAATCGTAACTACACGTGAAAACCATAAAATAAAAACCATAAAATAAAAACCATAAATTTGCACCAAATTATTTGTAAATGTAAAGCTTCCTCAAACCACCACCTTCATCTCATAGAGACAGCTTTTAGCAGCTTTACAAACAGGGTGGACACAGATCGGACGGCTACTCTAGGACCCGACTGGTCAAGGCATGCTGTGTTTGCTTAAGAAGCAATAAAGATCTGAGTGTACAGTATCTGGCACCGTAAACAGTTCCTCAACATAGTATTTCAATATTCATGTTGATTTTATTTCTTCCTGGGATATTGTAGGGCCTATTGTGGCTATTTAAATAAAACTAGAGCTATCACTGAATGTGATTAATACCCCCACAAATGTGACTGTCACATAAAAGATTTGTACAATTCGAAGGGGCATACCTCTGTAAGGAAAAAGGTAAACTGGAAAACTGTAATTGGATGCGCATGTCCTCTTTATGAAAACGCACCATGTCAAGTTCAATTGGATTCCAGTCGACGTTTACTTAGAAAGGGCGTGGAATAAGAGTCAACAAACGGATCAGCACAAAACTTTTAACAAAGGGGCATACCTATGTAAGAAAATAAATCTGGAAAAAATTAACTGGGTGTGCGTGTCCCCTTTATGACAAAGCATCATGTCAAGTTTCATTGAATTCTAGTCTGCATTTACTGAGAAACCGTGCGGAAACAAAAGTCAACAGATCAAAGAACACAAAAAAATTAAACAAATGGGCATAACTCTGCAAGGAAATCACTGAGCTGGAAAATTATAATTGGACGCATATGTCCTCTTTATGATAAAGCATCATGTCAAGTTTCATTGAATTCTAATCAGTGGTTACTGAGAAACCGCGCGGAAACAAAGGTCAACAGATCAAAGAACACAAAAAAATTAAACAAATGGGCATAACTCTGCAAGGAAATCACCGAGCTGGAAAATTATAATTGGACGCATATGTCCTCTTTATGATAAAGCAACATGTCAAGTTTCATTGAATTCTAATCAACAGTTACTGAGAAATTGCGCGGAAACAAACCAACACAAAACATTTAAACAAAGGGGCATAACTCTGTAAGGAAATCATTGAGCTGAAAACTTATCATTGGATGCATATCTCCTCTTTATGATAAAGCATCATATCAAGTTATATTGAAGTCTAGTTAGCGGTTACTGAGAAACCGCGCGGAAAATCTGCTATTGAAAACCAGTAGAGAATCAGCTTTGTAAAGTATATACATGTACGAACAGAGGAGACTTTGACCAGACAGTCCCTGCAGGTGCATCTTATCTGGGTCTGTAGGATTTCGTTTTTCCAACATCATATTTTCAAACCGGGCGTGAACTCACAGCGGTGAGGATGTGAGTGATTGTTAGTCACAGTGACCGTAACCACTCGGCCACGACTTGTCAATGAAATCAAGTTAAAGCGGCGATTTTACTGAGTGATGAAAACATTTGGGTGGGTTGAAGCTTGGAGCAATAACTTTTGCAAATAAGTGGCTTACAAACTTATATTTGGGGTACTGAATATCTGAATTTGAGATGATATACAAAAAATTGTTTTTAACCAAGTAGACAATGAATAATGTTGAAAAACAGTGTTTCAAAACTATGCAAAAGCTGTGGTGACAATTAGAATGTTACTTAGACTAGTTGAAATTTGGCACTAGGAGTGATATAATGATTATAGAATTGTTTATAGTACGTACATAAGATATGATACATGATCTGTATATTATATGGAGTTGTGTTCTATTTTCGTCAAACATAACATAACTATCATTAGAAAGGATCACACTATTTGGCAAGTCTACTGATCATTAGAACAATATATATACATGTACAGTATAATCTGGCTTATCCGACACTTGGTTAATAAAAAAACCTGCTTTATTCGACAATGATGTTCGGTTCAAAATGTTGAATATCATACAGTTGAACCTCGCTAACTTGAAGTCGCTGAAGTCGAACTTACCCTTACTTGCGAGTTAAAATGTGGCTATGCCACGTGTTAACTTTGAAATAAGAGTAAGTTCGACTTAAGCGAATTCAAGCTATCTGAACTCAACTAAAGGAATACTGTTCAGCTGGACTTAAGCGATATCTGCTGTAACTGACACACTGCTTTATCCGTCATCCACAGTTGGTATTGAAGGATGTGGGATAAGACAGGTTATACTGTATAAGGAAAACAAAATATAAACTAATTAACAACATGGCAATTAACATGTGATTGCATATAAGCATGACTCATGAATAAAACTTGGAGCAGAATTTGTTATGGGGGGATAAAAAATATTATAGGAAGGAAACATGACTGATGTTAAAGTTAGAAGTTATTCATGGACAGATTTAACTGTTTTTGCATTTACTTTATCACTGAAATAGGATATAGTGAGTTTTGCATCGTAGTGCAAATAGAACTGAGTCTGTGAATAATGCATATTCATGTAACATGCTTATATCAAGTGTACAGGTGCAGATATATAACCATTAAAAACATTTTTTTTAATAGTATGGTATGAAATGAAAGAAGGTGAACATTTGAAGAACACTTTTTTATATAAATATGCAAACCCCTGTGATGTGACTACTTAATGAAATCATGTTGAAGCAATCATTCCATTGAGTGGTCAAAACATGTGGTTTGGTTGAAGCAGGAAGCAAAAACTTCAGTGAAAAAATACAGGCAAATGTCGATATTTCGACATCGCTAAGTCGAACTAACCCGCTAAATTTCAATGATTTGTACTCGTTTAACATATACATTGGGAGACATGACTGTAATGTATAAATTAATAGCAGAAACGGGGGAATGTTTTAATAGCCCCGATGCATAATACCTGTGTATGACACCAATAATACAATTATATACGTCACAGATCAATGTTATTCATTTGCTGAAACACACTGACGTAGAAACCATTATCACATTAAGTGATGTTCATAAGGCATACAAACTTCCATACTTACAGTCTACATGAAATTATTCGAGTAGGTCGACTCAATGCCCATTAACTATTTCACTCATATTGTCCCCAAATTAAGAACAGGTTAGTATAAGATATACATTTAAATTGAAGCACATTCATGCATAATGCTGAATTATCCAAAACGGTCAACAAAACCACGAGTAAAAGGTCTCAACAAAATAACTTTACCAAAGCCAAAATGATTTTAAACCAAAATCACGACAAGGGCGTATCGCCGTGACATCACGTGCACCTGTTATCTTAGCCGAGGAATGCTTGGTGGGCAAAAAGACTGACAGCTGATATGTAAACAATAACAGAAACATTTACAGCACTTTGAAAACTCCTGTTAAAATTAATAAAAACGATTATGGTGCAATCGTTAATGATAATTACATCGATAATACGTGTAAAGCATAAACATGAACCGAAAAATGATTCTGGAAGATGAATTTACACGATACAAAAATCTTTATTTGGAGTTGGTTGTACAACAAATAACACGACAGGTCTACAATAAACTATTTGCCGACTATGTAACAAAAATAATGACAGTTTAACATGACAACCTGTGGAATTGAAATATATAAGTTTTTCAAAGCATGGGTAATACACAGTGCAAAATTATAATCAGAAAAAGTGAAATATTGGTAAAATACACAAGTATTTTTAAAACTGTATTTGATAAAGGGTCATGTCTAAAGGGTATAATTGATTAGAGTTAAAAAAGTACATGTATTTCTAAAGATGTGTCACAAAGTTCCTATCACAGGATACGATACTGCCAATCATAACAAAAACGTTAATTGTTGCAAATTCATAAAAAATCATAAGTCGTGAAATTTCACTCAGAATTAAGAGTAATACACATATAAATTGACTGGGACCCTTTACTCCGTGACTATTCTTTTAAGAAATATTGATATCATGAATATTTATTAAATTATTTTTTATAATAGCATATGTACTGAGGATGTTTTGGTATTGGAAAAAATCTGTAGAGTCAGATCCGACATAAATTCATAAGAAAACGGAGAATACCCTGATCCGGGTCTACTCTGTTTGCAAGCACGTGAAAAAGCGTCGATGTTTTCGGAACTTTTACTTCTGTTGCCGGGTAATGCCATGTATAAATTTTAGCCGAATTCGTAACTTAAGGTTGGTTGTCCGTGGTTTTTAACCCTGCATATCTGGATCCTTATGGTTTGGATCTACACTGTCTATTTGATGAACATATCTTGAATGAAGTACAAACACACCAAAGCACTAAAATTATGTCAATTTAAAATGCGCACAGTGCACACAGTGTAGATCCAGATCGTGAGGTAAATAAATGAGCATTATGGTTTGGATCTACACTGTTTGGTGAACATATATCCTGGTCAGAGGGTTGTTTATTAGCTGTATATTATTGTCTGGGTCTACATTTTGCAAATGTCAGTACTTTTATTTCCCGGATTCAAAGATTTTAAGAGTATATAAACTACTACTGAAAATGAATTCTGATAGCCAATTGGAGACTATATTATTACATTATACTTACTCAGCCGAAATACTGCTAATTTACTTACTAGACCTAGGAAAATAGTAACGATCAAAGGTGCCAGATGGTCAGTAAATCCCCTAATTTCTCAGCAGGAGACAAGGGTCAGCGATCACACACTGTCTTATCAACAAAGTTATGAACTATTACGTAACAAGAATGCTTCTAATATAACAACTACCAAACAATGTGCCAATTGTCTAAAGTTATGATTTGTTAAACTGCTTCCCTAACTATGTTTTGAATAATTAGATCTATGGCTTAGCATAATTAACCCCAACGATTTAGATATATTTAAATAGGTAGTTAATTGTGAATTATACAGTAAAATCCCGCTAATGCGACCACTTAATGATTTACTATGGGTGTCCTTATAAGCAGGTGGTTGTTTAATGCAGGACAAAAGTAATGCAGAAAGCTCCTAGAGGAGCTTTCTGCATTACTTTTGTCCTGCATTAAACTACCACCTGCATCTAGCACCCAGAATTATACCTCTTTTAGGTGGTCGCATTAGCGGAACTTTACTGTAGTTCTAAAGATAATATAGATTGATATGATCTAGATCTATTCTAAAATACTTTTACTAGATCTGCTACGGTACTGTGCAGTAGCCAGAAAGACATTATGAACGCCATGAGACTGCATATCTGAATATCAAGATCTTATTAAAATAAAACGAGAATTAAAATTTTAAATAGTGTTGATCTAAATTATTCGACATATCAGGCATGTCAAACACATAAATCTAGAATGTCTCCTATTTCAAAGAAAGGCCAGATCAAGGGATCGGGGTTTTTTTTCAAAGTTCAGCTGGAAGGTTATAGGGCCGATAAATTCAATCTTCCTGTTCCTAGAACTTAAACATAATTGTCATTATAGTCAGAGGATATAGTAAATGTACATAAATCAACAATTCATAACAAACACAGTCGTTAAATGATGTGTAGGCTAGCTATTGCTTTTTTAAGTAGCCTTTACATAGGGACACATAAGTTTTTATTGGTGTGTTTGCCAACCAGTTAACTGCGAATGCGCGAAATCGACGGGTTTGTTTACAAACAGAGATTCGCCCTTATATATCTAAGGGTGCTAAGAAAATATGAGAGAAAAAAAAAAAAAGCTTCCACCGGGGATCGAACCAACGACCTCGCATTACCTAGTCCATCACTATAACCCCTGCGCCACGCTGACAGCTATGCTCCAATGGTGGTTTTAATCCTTTATACCTAACTCACTGGCATTTTCACTGACACTGGTACATGGCAGCACGAAGTAAATACAGATTTACTTCGTGTTGGCAGAAAAGAAAGAAATAACCCCGACATAAATACGGTGAGCAAAATATATGAATCAAAATAGATATGATAAATGAATATATCAATAAAAACTTGTTTCACAGTAAACAACAACAACTTAGCCACGAACTGTCATTTTTTCCTACACATTTTAAGACCGCAGAAACGCACAGCCCAGAGCACACTTCACAAACCATATCAGTATGCACGGCCCCTGGTGGGGGCCGTGCAATCACAGTAAAATCCCGCTAATGCGACCACCTAAAAGAGGTATATTTCTGGGTGCTAGATGCAGGTGGTAGGCCTAATGCAGGACAAAAGTAATGCAGAAAGCTCCTAGAGTAGCTTTCTGCATTATTTTTGTCCTGTATTAAGAACCACCTGCTTTTAAAGACATCCATGTTTATTCATTAAGTGGTCGCATTACAGGGGTTCTACTGCATTTGAGAAATTTGTGTTCGCATTTACATCACAAATCAATCACAAATTTCTCAGGGCCAAATGCCAGTTTTTCATATACATATAACACAAGCGAGGTTTTTACGCAAGCGTAAAATGGCTTTAAGCAGGATAGAAGAAAATGAGGGAGCAATATTGTTTAGTACTTTTAATTAACAGATACATTGGGAAAGCATGGCTGTAATGTATAAATTAGTAGCAGAAACGGGGTAATGTTTTAATGAGCCATAATGCATATTCATTTGCTGAAACACACTGACGTAGTAACCATTATCACATTGAGTGATGTTTACAAGTAGAATTAATTTATGATAAATCACAAAGCTTCTAGCACCATACGAAATTCACCACTAATTCCATCAAACACTTCACATAACTACTGCTAAATAGGCATACAAACTCCCATACTAACAGTCTACATGAAATAATTCGAATAGATCGACTCAATGCCCATTAACTTTTTCACTTATATTGTCCCGAAATTCATAAGATACACATTTAAGATTACATGCGCAATGGTGAAATATGCAAAGCGGTCAACAAAACCACGAGTAATAAAAAGTCTAAGCTAAATAACTGTACCAAAGTCAAAATGCAAACCAAGGACGTATTATTTTATGCACAAAATGGTTTTAAAGTAACTAATTCACTAGAATTCACTGAAATTGGGTTATGGCAGAAAAGAAATAACCCCGATAAAAATATGTGCCCACGCTAGGAAAAATATATGAATAAATATAAATAAAATAAATAAATATATATAAATAAAAACTAGTCTCACAGTAACCATGGTTATCAAAATGATTGGATTTTATAGAAAAACAGGAACGCAGTAAATCATGGTCTTTACTCAAACCTCTATAAGGTTGGGCTGCTTTCGAAGCCCAAATGAAATCACTGTTCTCATGTTGATGTTTTAACCGTTTCCCTGTTCAATAATGGTTTGATTCTCCGATTTTTATCTAAGCCGCACAATGAGAAAAGATGCTTTTCGTGTGATCCAAATTGACAGCCGCATCTGAGAAGTCCAATGTGAACATGACAGTTTACATTTTTGTATTCATAAGCATCTGCAGTATTTTCTATCATGTAGGCCCTGGTCAGACAACGAGTCTCTCAATGGACAGTTGGTCTGTGTCTAGCTTCTCATGGCACGACTTATGTATATATTTAACACTTTCCAGCATAAATACGCCTTTCTACGCCTTTGCAAACAGAGCAGACCTAGATGTAGGAACCGTCTGATCAGGGTCTACTTTGTTTGCTTATAAACTAATATAGATATATATGATTCTACAGTTTCTGCAATGGCCAATCATTAGTGTGTCCATGTGACATTATAAAAATAATCTAATTAATGAATTAATTTCTATGATATAATTATTTCTTTCATGGATATTCATGGAGAAAATGTTGAATATAATTATAATATTAACCATCATCCCGCTATGTGAGACCTGACCCGCGACCTGGCCCGCATCTGCCAAACAGAGGGGATCCGGTGAGATACAGGACAGCTCGGCGTCTCATCAGGATCCAAGCTGTTTGACACTCGATCAATTATCTCAAAAGCTATATATCATGGAAAGTGGTTAAAATTGCGCACATCATATTTTATACAGCGAGGTAACGGTTTACATAGCTGTCTCAAAAAGAGAACTGATAATTATTTCCCTTTTAAATATTCATGTAAGAAATAATGACACCAGGAATATTTATTAGCTGACTTTTTATAATAGCGTATACTTATAGTTTGGGGAGAGAGACTATACAGTCGGATCTGTTATAATTTAAAAAAAAAACCAACCAAAGCAGACCCTAACCAGATGGTTCCAGGTCTCCTACAAGAGTCGTCTAATCTAAGTCTGCTCTGTTAGCAATAGTGTGAAAAGGCGTTTATAAATAAATGTGAGGGAAAGGTCTAAATCATAGCTGAAATATGGGACTTTGTTATTATACTTTCACGTGTTTTAATAGATGGCTACTAATACTTATGTAAAATGTGCGTGATAATGATTTCACGAGATAGGATATGATCATTATAAATCGTTTAGCTACACATACCCATATATAACTTCTCATGACATAATTTTAATATAATTAACCCTTTTGGCGCCAAATTTATAGTTGTCGTCTGCAAAGGAATAAAGCACAGATATAGAAATAGAAAATGAGACAAAAAGTTAAGTACATGGTATAATGGAAGTGTGAACTGCACCATGACACATAGTATGATGGAAGTGTGAACTGCACCCATGACACATGGTATGATGGAAGTGTGAACTGCACCCATGGCACATGGTATGATGGAAGTGTGAACTGCACCCATGACACATGGTATGATGGAAGTGTGAACTGCACCCATGACACATAGTATGATGGAAGTGTGAACTGCACCCATGGCACATGGTATGATGGAAAAAGTGAACTGCACCCATGGCACATGGTATGATGGAAGTGTGAACTACACCCATGACACATGGTATGATGGAAGTGTGAACTGCACCCATGACACATAGTATGATGGAAGTGTGAACTGCACCCATGGCACATGGTATGATGGAAGTGTGAACTGCACCCATGACACATGGTATGATGGAAGTGTGAACTGCACCCATGGCACATGGTACAATGGAAGTGTGAACTGCACCATGACACATAGTATGATGGAAGTGAAGGACGGAAGTGTGAACTGCACCCATGACACATGGTATAATGGAAGTTTGGACAAAACATTTTGTAAGCTGGAAGTGTGAACTGCACCCATGGCCCATGGTAAGCTAGAAGTTAGAAGTTTGAGCTGAACCATGATAAACAAAAACTAAATTGAATGCATGAGCTCAAATGTGAGCTGACCCCATGTTAGGATGGAAGTGTGAACTGCCCCCATGTCCCATGGTATGGTGTAAGTTTGGCCTGAACCCATGGCAGGATGGAAGTGCGAACTGGACCCATGGTATACTGTATAAGAGGTAAGCTTGATTTGTGCGTGCGTGCGTGTGTGTGTGCGCGTGTGTGTGCGCGTGTGTGTGTGAAATAAACCCTTGTTAGACTGGAAATTGCATTCAACACATGCTAGACAAACAGTATTTACTGAATCCATGACAGGCTATAACTGACAGGCCATAATCTAAGCATCTGATCAATATCTCCGAGGTCCTTTATAAAAGAAATGCTTGGTTGATTTTCACAAGAACTCTCCTGTCTTCGCTCAGTCAGTCAGAGTGCCGTTAGATCCTAGACGGTAGGGCTGGTACAGAGTGGAGCTGGAAACTACATGTAGTTCAATAATCAAAGCACGTAGCTACGATGACTTGGGCAGTTTGGGGGCATTGTTGAGAAAGTTGATAACCAACAACATGTCGATAAGTTTCAGCACATACTGGAAGCGACACATCTTTCGAACTTCTGCAAGTAAAAGTGTAATATCGAATAAGTAAAATAACAAAATAGTCTTAAGTTCAAATTAGACACCTTGTCGCCTCTGTCGACCCTGGTTATATTCATGGAGTCAATGTGTGGGGGAGGGGGCTAACGATCACTAAAGCAACTAAAACAACCATTAAATAAAATTTTCAAAACACCGGCGGTGGTAGCTTAATGCAGAATGAAAGCAATGCAGAAGGCTTCCTAGGAACTTTCTGTATTGCTTTCAGACTGCATTAAGCAGCCACCTGTGTGCAAAATGCTAGGAGCTCCTTTTAAACAAAGGTGCCCGACGCATGCTTGGACTCACCCATGGAAGAACACCCCCCCCCCCCCAAAAAAAAATAAAAAAAAAAAAAAATAAAAAAATAAAAAAAAAATAAAAATAATTGTGATCGAAGTATGTTAAACTAGCCTAAAACTATCTATTTTAACCTTAAACCACTCCGAAAAACAAGAAAAACGCGACCCGGAAAAAATTTCCTATCGGGTCTATATATGTATTGAAAGGTATCTAAAGCCTGTCTCACACAGAACACGGTTGGGCACACGGTTCCAATACGGTATACTCGGTTATACACGGGTTGACTGGTACGAGTATTGAGCTCCAACCGTGCCTGGGGATGATTTGGTACGATTTAGACTCGAATGTAGCATGAGTATGTACGAACAAAGCACGGATATACTCGGTCAAGCAAGGTTTGTCACGGTTTGAACACGATTTGCAAAACGATTTTCATACGATTCATACGATTGTTGTACGGTTCCAAGTACGGTCTAGTACGGTCTGTTACGGCCTAGTACGATTAAACACGACTTTTACTCGATTAACTGGACATTTACAGGGTTTACATACGGTCCTACCGACTTTTGTTCGAGTTATGCTCGAATTATCACACATTCGTGTATGTTTTGATATGAATTGACTCGTTTTGATGGCTTGGCTTCATAAATGTTCGAACTTTCAACAGAGAAGTATAGGAAAATGGCAGATGACAGAATAAGGGAATTAGAAATCATGATAAGACTGATAGACATTGAGATTATGTCGGCCTGAAGGCGTGAGGGGAGACAAGAACAAGTCAACAGAAGGAGAAGAAGAAGGAGACAAGTTTGGACAAGAGAATGGCTCAACAGAAGGGTCATGTTTGGTGCAGAGTTTTGTACAGACATAGAGACCATGTCTGGTCGTACTTGACCATGTATAATTCGTACTTGAACCGTATTGGTCGTATGGCGATCGTATGAAACCGTATTGGTCGTATGGCGATCGTATAAAACCGTGTGTACACTCGTGTGAATCGTGCGGTGATCGTGTGACATTCGAGTGTTAATCCGGGTGTTGGATGTAGGACTTGGGAACGGTTTCACACGATTCCATACGATTTATATACGATATTGACACGGTTGAGCTCACTCTTGGAGTGGACTTCATGTGCGGTTGTATATACGGCCTCGTACGGTCTCACACGGTCTTGTACGATCGCTAATACGATTATACACGGACATGGCACCCGTGTCAGATTTTTAAAAGTTTTAAAAATCATACACGGCTTTCACGGATACACTCGAATGGCCCGAGTGTAACTCGGATAAGGCCACGGTTGGTTCGGTTGTATGTACGGTTTACACGGATGGCCAACCGTATAAGCCGTGTGTTCTGTGTGAGACAGGCTTAACTACGACAGATCAGCTGCGGAAAATACAACAGTCATGTTTTTCAAAGTCTTACAGCAAAGCCAATTCACAACCGATTTGAATCATTTTGGTCTTGATCCGTTCCAAATTCCATATGCTAAGCGGCACAATTAGTGCTTTCCTTAAATATTGCCCCGTCTTGTCGCTGCAAGACCGAGAATTTGAAAATACGCTAGAGCGAATCGATGTGACTCCCGCCAGGATGCATAGAAGTATATAGGGGGATCTGTATTCGTTAAACTTTTCAGCAAAAATGCGAATTATGCTGAAACACATTCGAAAAACATTCAACTTACCGCAGTTAAAACGGTGCTGGCTATTTGTAGTCTGCTATAAGGCGCCAGTTTTCTTTCTCCTACTTTCGTTTTGAACGAAGGTGGCCAAATCGCTGTGGCCCGGAAGTAGTAGTGCATATCGAATAGTTTATGAGCCGGGTCACAGCAAAATGGTCGCATCCGTTCAAAAGGAAAGTTGGAGAAAGAAAACTGGCGCCTCGTAGCTGACTGGAAATAGTAAGCACCGTTTTAATTGCGGCGAGTTGAATGTTTTTTGAATGTGTTTAACCATAATTCGCGTTTTTGTTGAAAAGATTAACGAATACAGATCCCCCTATATACGTCTATGCATCCTGGCGGGAGTCACATCGTTTCGCTCTAGCGTTTTTTCAAATTCGCGGTCTTGCAGCGACAAGACGGAGCAATATTTAAGGAAAGCACTAATTGTGCCGCTTAGCATATGGAATTTGGAACGGATCAAGACCAAACTGATCGAAATCGGTGTTGAATTGGCTTTGCTGTAAGACTTTGAAAAACATGACTGTTGTATTGTCGGCCGCTGATCTGTCGTAGTTAGGTACCTTTCAATACATATATAGACCCGATGGGAAATTTTTTCCGGGTCGTGTTTTTCTCGTTTTTCGGAGTGGTTTAAGGTTCAAATAGATAGTTTTAGGCCAGTTGGACATACTTCGATCATATTTTTATGGATGAGTCCAAGCATGCGTCGGGCACCTTTGCTTTTAAAGCGTGTTTATTGGAGATACCTCGGTAACTATTATTCGCCAGGATGGTGTAAACGGACAAGGAGTGTTGATTCTAATCAGACTCCTGTGCCTATATTGAGTATATTCACTTACATTTTAGGCCTAAAATTGAATAAGAGTAAAAGTGCAACTTTGGATACTGCTGTAAATTAGCAGTTTGTTAATTTTTTTGTCTAATTCTCACTGTGCTTGCTAACATGCGAACTAGTGGCTTAACCCTTTTCACCATGAATATTCTTGTAAGAAATAATGACCTTATGAATATTAATAAGATTAATTATCATAATTCAGCACAGGATTTGTATGCCCCCAACGGCGGGCATATAGTAATCGCATTGTCCGTCCTTCCGTCTGTCCGTCCGTCAGTCCGGCAGTCCTTCAATATTACCGTCCGTCCAAAATTTCGTGTCCCTTCTATAACTTTTTTTTTATCTGTGAATGGATTTCAAAATAACCTGGCACAAATGTTCACCACACAAAGACGATGTGTCGCGTTCAACTCCCTGGTCCATGTGTCAAAGGTCGAGGTCTTCTTTCAGGGTCAAAGGTCGGGGGCATAAGTGTTTCACAAACACACTCTTGTTTTACCATGGCAGAAGCTGTAGAATCATATCTACATGTATATTATATCATACGCAAACAGAGAAGACCCTGATCAGATCCTGATCGGCTCGGAGCCGCTCCTTCAGGAGCCATCTGATCTGGGTCTACTCTGTTTGTAAAGACGTAGAAAGTCGTAATTATGTGTAAAGGGTTAAATAAAATGGTGAATTAACAATAATATTTCTTATTATGATTTTCAAATAACCAATATAAACCTTTAGCCAATGAATATTCATGTAGAACACTGACACAATGAATACCAATTACATACATATGAACACAGAAATTTTAATACATGGTGAAACTGCGGAAGCCAACATAAACGAGGGCTGTTCCAAAAGTATCCAAAAAAGTTTCATAACTTATTTAATAATAAGGCTATTAATGCATGTATATATTTTTGACCAACAATATTTGATACAGTTGGTACATAACCCGAAAAAAACACCAACAATGATCCAAATGGCACTGATGCAAAACTCACAGTCACTATTGCAACATCAGCTATGGTCTGTTTCGGGTCTATTGTTTTTTCAACAGCATTGAAAGGCGTATCTATAGAGTATAAGGTTAAATAAACTGACTTGCCTTCACCTCGAATTCTTCATCAACGTCTACCAGCAGCCATGTATACAAGTCTCGGTTTTCAACTGTTACATACGAAACGTTAATGCTGTTTAAGCCATCTTTTTCCAGGCGTGCACTGTACGATATCGACAGCTTGGATCTGTACAATAAACAATACAGATACATGTACAATAAACAATACAGATACATGTACAATAAACAATACAGGTACATGTACAATACAGATACATGTACAATATCAAAACAGATACATGTACAATAAACAATACAGATACATGTACAATAAACAATACAGATACATGTACAATAAACAATACAGATACATGTACAATAAACAATACAGATACATGTACAATAAACAATAATACAGATACATGTACAATAAACAATACAGACACATGTACGATAAACATTACAGATACGTGTACAATAAACAATACGGATACATGTACGATAAACAATAATACAGATACATGTACAATAAACAATACGGATACATGTACGATAAACAATACAGATACGTGTACAATAAACAATACGGATACATGTACGATAAACAATACAGATACGTGTACAATAAACAATACAGATACATGTACAATAAACAATACAGATACATACAATACAGATACATGTACAATAAACAATACAGATACATGTACAATAAACAATACATGTACAATGAACAATACAGATACGTGTACAATAAACAATACAGATACATGTACAATAAACAATACAGATACATGTACGATAAAAACATTTACAGCGACCAACAAAAGAGGTACAATATAACTTGTTATAACTGACCGGTCATTTATTGAACGTAGGGGTCTTAAAAGCAGGTGGTTGCTTAATGCAGAGCAAAAGAAATGCAGATAGCTCCTATAGAAGTTTTCTCCATTACTTTTGACCTGCCTTGCAGATCAATAATTCGACCTGGTTTCATGGACCCTTAAGACAGGTTCTACTGTATACTTAGACCTGTTTTCATGGACTCTTAAGACAGGTTTTACTGTATAATTCTGCGGTTTTAAGGCAGTGGTAGCTTAATGAGGGAGAAAAATGATGCAGGAACTTTCTGCACTACTTTATTCCAGCTTTAAGTCTTTTCATGATAAATAATTTAAATAATAAATAATAAATAGTTTAATAGTTGTCGTCTGCCCAAAAATCGTATGCAACATCAAAACCATTAATTTTCTGTCTGAACTTTTGCAGTAGTTGAGTCTGAGTGATAAACAGTTTGGATCACAGATAAGGCCCCATGTTTTGTTGGACCTGATCTGGATCCACACTGTTTGCATAGGTAATAAATGGTAAATGGTTGGAGAATCCACCTAAAACCCAGTATAATAACCATTAAATAAAGAAATATAGGGGTAGCTTAATGCAGAAAGAAAAGCAGACATCTCATATATTTATGGGCTTTCTGCATTGCTTTCATTCTGTTTTTAGCAACCTCCTGTATAAAATGCAAGAATGTAACGCCTCGTGAGCGTTTATTAGAAATTCCACGGTATATAATATTAGAGTTGGCACCCACCTGCTAAGATATATTTTAGTATCCGAGGCAGATTTCTCGTGTTCCAGTGCCTGATACACGCCGACGTCCAAGGGTGCCCTGTTGAACATCTTAGGAACCTTTTTCAGCACCCTGCATGCATAAACATTAAACCGTGAGTACATCTAGACAGTTGTCCTCGATAGAAAACATACAATTGAACCTTTGTCAGCACCCTGCATGCATAAACATTAAACCGTGAGTACATCTAGACAGTTGTCCTCGATAGAAAACATACAATTGAACCTTTGTCAGCACCCTGCATGCATAAACATTTAACCGTGAGCACATCTAGACAGTTGTCCTCGATAGAAAATATACAATTGAACCTTTGTCAGCACCCTGCATGCATAAACATTTAACCGTGAGCACATCTAGACAGTTGTCCTCGATAGAAAATATACAATTGAACCTTTGTCAGCACCCTGCATGCATAAACATTTAACCGTGAGCACATCTAGACAGTTGTCCTCGATAGAAAATATACGGTTGAACCTTTGTCAGCACCCTGCATGCATAAACATTTAACCGTGAGCACATCTAGACAGTTGTCCTCGATAGAAAATATACGGTTGAACCTTTATCAGCACCCTGCATGCATAAACATTAAACCGTGAGCACATCTAGACAGTTGTCCTCGATAGAAAATATACGGTTGAACCTTTATCAGCACCCTGCATGCATAAACATTTAACCGTGAGCACATCTAGACAGTTGTCCTCAATAGAAAATATACAGTTGAACCTGTCTTCAGCGGCCATCAAAAACAGGTCTAACTAGAACTATAAGCCACAGGCTAACGAATACCCCCCCCCCCCCCCCCCACCTGGCTGCTTGTCAGAACACCTATCATCAATCGTTGAACATAATTATGTACATCCAGAAACATGAAGAGATTTATAAAACCCAATTTATGTAATAAAAATGACAAGATGTTCAGCAATAAAGAAAAATGTAATATTCAATCCAAGATCAATCACAAACATAAATAAAGCAACTTTTACCAAATATTGTCAAGTCCAAAAAGGGAGATAAGTCTGTTGTTAAAATTCAAAGAAGTGTTATGGCTGCTGCCAGACAATGTCATCCAATAAGTACAAGCAGCTTTGTTTATTTTTGTGAAGTGTCAACTCCAAAGTTCGAAACAAATAGGTACCTTTTCAGAAAAACCTTAAGTGCAAGGACCATAACTCTGGGAAAAATTATTCAACCAGACTGATATTCAAACTTAAGCTGCAACTCACCTAGATTTAGATTTATGTCAAATATAAAGTTAATATCTCCAAGCACTTCCAAAGAAACACCGGAAAATTGAAAATTTGATAAAAAAAAATAAGTTCAAGGGCCATAACTCTGGCAAAAATTATTCAACCAGACTGAGATTGGGAATTAAGCTGTAAATCATCTATATTTAGCTTTATGCCAAAAATAAAGTTAAAATCTCCAACCACTTCCAAAAAAGTCTGGAAAATTCAAAATTTGAAGAAAAAAATAGAAGTTCAAGGGCAATAACTCTGGTAATAATTATTCAACCGGACTGAGATTAGATCATAAGCTGTAACTTATCTAGATTTAGCTTTGTACTAAATATAGAGTTGATATCTCCAGTCACTTCCATTAAAAGTCCAGAAAACCGAAAAACATTGGTAGGAGACTAAAGGGGGGGAGATAACTCCTGAAGTAATTGTCCGATCATAATGAAAATATGCGGTGCACAGGTTTATATGGTCATATGGCTATACATGAAGTTTCAACAAAATTGAAGCAAAACTGTAGAAGAAGAAGGCCGGACAAAATTGTGTCCACGGACGGACAGACGGACGGACAGACGGACGGACGGACAGACAGACGGACAATCTGATTCCAGTATACCCCCCCAAACTTCGTTGTGGGGGGTATAATTATGGGTCTGTAAAACAGGTGGTAACTTAATGCAGGTCTCAAGTAATGAAGAAGGCTCTTAGGAGCTTTCTGCATTACTTTTGCCCAGCTATAATCAACCCCTGCTGTTTAAGATTCATGTGTTCCATAAATGAATGGACAGCACAGATTATACACGTAGTTGTATTCCATTTTTAATTCGAAATTGCAATCAGAACATAGTGTTAGTATATACATAATGTTGTGTTGTTGAGAACATTGTGTTAGTATATAAATAATGTTGTGTTGTTGAGAACACAGTGTTAGTATATACATAATGTTGTGTTGTTGAGAACACAGTGTTAATATACTAGTATACATAATGTTGTGTTGTTGAGAACATAGTGTTAGTATATAAATAATAGTGTGTTGTTGAGAACACAGTGTTAATATACTAGTATACATAATGTTGTGTTTTTGAGAACATAGTGTTAGTATATACATAATGTTGTGTTGTTGAGAACATAGTGTTAGTATATACATAATGTTGTGTTTTTGAGAACATAGTGTTAGTATATACATAATGTTGTGTTTTTGAGAACATATTGTTAGTATATACATAATGTTGTGTTGTTGAGAACACAGTGTTAGTGTACTAGTATACATAATGTGCTGTTGAGAACATAGTGTTAGTATATACATAATGTTGTGTTGTTCAGTCTTTGTGTTAACACTTTGCCTGTTAAGCGTGTTCTGACTCGCATATGTATATAGTTTGGATACAGATGAGACACCGAGTTACTCAGCGTCTCATCAGGATCCATACTAACATATTGGAGACTAAGCAGACATAATTTTCATAGCAGGTTAAAGATTTACATAGAATAACAGTATCCACACTCAACGTTATTTCAAGTAACCCTTATCCCGCATAGAATAACAGTACCCACACTCAACGTTATTCCAAAATAGCCTTTATCCCACATAGAATAACAGTACCCACACTCAACGTTATTTCAAAGTAACCCTTATCCCGCATAGAATAAGTCCTCATTGTTTAGGTAAAGATCTAGAACTATTTTTGTGGTTTGTTGGGATGGTAGATTGTGTTGAAATGATAGGTGACATAGAGGATATGTTGCGAGTTGTCTTTTAAGATCACATGTTCCTAAACGAGCCTTAGAAAATGTCATTAAGCGAGCCTTGGCGAGCTTAATAACATTTTCTTGGTGAGTTTAGGAACATGTGATCTTAAAAGACAACGAACATCAGATTCTTTTTCTCACATAACAAATAAGTGTATTTTTGCCGGTTAAATGACATGTAAACATCGGTATCCATGGTTTGACGTTATATCTTATGTATGACGTCATATATACGTTCTAAAGTGAGCTTACACATGCTACAGATAAGGGAATCTTAACCCGTTGTTCTAACTCGGAGATAAGGGAAGGTATTTGAGAAATATAGATCTAGATCTAGTAAAAAGATATTCAATAAAAAGGTCAAAATATGGCCTGGGTGTGCCTTCTGGCCATAATGACACATCTGGTGTCACAATAGCACCAGCTGTGCCATTATGGCATGAAGGCACACCCAGGTCAAAATATGGCCTGGGTGTGCCTTCTGGCCATAATGACACATCTGGTGTCACAATAGCACCAGCTGTGCCATTATGGCATGAAGGCACACCCAGGTAATATTTTAATCTCTTAATAAATGCGATAGAATTGTATATGTTAGTGAGACTAAGAGAGAAAATCGGGAGAGATGGAAAGAATATTTGAGAGATGTAAGAAATGAGAGAGAGAGAGAGAGAGAGAGAGAGAGAGAGAGAGAGAGAGAGAGAGAGAGAGAGGGAGAGAGAGAGAGAGAGAGAGATAATCATATAAACAGACATTTTGAGGTCGGTAGTCATAGCAGTGATGCTGTTAGATTTGTGATTTTGAAATAGAGGATCTTAAATGAGTGTTCTTGATTATTGGATTTATTAAATTCGTCTTTTTAAAACGATAAAAAACTCGCTAAAGCTCGTTTTTTATCTTTTAAAAAGACTCATTTAATAAATCCAATAATCATGAACACGAATGCAAGATCCTATTTATAACATAACACACACAAATGTTATTTGCAGCCAATATTTCAGCAGTAACGTGGATTGTTATAAATTCTCCTTACATATAGAAATGATGAATGAAAGGTGTTATTAGGTTCGCTAGGTAACTGGGACAAAGTAGGTCCAAATTTTCCAACTTTATTTTTTACTTACTGTCATATCAACCAGGATCTAATTCAGACCTCTCTGGTATTCAAGTTAACTGTGATAGTTTATGATACAAAAACATACAGAAACACGTCAAAATAATTTTTGAGTTACAGTTTTGACATACATAGTTACAAACACGTCACATTATGACGTCATTGTACACAACATGTGTCTATGTTAAGCGCGCCATTTACATGAAGACCTACATATGTAGTCGCCAACACGTCCGACACTCACTGTCAATGGGATTCGAAATGCGCCTTCGTTTTGGTATATTTGAGCCCTTCATTAGTGTTGTATGTATACACATGGACATGGACATTTCCACCGAGAAAAAAAATCTCGATTCAAGTTCAGTGAAAATGTTTGAAATGGACAAAAGATTCAGTACGAACTGCTGCATAAAATGTGTTGGAACAGGAGGAAGATTTTCGCGATCAGCTGAGTTAGTGAGTATAGCATATTTGAAATATGTTTGTGCTGTGCTGGATTCAGATGACTATTGTTGTTGATTGATGAGATATTTGTATGAGTAGAAATCTGCATAAACAAAAGGACATGCGGTGAAGAAAATGCAAAGTTGAGGAGGCATTTTAATTTAAATGTAGAATTGATTGTATGGGTCAGAGTAGCTGGTAGGTCTTTTTTGGCATACATTTTGTATATGATTCCTGACAGCGATTACAATTTGTATTATTTTATCGAAATTAAGGCGCAAGTGCCAACAATCCTTTGCCATCTATCGTGACTCAATCGTGGACAGGTAGGTCGACCACCGTCCGCCAGTTTGTTTGTTTTGACAGCGCGTATGAATCGTTCGAATGTCATTCGGTCGTTCGAATGTTATTCACTAGTGATTATATGCCCATGATTATCAAAAAATAAATGATAGTGTTACGTCACGCTGAAGCCACGTGTTATGTTATAAACGGATATATTCACCCGGAAGCTCATTCTGAGAGTGATATATCCTGATATATTCACCTGGAAGCTCATTCTGAGGGTGATATATCCTGATATATTCACCCGGAAGCTCATTCTGAGAGTGATATATCCTGATATATTCACCCGGAAGCTCATTCTGAGAGTGATATATCATAAGATCACAATTTAGGTCTATGGGAGTTTTGCATTGAAGGATATATTGAGGTATAATAATTCAAAGTAACCCTTATCCAGCATAGAATAACAGTATTCAAACTCAACGTTATTTCAAGTTACCCTTATCCCGCATAGAATAACAGTATCCACACTCAACGTTGTTTCAAGTTACCCTTATCCCGCATAGAATAACAGTATCCAAACTCAACGTTATTTCAAGTTACCCTTATCCCGCATAGAATAACAGTATCCACACTCAACGTTGTTTCAAGTTACCCTTATCCCGCATAGAATAACAGTATCCAAACTCAACGTTATTTCAAGTTACCCTTATCCCGCATAGAATAACAGTATCCAAACTCAACGTTGTTTCAAGTTACCCTTATCCCGCATAGAATAACAGTATCCACACTCAACGTTGTTTCAAGTTACCCTTATCCCGTTGTTACAAATGTCTGCTCATTTTTTTCATCTGGTTCAATGCTGACCACTTCCAATTCGACGAAGCTTTTAACCCTTTACTCCATAAATTTATACCTCTTTCTATGCATTTGCAAAGTGAGTAGAATCAAATCTCAAGCTTTTGATTGGTCAGATTTGAGTTCTCAAGCTTTTGATTGGTCAGATTTGAGCCGTTGGCTCAAAAACTTGAGAATGAACTCAGACTCAACTAAACGTTTTATAAGCATGGACCCAGATTCTACAGTTTCTGCCTGGGCCAATGCATCATGTATATAATCATCTGCTAATAAATAGTCATCATGTATATAATCATCTGCTAATAAATAGTCACGATGTAATTATTTTTACATGAATAATAAACAAGGAAAGGGTTAAGGAACTAGTGACCAAGTGAAAAGTCACTCGCTTTTGGGACGACTGACGAGTTACCACTATTGATCCAAGCTGTGTGCATATATGTGACATGGGCCGCGGTTAGCGAGCTATGGGGTAATTCAAGTTCTCAACAACGTTGTGATTTACCCGGTGTCTCACCTGCAACCAGAATGTTATCGTATTGTAACTAAATGCATTCACGAAACGAACACCGATATATACATTGATTTTTTCCGAGGTTGAACGATTGAATTTTCTGGCGTGATATGGCACGAACTACCTTTTGTACAGGTCGTCATCCTCCTTTCCCCAGCCATAGAACAGATTGCTGCAGCCATTTATTGACCGGAATGCCTTTTCTGAAAACCCAACCACACCACCAAAGTAAGTCTTGTACAGCAACCTGGAGATAAAACAACCATTTCTGTAGAACTTCCACTACCCTAAATATTGGCCATATACAGCAGAACCTGTCTTAAATGGCCATATATTAAATTGGACGAAAGTACATTAAAAATCAGGCGGTTGCTTAATGCAGGGTAAAAGTAATGCTGAGAGTTCCTGTAGGAACTTTCTGCATTACTTTTGATCTGCATTAAGCTACCAGTTGCTTTACGACCCATAATTAGATCTCTTATTTGACGATCGCTTAAGGGCCCAGTCCCACTAGGCCTTACGACCCCTTAAGACCTGTTTACGATTGCTACCGACCTCTGGTCGCCGATATTCGTACGAAGGTCGCACGACAAGTCACTGTTAATCGCGGGTGATCTTCAGTAATCGTTGGTAATCCAATTTCCAATCGTGCGACCAATTTCAGTCTTATTTCAGTCGTAGAGATGTTGTTGATCATGTACAACAACCTCAGGGCCCAGTCACAATTGGCCTACTACGACCACTTATGTCCTGTTTACGATTTCAAGCGACCTCTTGTCGCAGATATTCGTACGAAGGTCGCACGACAAGTCACTGGTAATCTCGGGTGGTCTTCAGTAATCGTTGGTAATCTTTTCTTGTCGTGCGACCAAATTTAGTCGCAGAGAGGTTGTTGATCATACACAACAACTTCCATATGATCGAACTAGTCGCCGGTATTCTTTAAGAGGTAACCTTAGAGGGTTTTAGCTAATCGTGCGATCGTCGTACGGAGGTCTCCAACAATCTTTATCTGGTCGTTGGTGATCTTCCCTACAATCGAACGACTATCAGCGACCTTTCTACAATTACCTACGATTGTCGTGCGATCACTGGCGACTGCCTAAAGATTTTCCGCGACTAGGCATAGATCACGTGACCACACAACAGGACGGACGTGATTATGGAACCTTCATACGAATATCGTACGAATACCAGTGACTTGACGCACGATCGTCAACACCTGTCTTACGGTGGTCGCAGATGCATCGCCAATGTGACTGCTAATCATTTTTTGGAATTTAGTCGCCGACAATCACAGACGATCGGTGGTTTCTGAGGTCTCAGAGGTCGCCAGTGGTCTTTAACGATCGCAAGCGCTAGTGGGACTGTAGCATTAGACAAATTCTTCTGCACATGCGTCCGAAAGAACAAGAAATTACAAAAGCGCCACCATGAGCAGATTTGCAAACAGTGAAGTTCGTGATCAGTTTAAGCGATAAAATCTGATATGTTATTCTGGATCTATATCAGCTCTTTCACCCCCACGCACTTTGCCGTCTGTTGCAGATTCCATTGAATGCTTTTCTACACTTTTCTTTAACCTTTTTTTCGATGAATATTCATGCAAGAATTAATGACATCATGAATATAGATTAGATCACTTGTCATAATAGTAAATAGACATGGGAAGTGTTTGCCTACGCATAAGCTGTACAATCATATCTTTATTATGTCATAAGCAAACAGATCAGACCCTGGTCAGACGCCTTTCTACGCCTTTGCAAACAGAGAAGACCCATATCAGATGGCTCCTATAAGAGCCGTCTGATCGAGGTCTATTCTGTTTTTCTTATGGGTATAATATAGATCTGATTCTCTAGTCTCTGCCTTTGCAAACATTTCATGTGTAAATATGCCATTTCAAAAATTAATCTGATTAATATTCATGATGTCATTAGTTCTTACATGAATAGTCACAGAGTAAAAGGATATTTCTTTCCATACTATGGTCGAGTTCAAGTTATACAATAAAGCCTCTATAAAACGCAATTTCATATTAGCATCAATGTTTGTCTGTAAGACAGGAGTAAGCTTAATGCAGGATGGAAGTCAAACAGAAAGCTCCAATACTCATGTATTAAGCAGCCACTGTACAAACCGTTTGAAATAAGATGTGACGCATAGTATTTCTGTGGTTCATCATGGTCTACACTGCTCGACACTATTCTGAGCTTTTTCAAAGAAATACTTTGATACTAGGAATAGGCGACGCGTTTTGCAGACGAAATATAGCTAGTGTTGAAAAGGGTTATTTTATTACCCCTAACAACAATTCAAATGTTACATATCTGAATCAAATTGTATACCTTAAGTTTGATCGGTACATATTACCAAGAAATTGCAGTTAGAAATTTTCATGATAAATCCCATTTCTTGACAATGCCGTCTTTAATAAGAAAGGCCTCGTAATCTAATGACTCCACATCTCAACTCTTAACTGTGATCTAATGTGCGATAATGCACAGCTACACATTTGTTATTTCGATTCTAACACGACTTTGATTTAATAAAACAATACTTTTCCCGGAGAAAACGGCAAAACCGGAAGCGTTGTCAGTGGTTACGCCATTTTTGCTGTTTCATTTACTCTACACGGCTTTCATCCATGATGTTACAAAGTACGAGTAAAGGGCAAACTCTCGACAGAAAACAACAAGTTCAAGTCAAAAATGCTTCATCTTTCACAATGAAGCGAACAACCTCTATGCCAAAGCTGTCGTGTTTACAGATTTAGAAATGTAAAATTACATTTGACTTTGTGTGGTTTGAACATGGAATTTTATTCATAAATTTCGCGTGTGGGGAAATGGAACAGCCTATCGAAATGTCGCGCGTGCAGTTCATTATCACGGATTAAAACACGGTATTCTTTGCTTATACGCCACAGGTTCAGAGTCGTGTTAGAATAATAATTAAAAAACCAATGCAGTTGTAAATAATTTTAAGTTGAAATTATCCCTTTACTCCATTGATACTCTCATTTTGCCGTAATTGCAAATACAGTACCAGATCAGAAGCCCCTAAAGGAACTGTCTGATAAGGGTCTGCTCTACATACGAACTTCCATATATAAATATCTACAGTTCTTTATATTATACAATATATGCATTTGACAAGTAAATTAATAATGTGTAGATATTATACTAACCTGACTCTGATCACCTGGATGGTTTAAAAGAATCCATTCAGATTAATCATTGATTAGGGTTTTGACGAATTTGGTGATTTTGGTTGCAATTTGAAGTAAAGTCTATAGATTTGGAATTTAATACATGTATCAGTAAACACCAATAAACATCCATTATTTCTTACGTGAATATGCAACAGGGAAAGGGTTAAGGTAATAAACCCATAAGCGCAAGATAATCTGTTTAGACGAGCACTTTTAGTACTTTGATTTCTGTTCTATAATGTATATTTAGATTAATTTCGACCAGTCGTTGAACAAATGACTGGTGTTCCATTCAATGTGGTCATTTAAAGCAACAAGTCAATTTATCAAGGACAATTCGGTAACATTTTGGTTAGAAAAACAAAATGCACGAAGTATTCAATAACAAATGACATTATTTCTCTCTGTTTCGAAATTGTAAAGCAAACCATTTCTTTGTTAAGGAGTGATCTCAGTACAAAGTTGTCGGTTCCGTTGAAATGACATTCGATATTGTGACTGGCTTCAAGTCGAAAATAAACTAAAACATGTATTTATACACCGTAATGTGTAGGAGCGAGTTGGGTTTAACCTCCGACCAACAGTATTTCAGTTATTTGCAGACGGCACCGGCTTGAGACAAGTCATAGTGCTGCCTCACTGGAATGCCCCTGGCGCGGGCACATGGCAAGGGCACCCCACCCTGTCACATTATCCTGAAACCGGGTCGACCAGTCCTAGAACTACCCTTTTAATGTCGAGCGTAGACAAGGGAGCTACCAGTACCAACTTTTATCGACTTTTGGTATGTCGCGACCGGGGAACGTAATTTGTAGGATTTTTACTCTTATGTGGGCCAAACTTTAAAAAGCAAATATACGTTATTTCTTAAAACTAGCTTTAAATCGGCACTAAACCGAAAACAATACACTGGAATGTGCATTCACTGAATAGTCCACAACACTCGTGGCAAAACTATTGCACCGGAAATTCGAAAGGATCGGCTATTAATTATCAATAATGTATTCTATTTCTTAATGCAATAATACAATAAAATGTTTATTCTTAATTTCATCACCTATGCTATGTTATTTATACTCTTAATCGATCAGTATATGCAATCTTCAATGCCCAATCAAGTAAACTTTCATTTTCTCAACGTTACAGAAATGACTGCTCCTACCACGAGCCAAAGAAATCGTAAGCATATATAATGCTTAAATGCGGGGCGACAACAACAAATAACAACAAATGACCAGCGCATAGTGACAAACGCAAATCGTATAGTGACACAGTGTGAACAGTGTATTGACAAATGCACAACGTATATTGACAAATGCACACCGTGTATTGATAAATGCACATCATATAATGATAAATTCACAACGTATAATGAAAAATTGTGATCATAAAATGAAAATGAACATGTTATAATTGAATATGTACTCCATTTTACGCTATACTAACAATGCAAAGTAATTCTGCCCATGTTAACGCAGCTATGGCGTTCCATCGTATGTAGTTTCATTAATGAAGTGATGATGATGACAAAGATTACAATGCTAATAATTATGGATGACGATGGATGAAAGATGATGATAAATGATGATGGATACTGATTATGCTGCTGCTGATCATGATGAAGACGATAGATGATGATGATGATGCTGGCGATGATGATGACGGTGCTGTTGCTGCATGATGGTGATGGTTATGATGATGATGATGGTGATGAAGATGATGATAATGACAATGATGATGATGATGATTATGATGATGATGATGATGATGATGATGATGAGCTGCGAATATAACAGCAATACTTACCTGTACCCGTACTTGCTATTGTTAGAAGCAAAATGCATCACGTCAGAACAGCTGTAAATATTGAACTCATTGGTGGGTAACAGGTCAATGTCGTGGAAGATGTAACAGCTGAAGTTTGTGATGTTGGCGGCATACAGAAAACCAGCATTCATCAACAGTGCCCGGTTAAACTGCGATCTGTCAGTCTGGGGTTAAACAGAATGAAAGGTTGAGTGAGCCATGTTTGTGCTGCTGTAAAGCATAACGTTTGCTAAAACTTTGATCTGCATTTAGTTTTGAACTACAGCTGAACTTGGATATCTCGAACCTCAGGGGCCATATAAATTATTTCGAAATAACATGCGTTCGAGTCATCTGATTTGTAATGTGGACAATTTCTCCAATTCCCAAGTTAATGCAACACGTGTGCTTCTAGATATGCTCGGTGATACATTCTAGAATAACTCAGAATTGAAACTTTGGAAGGACCGAACAGTTTAGTTCGAGTTATCCGAGTTCGAGATGTAGAAGTTCAACAGAACTTTGTATTCGTTCAGACGGTTGGGGGGCGGTTAATTGAGTGTCAAATGGTTTGGGTCCTGAGAATATGAAATACTTATGCATGTACATACGTGTCCTCTGAATATCGATTCAACACATATTTTAACTCTTTACTACACGAATATTTATACCATGAATGATACTATGAATGACACCATGAATGATACCATGAATGACACGGGTGAATGATACCACGAATGATACCATGAATGCGAATTCTATGATTTTTATAACGGCATATGAACACAGGACTAGTTGGACGGTAATTCCAAACTGTGCAAACAGTCGGGATCCAGAGGAGACGTCGTGTTAGACGGGGTTAGTCGTGTTAGGCGGGGTTAGTCGAGTTAGTCGGGGTTAGTCGTGTTAGGCGGGGTTAGTCGAGTTAGGCGGGGTTAGTCGAGTTAGGCGGGGTTAGTCGTGTTAGGCGGGGTTAGTCGCGTTAGGCGGGGTTAGTCGAGTTAGTCGGGGTTAGTCGTGTTAGGCGGGGTTAGTCGAGTTAGTCGAGTTAGTCGGGGTTAGTCGTGTTAGGCGGGGTTAATTGGATAAAAAATATCTACAACTCAGTCAATAGTTTATAAACAAAACTTGAACGAATCGGAAGAAAAATGATGCAATAGATTGAAGTTTCAGCTGATTTTACTGCAGAATAAAAGTTAACTAGTATTATAAATACACGTAGAAGAAGTTAATTACTTACTACAGTAGTACATGTCTTAAGCGGTCATACATTTATTGAACATAGGAGTCTGAAAAAGCAAGTGATTGCTTAATGCAGGACAAAAATAATGCGGAAAGGAGCTTTTGTATTACTTTTGACCCGTAGTAAACTACCACCTGAATAACAGACCTATAATTAGATCTCTTTTTTATGGCCGCTTAAGATAGGTTTTACTGTATGCAGTTAGTGAATGTATAGCACGTACAGGTGGCACCATAGGTGGCTGGCTCATAACGTGTGTCAACCCCCCGCCTATTATACATCCGCACTATATTGTCCTACAGGAGCTTTCTGCATAAATGTTGTCCTACATGAAGCTACCCGTGCCTTTACAACCGATAATTAGTGCTATTTCTGGGGGTTCACTCCATACTATTTATTCCACTGAGATAATTAGTGCTATTTCTGGGGGTTCACTCCATACTATTAATTCCACTGAGATAATTAGTGCTATTTCTGGGGGTTAACTCCATACTATTTATTCCACTGAGATAATTAGTGCTATTTCTGGGGGTTAACTCCATACTATTTATTCCACTTAGATAATTAGTGCTATTTCTGGGGGTTCACTCCATACTATTTATTCCACTGAGATAATTAGTGCTATTTCTGGGGGTTCACTACATACTACTTTTTCCACCGAGATAAGTATCGCTAGTTATGGGGGTTCACTCCATACTATTTATTCCACTGAGATCAGTGCAGTCTCTGTTAAAGTCAGTCTTTTTCAATTGCTTGAGGATTGTACGACACTAACTCTTATTTCTCTGTGAAAAAATAATGTCTGCTCAGATTTTGGATCTGGTCAGTTTTATCTTCTTCCGATTCCATCAAGTTTTTTTTTGAAATTGTTGACCGAGTGCCAAACAGCTTGGGTCCTGATGAGACGCCGAGTTACTCGACGTCTCATCTGGATCCAAGCTGCTTTGCAATTTATCTGAGCCAGGTTGTGGATTGAAACATATAACAGCTAAGTTCACATACAACAGTCATTTACTGAGAGTCATTATACTGCCACCATGATAGGGAAAAGGGCAAGTTTTGTGTATTTGTTATGTTAGCTATAGACCTTCTGACATTATTTTATCAGTTTTATTAAACGGATTTTCTAGAATCTTATCAGAGTGAAATACGAATAAGACATTCGCGTTAACCGTTCTCGTGTCAACCTCGTCCTGACTCGCATTTGCAAACAGCTGGGATCTAGATGAGACGCCGGGTTACCCGGCATCTCGGCAGGATCAACGTTGTCTGCCACACCGTCAATAGTTTCTCAAACAATTAAACCTACTAGATATTATTTTTTTTAACAAAAAATGACTGCAATGAAATATTCTCAAGCATTAGAAGTTGGATTTATCAATTTTGACTAGTTTCGATTCAATCAAGATTTTTACCGCGGACAGCGGGAATAGGAGAAATTGCAGTTTCATGTTTGTATAATAATAACTTCTTTATTTCTCTACCAAACTCTATGTTGTGACCACTCTTTGAGACGAGAGTGGTCACAACATAGAGTTTGGTAGAGAAATGACGATTTTAGTATCTGAGTAGGCCCATATATCTGTTGCACTGTATAATAATGATAGCAGTATAATAACTGAGTATCCCAGGCGTCGAGAAGTGCAGTGAACGCTCTAGTTTTCGTGAATGGTTTTTGTGCCAACTGATGAATTTCATAGTTGTTATTCTATTGGATTTTTATGCATCATTTTGTTTTAAATTGTCATATTATGTTCATACTAGCCAAATAAAATTATTATTATTATTATTATAATACTTAACCCTTTACACCAAGAATAGTCATGTAAATACTAATGACGTCACGAATATTAATAAGCGTATGTAATAGCGCATGGACACGTGTAGTTTTGGCCATGACAGGAACCAACAAAGCAGACACTGGTCAGACGGTTCCTACAGGAGCCATCTGATCTGGGTCTACTCTGTTTACAAAGGCGTAAAATGGGCGTATTTATGACATAAAGGGTTAACTACTTTTGCAAACTGCTTGGAACCAGATGAGACACCGAACAGCTCGATATCTCATGAGGATCCAAACTGTTTCACACTTGACGTCTCATGAGGATCTAAACTGTTTGACACTCGACGTATCATGAGGATCCAAACTGTTTGACACTCGACGTCCCATGAATAGCCAAACTGTTTGACACTCGACGTCTCATGAGGATCTGTTTGACACTCGACGTCTCATGAGGATCCAAACTGTTTGACACTCGACGTCTCATGAGGATCTGTTTGACACTCGACGTCTCATGATGATTCAAACTGTTTGACATTCGACGTGTCGAGAGGATCTGTTTGTCACTCGACGTCTCATGAGGATTCAAACTGTTTGACACTCGACGTGTCGTGAGGATCTGTTTGACACTCGACGTCTCATGAATATCCAAACTGTTTGACACTCGACGTCTCATGAGGATTCAAACTGTTTGACACTCGACGTGTCGTGATGATCTGTTTGACACTCGACGTCTCATGAGGATCCAAACTGTTTGTCACTCGACGTCTCATGAGGATTCAAACTGTTTGACACTCGACGTGTCGAGAGGATCTGTTTGACACTCGACGTCTCATGAGGATCCAATCTGTTTGACACTCGACGTCTCATGAGGATCTGTTTGACGCTCGGTAACTAGTTTCTCAAAAGCTTGAAGGATTCTGAGGTAAGTAAAAAGTGCAACGGATAGGGACTTTAGACTGCACCAAGGTTAATGCCTGTGCAACGCCATTCTGCCATGCTAATTGCTAAATACAAAATGCGAAATGCGTTTTGCCAATTGTGTAAATTGCTAGGGAATGTTACAAATGAAAGATGTAAATCACAAATGCGAAATGCTTATTGCTAAATGCATGTTTGCACTACTGACACTGAACAGCGCAATTTTTAAAATGACTGTACATTTGCTAAATGCATGTTTATTTACATTAAAGCTTATTGCTTATTGCACAACTAAATCAAAAGTGTCGCTGTTCAATGCTAGTAGTGCAAACATACATTTAGCAATAAGCATTTTGCATTTCGCATTTGTCATTTACATCTATCGTTCGGAACATTCTGGTTCTTTCCCTAGCAATTTCCACAATTGGCAAAAGCATTTCGCGTTTTGCATTTAGCATTTAGCAAATAGCATGGCGTTCAATAAATGCCAGTAAGATGTTATCGGTGCAATTCAGATATGTCGAAAGCTGACGAATAAACTGCGATTACTTCCGAACTCGCCCGAAAGGTAACGAATACAAATGTAATTACGAGTACGTCGTTTTAATTTGTCACATCATGTAACAACACTGGAAACAAATAATCAGGGCTTAATACACACAGACACGTTCTCAGAATAAAAATACGGACACAGGAGGTTTTGGCCATGGCAGAAACTCTAAAATCATATCAGTATAGTGGCATAAGCAAATAGAGTATATAGATCCATCAAAAGGAGCCGTCTGATCAGGATCTACTCTGTTTGCAAATGCGTGAAAAGGCTTTTATACCGAGCAAACAGGTATGATTCAGATTATACTTGGTTTTCAATTCTGAGACTGCGTTTGTGAGTTGACAGGGCAACCTACTAGCTCCACGATGAATATTCTGTACGAGATTTGTTGTTTCTGTAGAAAGGAGTGCATATGGTGGAGAAATAGAACTCTGTGTTCTGACCGGTCTCTGAAAATAATCAATATTTAACGCTTTACTCCATCAAGATTCATGTAAGAAATATTGACATCATGAATATTACTGTACATTATTGTTTATAATGGCACATGGACACTGGAAAACATATCTAGATTAGTTCATAAGCAAACAGAGATGACCCTGTTCGGGTGGTTCCTATCGGAGCCGTGTGATCTGGGTCAAATTGTTTGCAAAGGTAAATAAAGGCGTATTTATGGAGTAAAGGGTTAAAATGGGTGGATTCTGCCATGAAACACGGTTAACATGTTTTTATTTTGGTAAAACAATACTAAATAAATATTTTCAGGAACAAGAATACCAATTTTCTTAACCCTTTTTACTCCGTGAATACTGATGAGTTGAATTCTTATAACAACTCGTAATTATAAACACGGGGTTTTTACCCTTGTAGAATTTTTAGAATCGTATCTGTATTACATCGTAAACAAACAAAGCAGACCCTGGCCAGACGGCTCCTACAGAGACCCTCTGATCTGGGTGTACTCTGCAGAGGCGTTAAAGGCGTACGTACATGGGGTAAATGATCTGGGTGTAATCTGTAGAGGCGTTAAAGGCGTACGTACATGGGGTAAATGATCTGGATGTAATCTGTAAAGGCGTTAAAGGCGTACATACATACATCGGGTAAATGATCTGGATGTACTCTGTAGAGGCGTTAAAGGCATACATACATGGGGCAAATGATCTGGGTGTACTCTGCAGAGGCGTTAAAGGCGTACATGCATGGGGTAAATGATCTGGATGTACTCTGTAGAGGCGTTAAAGGCGTACATACATGGGGTAAATGATCTGGGTGTACTCTGCAGAGGCGTTAAAGGCGTACATACATGGGGTAAATGATCTGGGTGTACTCTGCAGAGGCGTTAAAGGCGTACATACATGGGGTAAATGATCTGGGTGTACTCTGTAGAGGCGTTAAAGGCGTACATACATGGGGTAAATGATCTGGGTGTACTCTGTAGAGGCGTTAAAGGCGTACATACATACATGGGGTAAATGATCTGGATGTACTCTGTAGAGGCGTTAAAGGCGTACATACATGGGTAAATGATTAACCTGTTACTCCATGAACATCCATGAAGAATATAATGACATCATGAATACTGATTACATGATCGTTTATAATGGCGCATGCACCCAGAAACTACTGAATCAGATCTATAATACACCAAATGTAAACAGAGCAGACACTGATCAGACCTGATCTCCTACATGACCGTCTGATCTGGGTCTACTCTGTTTGCAAAGGCGTTAAAGGCGTGCTTATTGAGTAAAGGAACCGGGCTACAAATGTGCTGAAGTTAATGTGGGTTTAACCCTTCGCTTGCCATTCACGTCAATATACCTACCTGTAAATAGTGAAGACCCAGATGAGACAGCTCCTGCAGGAGCTGTCTCATCAGGGTCTGCACTATTTACAAGTTGATTGTGCAACCAGTGCACTCCACAGCAGTGATTGCATAGCGAAATACTTGTACACAGTGAAGATATATGCAATTATAAAACAGGGCATGGATCCGTAAAGAAGGAGAAATGTATTTTAAAATTCAGCAAGAGAAGGGTTAATACGACTTTAATAGTGTTGTACATATAAAGCCAGTGATGTACATTTAAAGCCGTTATAGAATCAGGGCAACTAATGTGGATTTCGTTTTGTATCCGAACATTCCTTCCGGGCATGTAGTGGTTATAGACGGCAGAATGTGTCTCTTTACTCCATGAATATTCATGTAAAAATAATGAAAACATGAATATTTTATTAGCTGAATTTTTATAATGTAAATTTTAAGCGATTTTTTCATAGGCAAACAGAGCATGCATACCCTGGTCAGACAACTCTTATGGAAGCCGTCTGATCTAGGTCTACACTGTTTGTAAAGGTGTGAATTACAGAAAGGCGTATATACGTATACATGCAGTTAGATCTATGAGGTACACGAGGGAGAGGATTAACGTGGCATGTATACATGTAGTTACTTTATAAACACCAATGGCGTTTGAACAGACTCTGTCTGCCCTGGGTCTACATTGTTTGGAAATGCCTAAATATTTTTCTTTATGAAGAAATTGGTCCGGATGTGACGTGATACTTATATTATTGATACCTTTCGGTGATATTAGCCGTATTCGACAGGCCCTGTATCAATAAGCAACGAAAATAATAAGTCGAAGACAACACGCGATGAGCAAAGAACAAGAAAAAAGTGAACGCTGGTTGAAAACCGTTGAGATCGTTGAGTAACGCTGAGATCGTTGAGTAACGCAAGGTAAAGTTAGTCGATGAACTACAAGAGTACCGCGTACGGTACATGATACGCCCACTTGCAAACTTTCTCTGGTTCAATATGACTTATAAGTCTTCATATTTTCTAATTTGTGCTTCAGATCTTGATCTCCATATTAAGGTGATATTATATAAAACAAATTTGAAGTGAATATCTTATTAAATAACTAGAAAATTGTGTCTGTAAGACACAGTGATACCCCCGTGTGGGTGCTTGCCTAGCTGTACGTAAAATTCCTAAGTCATTTGACTTTGACCTTTGGCTTGCGGGCAGCATGGGCCGGGTGCATAATGAAAGTATGGATGGTGTTGAATATGTATATGCAATTCCATGCCAATAGCTACAGTGGTTATGGAGATATGACAATGAAAAAACTGTGACAAAACACTGCATGTAAAATTTCCAAGTCATTTGACCTCGACCTTGGGCTTGCCGGCAGCATGGGTGGGGTGCCAAATGATAGCACAGATGGTAATTGATGTGTATGTGAAGTTTCATGTGTATAAGTGTAGAAATTACTGACTTGTAACACTTGAAAAACTGTGACATCCAACTGCACCTAAAAGCGTGACACACGGACAGACGGACGGACAGACAGACAGACGGACAGACGGACGGACGGACATGTGCAAAACATAATGCCCCCTGACTATCGTCAACGGGGACATAAAAAGTTATGACCATTCTCATATTTGCATGTTTTCGTAAAGTTCATGGGCCATAACTCTGTAACGACATATTGAATGAACCTCAAAATCAACTCAGCTTCAGATTTTGTTGCATACAACATTTGTGTGAAGTTTCATTAATATCCGTTTAATAGTTTTCCCAGAAAACAACAGACAAACTTAAAGTTGACCGACAAACAAAGCAACGAACACACAACGTTCAAGGGCCATAACTTTAAAAATAAAATGACATATCATAAAACCCGCAATATATTTGAAAATCAATATTAAGGTAATATCATATAAAAAATTGAAGTAAATATCATTTAAAATGAAAAAGTTACGGCCATCCTCATATTTGCATATACATTTGTATATGTATCTGCATTATTTTTTAAGTGCATGGGCCATAACTCCGAACCTCAGAATCGACTCAGTTTCAGATCTTGATGCATTAATCATTTGTGTGAAGTTTCATTAATATCCGTCAAATAACGAACAAACAAAATGTTGACGGACGGACGGACGAACGAACGCAAGAACGAACGGATGGATGGACAGGGCCACCACAATATACGATCACCTTTATTAGGTGGGCATATAATAATTTGATTGGTTGAATTCAATAGGTGGGAGACGTTCATGTGACGGAATAGCAAGAAGTTAGCCCAGTCAAATACTACTAATGCTAACGGCATATCAGTTCTTCGGTCCTGTTGGTTTTAATAATATGCCATGGAGAAATGTGACCTCCAGGGTTAACCCAGATCCGGGGTCCGTTTTACTTAAGATCGCACGACTGGCATAATCGTGAGTTCTAAGATACAACGATCGCAACTACCAGTCGAACGAATTAGCCTAATTGACCTCATGCTAGAATGTATGATAATTGAACGAATTAGCCTAATTGACCTCATGCTAGAATGTATGATAATTGAACGAATTAGCCTAATTGACCTCATGCTAGAATGTATGATAATTGAACGAATTAGCCTAATTGACCTCATGCTAGAATGTATGACAATTTCGGCTACATTAGAACCTGTCTTAAGCGGCCATGAAAAATATGTCTAATTATGGATCCGTAAGGCAGGTGGTAGCCTAATGCAGGTCAAAAGTAATTAGGAAAGCTCCTGTAGGAGCATTTGTATTACTTTGTCCTGCATTAAACAACCACCTATGTTCAATAAATCAATGAGCGCTTAAGACGGATTTTACTGCCCATGTATACTTATAGAAGATGGCTGTCGTGAATGGGGACTACGATACGCTTTATTCTACGATCTTTACTAAAACGGACTCAAGGTTGAAAAAAAAGGTCTGAAAACCAATACAGTACAACCCCTCTTAACCGGACGTAATAGTTAGTATAATATCGTTCTTGGGGACAGGTGACAGCTCAATGCAGGATGAAAGTTAGGGGCTTCCAGTCTGCATTAAGCTGTAAAACAAATATCAAAATTCTGACGAGGAACATGGAACCAGGAGGTCACAATTCATTGCAACGAATTTATACGGGGATTTACAAGGTACCTGAAAGGCACTATGATAGCAACAGTGCTGTTGGGCTTGCAGTTGGGTGGGCTGTATGCACCCCCGGGCCGGACCAGTCTCAGTATGGAAGAATTCCGATCCACCTCGTCGAGTCTTTTCTCAGGACTAACATTATCTCCTGGCAGAAGAGAGAACAGAGAATTTACAATTTACTTGATAAATATTGACACAATATTATTCCTATTATGAATACCAATTAATTTGATAATTGTACAGTGGAATATCGATATCTCAAACTCCAATAACTCAAGTTTCGATTTAATTCGCAATAAAAGTTCGGTCCCTTCCCAAATACGTAGTACATTAAAATTCACCACTGTATAATATATCCATAAAGATATGCGGCAACATGATGCGGGTCGCAAGTAATGGTGAATACTCCTGTCACCTCAAGAAAGTTTCCAGATTAGAAATCGGACGCCTCAAACTCACGTTATCTTGAGGTAATGTGTACATGTATGTCCCCCCCCCCCCCCAAAGTTTAAAGTATCGAGGTTCCATTGTATTTGATATGTAAATAGTTACATCTGTTACCATGGCAAACAGTATATAATCACATACCCTATACATGTAAGGTGACCACTCCTTAGAATCGTCTCGATGAGACGATTCTAAAGATTGGTCACAGTATAGGGTTTGGTGAAGAAATGACTATTTTAGTATTTGGGTACGCACCTTTATCTATATCTCTGCAGATCTGTGACATTTAAGAAAATACAACAGAAACTGTACAGACAGTTTCTACAGGAGCTAAAATCATTATTATTATTAATATTATTATTATTTATTTAATAATAATAATAATAATTATTATTATTATTATTATACCACATACATTTATATAGCGCTCTTTTCACGCAGGATATGTGCGTTCAAAATCGCTTCACTTGGATAATTACATGTACAAAACAGGGTATATTCATTGCATATAGACTATTTAAAACAAAAATATATTTAATACATTGTACAAAAATGTACATATATATCGATAAGAATAATAAGAATGGAATCGATTTAGAATCATAGGTAAACCCACATCCTATTTTCCCTAAGTTTATCTGCCTGTGTCATATTTTGCTCTATTACGGTATATTGTGTCGACGCTCTCAGTTCACCAAAAAAAACTCGAATGTAACAGTCTATCCACAGTCTTAGTACGTCACACAGTTACACCCCAAAACCACCTGACTTGGGTGCATGTTATACCGGAATATGACAGTTGGGTAACAGAATAGGTCAATTTGTAGTTCATGCATATAAACTAAACAATGCAATACAAATACAAAACCGTTATATACACCCAACATGCAACCCTCTCCAGACAAGCACTATTCGATCCGCTATGGCAACGAGGGATTACACAAAGGATAGCCCGTTTTGCTACATTCCTCCATATTTATTTTAAGGTATTTCCAGCAATGGCCGTTTGTTTACTTCCTTTCAATTTGACCTTCATTTTAAAAATTGATTAAATCTATTTTCTGCATTTGTTTTAATAAAGTTGTTAAGTAAAGGTCCTAGGGTATTTCATAAATGTAAACAACTTTTTAAGAATCAAATAAAAGCTTTAATTTTTACCTGAAAATGTGCAAAAAAGAGGTGTCATAATTATACTCACTTTTCCAGATTTCTTTTTTTTTTGGTCAAAAGTGTCCTTCCAAATATCTTCTTTAGTCCTGTTGGTACATTAATAAGTCCTTATTATATGACAAATGTTCCAAATTCACTTTATCCCAACACCACTATATTTCAATTATAGCAAATTGTCCAATAAAAATCACATGTTTGCTATGATTGAAATATAGTGGTATTGGGAAAAAGTGAAATTGGGACATTTATCATATAATAAGGACTTATTAATACACCAACAGGACTAAAGAAGATATTTGGAAGACTACTTTTAAAAAAACTAGAAAAGGGAGTTATATAACACCTCTTTTTGGAATATTTTCAGGTAAAATGAAAGTTTTTATATAACTCTTAAAAAGTGTTGTTTAACATTTATGAACTACACTATAGGACCTTTACTTAATAACTGTATTAAAATAATTGCTGAAAATTGTTAAACATATAGATTTAATCATTGTTTTAATATGAAGGTCAATTTGAAAGGAAGTACACAAACGTCCATTGCTGGAAATACCGTAACGGAATTATAATAGGGTATATCTAAATAGTAATTACGGAGTAAAATGCCCTATTATGGGAACCCGAAAAACTTAGCCAAAGAAAAGCTAAAGAGGGCATCCCATATACTGTTCCTACAACATATCCCATAGACAAAAACGGCAAAGGAATCATATTGGACCAATTGACAGTTGACACTGATTGAGACACACTATGCTGCATCGGACCGTACATGTTTAACGGCACACTGCCTCCATTATGCCACCAAGACTCCCAATGTACAAGCGCGGTATAGGGATGCTCTGTTTGACAACAGTGCTCCCTCCAGCACTGGCAACTGGACATGCCCGAGGCACCAAGCATACAGGGATGCCCCGTTTGACAACAGCGCTCCCATGGTATCGGATACCTGGGCAGGGGAACCCCGCTGACACAACACCCGCACATACAGCAAGGGGATTCCCTATAAATCCATAGAAGATTATGGATTATGATTTTTTCACTCCATATTCTTCGTGACGAAACTAAAACAGCACGCAAAGTCCAAGTATCACTTTTAATAATCCTACAGTTCACAGCAATACAGTGCCACAATTATAACAACTCACAACTAACTTTCTCAAAGAGGCCTTATATAGGACCAGTGACTCCGTCAGCTCCGTCTGCTCCAGTAGCTCCGTCTGCCCCGCCAACTCATGCAACTCGTGCAGGAGTTCGTGCAACTCGAAATACAAATGGCAGCGCCCCTTGACAAAAGGTTTACGACTGTCATAATAATGACGGAGTCATACCCAAGTCACCACAGGAGCTGTATTAAGCTCTAAATGAGCACAAATACTACAGAACATTATGTTTGAAAGGATGGGTTCAAAAGTGTACCAACAGTTATAAGAGAGTGGCAGGAACGACACGCTGTGGCTAATGCAGCAGTTATGATAATTGATAATTATTAGCTACGTTTCCTAAACTGTTGGGGAAATGCCTTTTCAGACATTTTTTTGAAACATGCCAGTGAGCGTGCGTTTCTAATTCCTGATGGTAGAGCATTCCGAAGTTTCGGAGCTGCGTGCATGAAACTTCTCTCAAATGGGTTAAACTGTTTGTAAAAAGACGGGATTGCCAAGTAGAGGGTTGACCTTTTGACGCCTTGCAAACAGAGAAGACATGGGTATAGTAGCCGCCTGATTCGTCACGAGAACACTGACATGGTCAACACCACTGCTGTCTAAATGCTGACGAGAGTATGATGAAGATCAGAACCAAGAGGAGCTGAACAAGTATTTGGATAGAGTATACTCATGTCCCTCCAGTACTGGGAGTAAATCAGGAATGTTATTTGCCAGGTTAACGCATAGAGTATCGCTACGAAGCATACTATTTCAATGTCCTAAATACATATAGCATAGAAGGAAGAACACTGTACAACTCTACAATGCGATTATATTATTAGTTATACATATCATTGGCGGGGTATCTGACTTTTTATTCCCTGCTGAAGAAAATTACATGCATTTTCCTCAGCAGGTTACCCCGCCAATGATATGTATAACGATTTTATTACACTGCAAAGTGATCTTCCAGGAGCAATAGTTTCTCAAAAGATTAAAAGAATCAGACGTTAGTAAACAAATTCAGTAAATCAGAGATTAAGCAGGCACTATTTTTCAGCATGAGAACGGTTAAACCTAATTGAGGGAATAGCGCCATTCTGGGCGTTGGAACAAGCTAGACAGCACTTTAAGTGTGTGTAATGTGCATTTGCATAAATAAAACCTGAATCGAATCGGGCGATGACTGTCTTTGTAAAAGCGGGGATTTGGGGCTAATCGGTACGTGCACTAGCACTTTGACAACATTTGAAGCTGCGCAGCAGAGTAAGATATTTGTCATGTATCGGGGTTCTGTTGTTGTAGATCTACATTGAGAATACTTTACAATAATATGCAACAACTATAACAAAATGTTGCTCAATGGATTACTTTATTCCGCTCCAAAGTCTAGTTATTTCGTTTGAGAGCGGTTGTTTGGATCGAATCGACGAAGTGCAACTGGTCGGCCATTGTTTTGTTGTAGCAAAAAAGCGAGGTCTTCGACGGGGGAAATTCCATTGTTACTGATGACTCCGTATATATTAAAAAATACATCAGATACACGACTCTATATACATGGCTAATTGACCAATCAAAATCGTGGATTTTACTTTGCAGTATATTTATCTTCTATATCGCGACTGCAGTTATCATACCGGCGACACGTAATGTCCGAGTCGCACGAACTTGACACAGCCACAGGCATTTCTATGTTTATATATTGTCGCTTAACAAAGCCGACTGAAGTTCTTGATATTATTGGTTCTACAATCCATTATGCAATGAACACTTAACCCGCTGTACTTACGAAACGGTTAGCGAGCTTTTCAAGACAAGTGCTCACTTTATTAGCTGGGTAACAGAGTTAAAGACTAAAGAAAATGCAGAAAATCACGAAATAAACATGTCCTCCTATAATAGTATAAATTTTATATACCACATAATATTGCAGACAACTTGTCTCAAAGAAGATCTCTAAAGAATTTTGTTCCACCACCCACTAGAAAACACGTATTTTAGGGAGCATAATTACGCCGACAAATTCAAACCGGAAACGGAAACATTGTTGCACGGTAAGCTACTGAGCCAGACGTCCTAAGGGTTGAGTTGCGGCCAGGCCACGATCTTTTTACCAGCTATCCTATTACAGTTTGATTGCCACGATCTTTTTACCAGCTATCCTATTACAGTTTGATTGAATATTAATAAGCTTATCCTTTATAATGGCGTATGTACAGGAAAGGCTTTGGTCCCGGTTAAAATGCATATCTATGGAGTAAAGGGTTAGCCCATTACTGCATACAGACATCTTTTAACGCCCTTGCTAACAGACTAGACCAAGATCAGACAGTTCCTGTAGCAGCCCTGTGATCAAGGTCCGCTCTGTTATTATGGGATTATAGCGGTCTGTTCAATTTCGAGTGTTGAGCGCTTTTATCTATAGAAGTTGCAACCATTATAATTTATGGGTAAGTCAGGGTTGAAACATTAAGTTTATACATAAAATAAGAACTAGAAACCCGTATGCCACCGTGTCCGAGACGAATGAAAACGTGAATAACATGCTTTGTGACGCGTTTTACCTCGACGGGTGGACTCGTCCTAAAGGTCACAGCTCACGAGTCACGGTCAAAATCGAACTATACCGCTCCATGGGAGTCTTTACTATACTCAACAAAAATAGAAAAACCCTCGGTTATCCGAGCGCTATAGCAAATACGATAAAGAGCAGTTTTCCACGTGCAATTGACCCTAAGAAGTCCACAGCTGGAATGTTAAAGATTATGCTGTGCAAATTTCCGCAAATTTTGCGTTTCGAACTGACTTCAGAATTGGAATCTATGTACCTTAACATTTATTTAATGCTAAACAGCACGGTCAGTAAATGGTTATTACTCACATGAGGCGGTACAGACCCCTATGGAAATATAGTACAGACTCACATGAGGCGGTACAGACCCCTATGGAATTATAGTACAGACCCACATGAGGCGGTACAGACCCCTATGGAATTATAGTACAGACTCACATGAAGCGGTACAGACCCCTATGGAATTATAGTATAGACTCACATGCAGCGGTACAGACCCCTATGGAATTATAGTATAGACTCACATGCAGCGGTACAGACCCCTATGGAATTATAGTACAGACTCACATGAGGCGGTACAGACCCCTATGGAATTATAGTACAGACTCACATGAGGCGGTACAGACCCCTATGGAATTATAGTACAGACTCACATGAAGCGGTACAGAGCCCTGTTGGATTATAGTATAGACTCACATGAAGCGGTACAGAGCCCTGTGGGATTATAGTATAGACTCACATGAAGCGGTACAGACCCCTGTGGAATTATAGTATAGACTCACATGAAGCGGTACAGACCCCTATGGAATTATAGTATAGACTCACATGAAGCGGTACAGAGCCCTGTGGGATTATAGTACAGACTCACATGAGGCGGTACAGACCCCTATGGAATTATAGTATAGACTCACATGAGGCGGTACAGACCCCTATGGGATTATAGTACAGACTCACATGAGACGGTACAGACCCCTATGGGATTATAGTATAGACTCACATGAAGCGGTACAGACCCCTATGAAATTATAGTACAGACTCACATGAGGCGGTACAGACCCTTATGGGATTATATAGTACAGTCTCACATGAGGCGGTACATACCCCTATGGAATTATAGTACAGACTCACATGAGGCGGTACAGACCCCTATGGAATTATAGTACATGCTCACATGAGGCGGTACAGACCCCTATGGGATTATATAGTACAGTCTCACATGAGGCGGTACAGACCCCTATGGAATTATAGTACAGACTCACATGAAGCGGTACAGAGCCCTATGGGATTATAGTACAGACTCACATGAAGCGGTACAGAAACCTATGGGAATATAGTACAGACTCACGTGAGGCGGTACAGACCCCTGTCTGTGGGATTATAGTAGGCCTATAGACTCACATGAAGCGACACAGACCCCTATGAGATTATAGTATAGACTCACATGAGGCGGTGCAGACCCCTATGGTATGGGATTATAGTACAGGCTCACGTGAGGCGGTACAGACCCCTGTCTGTGGGATTATAGTATAGACTCACATGAAGCGGCAAAGATCCCTATGGGATTATATAGTATAGACTCACATGAAGCGGTACAGACCCCTATGGGATTATAGTATAGACTCACATGAGGCGGTACAGACCCCTATGGGATTATATAGTACAGTCTCACATGAAGCGGTACAGATCCCTATGGGATTATAGTACAGACTCACGTGAGGCGGTACAGAGCCCTGTCTGTGGGATTATATTATAGACTCACATGAAGCGGCACAGACCCCTATGGGATTATAGTATCGACTCACATGAGGTGGTGCAGACCCCTATGCATGGGATTATAGTATAGACTAACATGAAGTGGTACAGACCCCTATTGGATTATAGTATAGACTCACATGAAGCGGTACACTTTCCTATGGGATTATCTAGTATAGACTCACATGAGGCAGTACAGACCCCTATGGGATTATATAGTATAGATTCACATGAGGCGGTACAGACCCCTATGGTATTATAGTATAGACTCACATCTCACATGAGGCGGTACAGACCCCTATGGGATTATAGTACAGACACACATGAAGCGGTACAGACCCCTATGGGATTATACAGAGCGGATGGTACAATTTCTGAAAAGGGAAAACTTTTAAATGTATGATTATAATTTATGTTATTATGAAAATTCAGATTATGAATATTCATGCTATCATTATTTTTTACATGAATATTCATGGACTAACGGGTTAAAATTGCGGGTTTTCTTCAATAAAAATGCAAATGAAAGCAGTATACTTTGTTTCACTCTCGCTGTCCAGCGATTAACAGGTCTTCAGAGCATCCATTCGTTTTTATTTTCTTAAAAATCAGGTGTATGCTTAATGCAGGGCAAATGTAATACAGAAAATGCCAATATGAGCTTTCTGTACTATATTTGGCCTGCATTAAGCTACTTCCTGTCCTAGACATAAGAGTCTTAAAAAGCACGCGGATGCTTAATGCAGAGCAAAAGTAATACAGAAAGTTCTAATGGAACTTTCGCCCTGCATTAAGCTATCACATGTTTAAAGACTCATATTAAGACCTGTTTTATGGTCGTTTAACCCTTGACCTCATATAAACATATTTTCACGCATTTGCAAACAGAGCAGGCCAAAATCAGGCGGTTCCTATAGAAGTCGTATGACCAGTCTCTGTTAAAGCAAAAACTTCCCTTAAAACGTTTACATTATAAAATATCAGTTCATTAATATTCATGATGTCATTATTTCTTACATGAATATTGAACAGGGCAAAGGTTAAGACGTGATTCTACCATACTTATAATGTTACACGTTTTGGCTGTACCGCTATGGTGTAGACATGCGCATTAAACACATACTGGTTGTCGAAACTACAACCATGATTCGAGTACATGATATACATAAAATCTGGAAGTAGGAGATCCTTCGAAAGCAAAAGCAGAAATGCGAAAAGAGAAAATTGCAGATTCGGTTTTGTTGAGTCTGCTCGTGAGGATTTATTAAAAGTGCATTCTACTCACGCCCACTAACACCGGCTAAAGCAGTATTTAATTTTCATAAATATACGCTTTGAAGCTGATATTCACCAACCAAGTATAATGACAGCTTGTTTGTTTCAGGGTATTTAATGTAAAGAGTGATACGGACATTATTTATGTAACACGGCGAAAAAGTTGTAACTCGACTGGGACTCGAACCCAGAGCCTTTGGTTTCCCATGCAGCTACTCAACCGCACCGACTGAGCTACCAAGCCACAATCACCGTCTAAGCCTATCAGCTGTTTCACCACAATCTCTACCCGACTACACACACACCCTCTATAAATAATTCGTCCCGGATTCTTACACAAAGAACACTCCACGAGTTTCTTATTATTACAATTTATATTCATTAAAACCACCCTGCGGGTTATTCACGCTGGGTGCCAAATGTAACACGGCGAAAAAGCTGGGACTCGACTGGGGCTCGAACTCAGGCCCTTTGGTTTACCACGCCAACACTCTGCCGACTGAGCTATGAAGCCACACAGTCTAAAACCTATCAACTGTCTCACTACAATCTCTACCCGGCTACACACACACACCCTCTACACAAGAATTCGTCCCGAATTCTTACACAAAGAACACTCCACCAGTTTCTTACAATTTATTTTCATTTAAATATAAATCACCCTGCGTGTTATTCACGCTAGGCGCCAAGTGTAACACGGTGAAAAGGTTGTGATTCGACTGGGACTCGGAACCAGGGCCATTGGCTTACTATGCCAACACTCTACCGACTGAGCTATCACACTGGGGGCCAACTACGTATTATTATCAAATTGTTTTGCTACGACAATTTATATGAGTATTATAATGGAACCGTTTGATCTGGGTCTACTCTGTTGGCAAATACTTAGAAAAGCGTATTTATGGATTGAAGAGAAACTATTGGTCAAGTGTCAAACAGTTTTGGATCCTGATGAGCGGATGAGTTACTTGGTGTCAAACAGTTTTGGATCATGATGAGAGGGTGAGTTACTCGGTGTCAAAAGGTTTGGATCCTGATGAGAGGATGAGTTATACTCGGCGTCTCATTTGGATCCAAACTGTTTGCCAATGCGAGTCAAGTTGCGGATAACGGGAAGGAAATGTATTAATTCAAACTTACTGAGTTCTGTTCTTTTCAGTTTGCATGTTGGTAAATCCATATCGTTCCTTTCAACGGTCGCCACAGCCCTTGAATACTTAACAAAATGAACTACCCCGTAACTTACAACTTCAGCATAATAAAAATACACTAAAACATTCACCATGATCACAACCAAAACCAAAAGTCGAAATGATTTCTTGCTGGGTGAGCACACCACGTTTATTCCTGACATGTTTTGTTTTATTGACAATCGCCACGTTCAGAGAAGTGCTACAAATCTACACAGAACCGTATCACAAAGTCACGTAGGTTATTCCGGAATGAATCGGTATAACTCGTAGCCGATCGCGGCGCACCTCGGACATTCCGGTGTTTCCGAGTTTAACCGAGAACATGCGATGATTAGTATGGGACTATGGGTTAGTTACGAAAATTTATAGTTTCAAAAACATGACGTGGTCTCCTACAAGCCCATTGATAAACTAAAGTTGTCACCCATAGTAGACTACCACTGACCAATTCATAATGTATGAATACACATATACAGTAGAATATCTCTAAAGCGACCAACAAAAAGAGGTTTTAAATCTTAGCCGTAAGCCCTTAACGTCAGGTGGTAGCTTAATGCAGGAGATTTCTGTATTAATTTACTTTCGTCCTGCATTAAGTAACCTCATATTTTTACAAACACCTAGGTTTATTTGTACAGTTGTCGCTTTGGTGGGATTTTACTGTACACATATGTATTTATTTAATCTAATTTGCTGGAAATTCTCTCAATTCGCCGAAACGCCCGTAGCAAATTAGATATTTTCATTATTCACCTGATGCAATTTTAATTAATTATACTGCTCCTGCGGCCATTGAGACAGTCGCGAGGTACTTGACCAAAATGTCGTCTGCAAATATTGACATCTGCTTTAATGCTCGTGTGGGTGTCAAATACTATGGACCACGCCGAGGCATTGAGATAACCGACCTTTTTATGTGCATTCGTACCTTTGCGAACGTTATAAAAGGTGTGTGCCGATGGCATATAGAAATGTCTTCAGTTTCAGCCTTACCTCTTACGCGGCCATTAGTAAATTTCCTTTGCTAAGAGTGCTCCAGAGTTCAAGTGAAGTATTTTCGAAAACGAAATGAAAATGGCAAACTGCTTGGATCTAACTGAAACGCCGAATTACTCGGTGTCTCATCTGAATCAAAATAACTGCAAGGGTTATCACAGACGGCGATAGAATAGCTTCTTCCCTGCCATTTTTGTCGTCTTCAAACTTTGTCGTCAGCCACAATTTTCAATATTTATTTTTGTTTTAAAAAAGACAGTCACAGTAACAAACATTATGGACGGTGACGAAACGCTGCATGGTAATCACAGTTGTGACATTGTCAACGAAAGAGACAAATGTTCAAGATCTACTCAGTGTTCCGTTAGGTAACTGTATAGTCGCTGTTCAAGATTCCTTTAGGTAACTGTATAGTCGCTGTTCAAGATCTACTCAGTGTTCCTTTAGGTAACTGTATAGTCGCTGTTCAAGATCTACTCAGCGTTCCATTAGGTAACTGTATAGTCGCTGTTCAAGATCTACTCAGTGTTCCGTTAGGTAACTGTATAGTCGCTGTTCAAGATCTACTCAGCGTTCCGTTAGGTAACTGTATACATGTAGTCGCTGTTCAAGATCTACTCAGTGTTCCTTTAGGTAACTGTATAGTCGCTGTTCAAGATTCCTTTAGGTAACTGTATAGTCGCTGTTCAAGATCTACTCAGTGTTCCATTAGGTAACTGTATAGTCGCTGTTCAAGATCTACTCAGTGCTCCTTTAGGTAACTGTATAGTCGCTGTTCAAGATCTACTCAGTGTTCCATTAGGTAACTGTATAGTCGCTGTTCAAGATCTACTCAGTGTTCCATTAGGTAACTGTATAGTCGCTGTTCAAGATCTACTCAGTGTTCCTTTAGGTAACTGTATAGTCGCTGTTCAAGATCTACTCAGTGCTCCTTTAGGTAACTGTATAGTCGCTGTTCAAGATCTACTCAGTGCTCCTTTAGGTAACTGTATAGTCGCTGTTCAAGATCTACTCAGTGTTCCGTTAGGTAACTGTATAGGCGCTGTTCAAGATCTACTCAGTGCTCCTTTAGGTAACTGTATAGTCGCTGTTCAAGATCTACTCAGTGTTCCTTTAGGTAACTGTATAGTCGCTGTTCAAGATCTACTCAGTGTTCCGTTAGGTAACTGTATAGTCGCTGTTCAAGATCTACTCAGTGTTCCGTTAGGTAACTGTATACATGTAGTCGCTGTTCAAGATCTACTCAGTGTTCCGTTAGGTAACTGTATAGTCGCTGTTCAAGATTCCTTTAGGTAACTGTATAGTCGCTGTTCAAGATCTACTCAGTGTTCCTTTAGGTAACTGTATAGTCGTTAACTGATTAGTCAGCACTCTTTTAGAGGGAACATCAACCCCCTGTCATTACATTGAACCCATTCCCTGCTAAATATTCATATAAAAATTAATGACATCATGAATATTTATACCCTGACTTTTTGTTTATAATGGCATACGTAAACATGACTTCTTGGTATTAGCAGATGAGATCAGCTGTAGTATATATGTACAGTATGTACTTTCATAAGCGAACAGCTCCTATATCCGTCTCATCTGGGTCTACTATGTTCGCAAAGGTGTAAAGTAGCGTTTATATGAAGTAAAGGGTAAACCCTTACCACTTTATGAGTCCGTGAAAAGCAATGCAAACAGTTGGTATCCACATGACATCATGGAGTGTAGAATCTGATCAGACCCTAACTGGTACTTTAATTCTAATTTGAAGTTTTATAACTGCACTTGTACATACACAGGATATTTGGTATTACTAGAAACTGGAGGTGAGATATGTTATAATTTCATACACAGGATATTTGGTATTACTGGAGGTGAGATATGTTATAATTTCATACACAGGATATTTGGTATTACTAGAAACTGGAGGTGAGATATGTTATAATTTCATACACAGGATATTTGGTATTACTGGAGGTGAGATATGTTATAATTTCATACACAGGATATTTGGTATTACTAGAAACTGGAGGTGAGATATGTTATAATTTCATACACAGGATATTTGGTATAACTGGAGGTGAGATATGTTATAATTTCATACACAGGATATTTGGTATTACTAGAAACTGGAGGTGAGATATGTTATAATTTCATACGCAGGATATTTGGTATAACTGGAGGTGAGATATGTTATAATTTCATACACAGGATATTTGGTATTACTAGAAACTGGAGGTGAGATATGTTATAATTTCATACACAGGATATTTGGTATAACTGGAGGTGAGATATGTTATAATTTCATACACAGGATATTTGGTATTACTAGAAACTGGAGGTGAGATATGTTATAATTTCATACACAGGATATTTGGTATTACTGGAGGTGAGATATGTTATAATTTCATACACAGGATATTTGGTATTACTGGAGGTGAGATATGTTATAATTTCATACACAGGATATTTGGTATTACTGGAGGTGAGATATGTTATAATTTCATACGCAAACAGAGTCTCAATAGGAACCTCCTAATCTGGGTCCTCTCTGTTTGCAAACGCGTGTATGAGAGATGGGGTTACTGTGGTCTGAATCTACGCTGTCTGCAAAAATAACAACCTCGAAGACACTTTTATCATCGAGGTAGAGTGACACAATATGGTTTTATCCTGACAGAATGTGGAGTCTTTCAAAACTGAACAATCTGTAACCCTTTACCCCATAGATATATACGCCGTTAACCTTTTCCCTCATACAAACATAAAAAATTTCGCGCCTTTGCAAACAGAGTTGACCCAGATCAGACGGCTCCATTAGGATAATAATAAATATGCATGATGTACGTATGTCTTACATGAGTATTCAACAGGTAATGAGTTAAACACATCTGCAATTTTTAAAAAGAAAAAACAAACAAACAAATAAAACACATGTACAATCAACACATATATTCATACTCATTTAAAATGAACAAATAAAATACGAACATATCACCTTTGTCACGCTAAGTATAAACAGGCTTCATTTACAGTCAGCTTGAATTCAGATGAGCTTATCGAGTAACGTAGAATATACAAATAGTTTGACAAACAAATTCTCAAAAGTTTGGACAAATCGGAAATAAGTTACAATTGTAACAGGTCAGAGTCTATGCTGACATCATTAAACGTGTAACAGGTCAGAGTCTATGCTGACATCAAATTGTAACAGGTCAGAGTCTATGCTGAAATCAAATTGTAACCTGTCAGAGTATATGCTGACATCAAATTGTAACAGGTCAGAGTCTATGCTGACATCATTAAACGTGTAACAGGTCAGAGTCTATGCTGACATCATTAAAAGTGTAACAGGTCAGAGTCTATGCTGAAATCATTTTTTTTCAACCGGTTTAGGTTTAACTTTTTAATAGAAAAATACAACACGTTAAACAGAATAAAATACAAAAAAATAAGCAGAATAAAATACAACATATTAAGCAGAATAAAATACAACACATTAAATAGAATCAAATACAACACATTAAACAGAATACAATGCAACACATTAAACAGAATAATAATATTATTTATTAATACTAATAATTTATTGACTAATTAGAAGACAAATACACTACCGTGTAAGCGTCATGAACAATACAATCGTAACGCACCTCTTTGTCTTGGTCTTTAAAGAAAGGTGCTTTCACTGGCACTGTATCGAAAAAGACTATAGTTACATGCATAACTCGTGTCATATATAACAATGCATTAATATAATAGGTGACATATACACATGTAGAACCATATAGTCTTTTTCGATATTGTGCCAGTGGGTGCTTTTATTTCTGTTTTGCAACTTGTCATGATTTCGTACCTTTTCGTCAGTTCCTTTTCCCTGTTTAATATATGATGTTAGAAATAATAGCATTACGGATATTAATTAGAGATTTATTTTACTAATGAAAAAGTAGTAAAGTCAAGCAGTAAAAGTCACACACAAATGGTGTGACCACAGGTGGCCATTTCGTGGGTCTACATGGTCTAAAAGGTAAAAAAAAAATTGGTCGATTTAGTGCTTTATTATATACGTGTATAATATAGCACTAAATCGACCAAAAATTTATTTTTGACCTTTTAGACCATGTAGACCCACGAAATGGCCCCCTGTGGGTGTGACAAGACGCAACCATTACCAAAACTTCAACAGAAAATAAATGAGACACACACGCGCGCGCGCGCACGCGCACGCACGCACGCACACCCCCTCCCACACACACCGCCGCCCACACACACACCCTCCCACACACATCCCCCCACACACACTTTGTCAGTAGATCACGGTATGACGATTCCTTCCGATGATCGATACACCATTCACCGCGCAACATTTACGAAACAGGCGCTTGCTAGCATCAGCATATGGACAGCACGGAAGTGCGGAGTCGACTAAATTTTACCCGATCCGTCCGTACATACCGTAAAAAACCTTGAACCAGATGTTATCGGGCTGCAGGACTCGACTAACGCCGACGTCACCGACGTGCTGATTGGAGATCAGTATTGTTTTCCGACGAATCTCCATTTGATTTAAGCCCTGTAAACGGGCACGAGAGAGTTTACCGCCGTCGGCTATATAGCGCTGTACGCTGATGAGTGCGTCATTGAGAGAGACTGTTTTCGGGGAGGTTCAGTTTTAGCCTGGGTGTGATTATAAAATGCCACCAAACTGGCTTAATCGTTATTATGTCTCCCACCACATAGTGGCGTGGGAGACATATTGATTCACTCCTTTCCGTTCGTCTGTCTGTCCGTCTGTAACAAAATATTGTCCGCTCTCTAATTCTAAAAGTTCTCGTCCAATCTTCACCAAACCTTATTAAAATGTATATGACTATAATATCTAGGCTAAGTTCGATATCTGGCAAGATTGTTTCAGGAACTTCAGAGTTATGACCCCTGATTTATCCAAATTTGGCCAGTTTAGCCTTGTCCGCTCTCTAAGTCAAAAACGTCTCATCCACCTTTCACCAAACATTCTAAAACTGTGTATGGCTATAATATCTAGGCCAAGTTCAATAACCAACAAAATTGAACTAGGCACTTTAGAGTTATGGCCCTTGAATAATACAAAATTGGCATTTTTAGCCATGTCCACTCTCTAAGTCATAAACGTTCTCATCAAATCATCACTAAACCTTGTGAAAATGTGTATGGTTATAATATCTAGGCTTCATTGTAAAGCAAATGATATAAAACATCCTAATATTCCACAAAAATAATCTTTGGAAAACATCCTGGAATCATTTTTGAGACAGGAGCAGGTGGGAGACATATGGTTTTTCTTAAAAACAAGCTCTAGTTGACTGCGATTTTCTGTTAACCCTTTACTTGATGAATATTACAAGGCTCTGCCTGCTAAAAATATTAATGACTTTAATTCTAGAACGATATTTATTGAATTATTGCCATGGCTAAAAGTAGAAATTCATTTTGCCCCAATATCTAGACACTTTTTACTATGTCAGCATTGTCTCCCTTTACCTATTAAAATGTGATCGCTTAATATACAGGACTACAGGTGGGTCGGTTTGGAGCCAATGATTGACAGGTGACAAGCCCCGCCCCCTGTGACGTCATAGCGTCTCCGCGTCATCGACGCCACGTAACAGCGAGTCACGCTTAGCCCCTCCCCTTAGAAGGGATGAGTCAGGGGACGAGTCATCGTCTATATATAGTAACGGAGCGTGAGAACGGTCATTCGTTTCTTTCGCGTCAACGACGCGGTACGGAAAAATTCCAGCCGGAAATGTCCCGACCGTATCGAGAGAAAAATATGCCACGTCCGCTACCTGGCACGGAAAATTTCAATTACATCCTAACCCTTTTCTAAAGAAACGTACGTTAACGGTTCCTTTCCGACGTAGACGGAAAATTACCAGCCTCCGCCGGAAATGCTATAACCTTTTATAGAAAAGACGCTAACGGTACTGGCCATCGCCACGTCGACGTCGGAAACCGTACATCCGTATAAGGAAAAGGACGCTATTTTTCCCGCCAACTTCTCAGAACTGATTTATTAAAAAAACAAACAAAGAACTATTACATTTTGTTTCGTTAATCAAAAGAATCAATAGTTTTTTTTTACATAAACAACAGAAGGAAGGAATTTTAAGAAGAGGTCAGTGAGGTGCTCCATAGTGAGATATTTGAATAAATAGGACTTACAATTGATCTCACATTATTGTAGGATGAGTTCGAGGTGTTCCGTCTGTTCAAATCCATGTCAAATAGAATGTGGCAAGTGCTTTGCCATTCTCACATACTTGGGACAGAAGCACAATTGCCCGGTAGAAGAAGAAGGGTTTTATGACGATCACGAGGGATCGTGTCCTATGTGCCCCGATTGTCAGGAAAAAGAGGATGAAAGTGTCGCCTGCTAACAAAGTCCGCATCTAATCTGGATCAAGGCTATTTGTCTTTGTGTGTATGACCCCGACCCCTAGACTAAGAGATAAAACAAAAGATTTCTGATTCTAACAACAACAACAGCAACAACAACAGCAAAAACAACAAAAGCAACAACAACAACAACGGCGACAACAACCACTTCAACAGCGACAACAACAACAGCAACAGTAGCAGCAACAACAACAACAACAACCACTGTTGTGTCTACAATGTAGGAAATGTCATAGACGAGAGAATAAATTATAAGCGCAGCATACGCATTAATTATATCTTTTTATCTTCAGTATAGCGTTGGAGGCCTAGATTGTCGCCCAATAGTAACAAGGCGTGGATTGGGGCAATTTGACTAGTTTTTCCACGAAGTGTACAGAATGAGCGATTTTAGAAAGAGTAGCATTTTGGGAAAAAAGGTTCGTTTCGACAACCGCATTCGTTGCCTAATTTACGTTATCCCGGAAGGGCATAGACTACGACCAGTACCCAAGAAAATATCCGTTTTACCTCCTCAGATGGTTAACGCTGACCATTCGAAAAAAGTAGCCCAAATAAAGAACAGCTTAAATAAACGGCTTTCACTATGGTTACCGGAATCGCTCTGAAAGTCAAACACGCGGAAGTTTATAAGAGAAAGAACAATACAACAACGTGTATTGCGCTAAAAGGGAATCGAATCATGCATCGTTGTAATCTTTGCGACAAGTCCTATACCTGGTTGGACAGTTTGAAACGACACCGGAAACATAAACACAACGACATATTTGACGATAAGGAACAGCAGCAGCAACAACAACAAGAGCAACGGCAACAACAACAACAGCAACAACAGCAACAACTGCAACAACAACAACAACAACGGCAACAACAACAACAACTGCAACAACTGCAACAGCAACAACAACTGCAACAACAACAACGGCAACAACAACAGCAGCAGCAACAACAACGGCAACAACGGCAACAACAACAGCAACAGCAACAACAACAGCAACAGCAACAACAGCAGCAACAACAGCAACAACGACAGCAGCAGCAACAACAACAACAGCAGCAACAACAACCGTTTACCTTTCAACACCCATTTACGTGTATCGTCAGCGGGCCAACCTCCTGCGGCAAAACTTTTTTTCTGTCCCAACTGCTACAAAATTCGGACAAGATACAACCCACGCCTCAACGTATCATCTGGTTATACAAACGATGGCAGCCTTTGTACGACGTCATACGGAGAACCGTTTACCCGAAAGTGGAGTTTATACGAGGCGTTCCTTTAAACCTAGACAGTGACGAATTTCTAGACCCTCGCGTCAACAACCTCATCGTTTTGGACGACATGGCTACCGAATCGGCCAAAGACCCGAGAGTCACGGACCTGTTCACCGAAGGCAGTCACCACAGAAATTTATCCGTCATCGCTCTCAATCAGAACCTTTACTATAGTAAGGACCCGACCCAGAGAAGAAACTGCCATTACCTAGTGCTATTTAACAATCCCGTAGACAGACAACAAGTCATGACCCTGGCCAGACAAATGTACCCGGGTAACTCTCGACATCTGTTACGTCATTTCGAAGAAGCCGTCGGGCAGCCGTACGGTTACTTGTTGATCGATTTGAAACCGAACACGCTCGAACGCTCGCGTATGCGAGCCAATGTACTGGAAGATATAAGAGAGACGACCGAAGTTAAGGTCCAAAAAACGGACTCCATCGACCCGTCGAAAGTTACCTGCCAACCCGTAAATAATCGTCAATCATTGGCGCCTACGGACCTCCTTACACGGAGCGACATGGGGATCACGTGCGACCATTGCGGATCGATTCTATCGAATATACGTCACTTGCGAGCGCACGTCCAAACGTGGTGTCCGATGAAAAAAGAAGGTACCTCAGCTGATGACGACAGTAACAGCGATTCGGACGATGAAAGGAATTTGGATGAAGACATCGCGGAATCCGACGATACCGAGGACGAAATCCTCGGTGAAGGATTAGAAAGAGAGGCGGACGAGGAAGACGAAACCGGTTCCGTTCAACGGTTCTCCGAGGTGGAAAAGTGGACGAGGCATTTTCGAAGAATGGCGGAAGGAAAAGTGCGACCGAATCACAAAGGTCACTATATCGTGGAAGACCCCCAAACCGGTTACGGCCGAGGGAAGGACGAAGGTCAACGGGTCATCCCTTGGGTAACGCCCATCGCCCAAGATATAGAAATGGCCAGATCATTAGTCAAAGGTCAAAGAAAGTTGACGGCTTCAGCGCGGAATCACCGAAGAGTCGTTAAGGAGAGACCAGCCGCAACAGTACCCGAACCTGACTTTTCGATGAGGCCTCCCGGAATTCCGGCGTACGGATGGTAGAAACAAACTAGATACTCGGCGAATGTGACAATTGTTCGCGTAATAACATAGTGAAATACGATGACGAGTTCGCTATTTGTCAGCGAATTGTCAGTTTAGAAGAGACTATAGACAAGCTTCCCAACGTATACTAGAAAACACAGTAGAAGAACGCACTCGGCGATTTTGTTGCAGTTGCCATTTTTGACTTATGTAAACGAATGAAATAAAAGTTGATGGATTGGAAAATGAAATGGTATTCGTTCTCTTTTCATCTCATCATGTCCCCCTATGTTTATTTTTTTCTCTCTTTTTTTTTTGTCTGTCTGTCTCTGGCAGTGTGCCCTTGTGTATGTCTGTCTGTCTGTTTTTTCGTCTGTCTGTCTTTTATATGTCTGTAGTTGTGTATGTCAGTATGTCTGTCTCTCTCTCTGTCTCTGTCTCTCTCTCCCTCTTGGATCCGGATGAGACTCTGGGTTATGAAGACAATTTTTGAATTAGATGGGATTAAGGTCAGCAAATCCGTCGGTGACTCGGTCAAGGATAGTCAAACACATTGCGTTAATTTTTGCGTTAAGCGTCCGTCTCAAAACTTATCTTCTTTTAATAATTTCTTTAAGATAGGTATTACTGTAAGTGTAAAACGTAAATTTGGATAAGCCAATATAGTGTAGTTGATTTAATATATCTTCGATATACGAGGGTTTGACAGTATTTACAAAGTTGGCTACATTCATCGCTGCGCGTTACTAGCGATGATCGTTTTAAAAATGTCCTTGTATTTATTATCATTTCGAGGGAACATAGGAGGGTTTGGCTTCTGATCGGCTTCCGCTCTAGCAAACGTCTAAATTCCAGATGAGAGGATTTGAATCTAAACTATTTTCCTCGGAATCGATGTTTTTAGCGGGATAATGGTTATTTATGTACGCAACGGATATACTTCCTCGGGCTGCTTAGACCTTTTATCTGTTGATTTTAAGGCCAAGGTGAATAGCGTAGATCCACATTAAACGGTACATTTAAGTCTAATCACTTCGGTTAAAGTATAAGGGTTAGTTCTGCGATATATCTCGCGTCGACATATATGTATTCTGGTACATTATTCGGTATATGAAGGCATTGGATATAGTTCGCGTGCACTCGCAGTTAAAAGTCTGACTGTCCTTATCTGACGGAGTCAAAGCGGTTTTTCGCGATAGACAGAACAGTCAACCCTCTCTTAAATAGGCTACTTTTACGTATAAGGTTGGTACTGCTACGAAAATCTCGATCTTTAGCAGAAACCTTTATTACGACGTGAACATTTTTCCCGACTCGGCGTTGTTGGTTTAATGCTTTAGCTGAACGTCGGTGCCTTTGTCATTTTCTAGAGGTATAAGGGTGAAGGGACGGCGAACTCGGTATATATTCTGGTGAGATTTTTCTTCGAGTGATAAAACTTTAGCGATTTGAAAGAGAAAAAGAGAATAGTTTCCAAACTAATTACCACTGGTATTTTGAAATAAATGATGATACCTTTTTCGAGAAACGACGAATTTTTCTACGGACGATTGAATCACGTTTCGAGTTTTAGGTTTTAAAAACGGAAAAGAGGTAAAAAGTGTAGGTTAAGGGTTCAATCGGAATGTAAACATTCGCCATGGCTACGGTTAGTTAATCGCTTAGCTGCCCTTTCGCTGAACGGGGAAAATGCGGTCCGCTGTTAGTGACGATCGTCTATTTAAGAGCATCTAAGTTGGATTTTCGTTTTAGTTTCGACGATTAGGTTACGGACGTGCCGAGCGGCGTAGACCCGATTCGTCGAACGCTCACTATATTTACCAAACCGCATTTCAGAGGGATTTCGTTTGGATGTTGTTACCTAAGGATTCCTAGTAATCATCCACTGCAGAGATGTAGTGCATTGTCAGCGGACCTGAAACCCGGTTCAGATTTTTGCAAATGAAAAACGGAATACGTTTTTGATAAACGTACTACAATTTCAGCGTTATATAATCATCAATTTGAGGTTCGATTCCGTATAAAACGCATGCAAAAAAACAAGGTTTGGTCGGCGAAAAAAACCCAGTTCACCGATGATAAACGCATACGCAGTCTTATGACGTCACGGGTCCATTCATAAATCTGGACTATCGGGCTTTGCGACAGTGATAATTCCGGTATACATGCGGTCATTGTCGATGAACAATAAATCAATTGCAATACGAATCGACAAATTACTGGCTTCATTTTTACCAGAGACTCTTTTAAAATTTCACCGAATTTACAGTTTCACTAACATTTTTTCCGGTTACGAAATGGCGAGGTGACGAGTTGACCACAGATACCCTCTCTTATGAAGTACATACATTCTTTTATTTTAGATAAGATTCTAATACAGTAAAACCTCTCTATTACTATCACTGAAGTACGTTAACTATCTGATGTTCAATGCAGGCGAATGCTTATACCAAGCCTATTCAAGGTGAATGTGAAACAGAAAGCTGATTCACCTTCACCTTTCGTTAATTTAAGCTACCACCTGTCTTTCATAAAACGAATTAGCCCTCTTTTTAGGGGTCGTAATAAAGAGGGTTTACTGTATTTTATGTCTTTGTTGAGAAGATACATACACCATAACATACAGAAATACAATTAAATGGAACAGGATACAAGGAACAAGGTACCATACCACTACCAAATGGCTACTATATGAGCTATTGGATCAGGTTCTGTCCTGCTTGTTTATTGAATAAAATAAGTATAAATCTGAAGTCTCTAGTAAACCATGTTAAGGGCTAACGATTTTTTGGCCGAGCTGGGTCGATTGAATCTGGCCGATTAGGACTAGGACGAGTTGGACCAGGCCGACTTTTAAATTGGCCGAGTTGACCCGCATTCAACTAGGCCACCCTACATGTTGAATTTGTTATGATTGGAAACGCTATTTGAGTAAATGGTGGCTATCAAGAGAGCATTGAAAATAAACTGGATTAAGGTAAGTTGATAAGTTATGATTTCAGAGCGTTTTATAACAGTGTGGTCCTGGAGACCGAAACTCCACCAATCATGGAACTTGGGTGGGGTAATTTTTTAAGGTTTTAATATACCTTAAGCTATGCGCAACGTTGTACATAAACTACATTTAATTTCGTACGTGACATTTATGCAATTTATGCATAGTGATACTAAGCAGGATTCAATAAGGATATTGAGCTATATCCAGTCCATGCATGCATTCTTAAATAGTATTCTTAAAAGCTACTTTCGGTTTTGATATCTAATCATCTCATTGATGATACAAGATCCTGATCAAGCGCAAATTACTTAGTGTGATCAATAGCATATAAATGAAATTTGCAAATGAAACATAAAGAGAAGGGACAGAAATTATCTTCAGAATTGTTGATAGATAGAAAAAATATTTTTTTCTTTTCTCCTGTGAATTGATTCCGTAGAGAAAACATGTACAATTTTATTGTTTTTGAAAATGGTTTTGTAGGACAGAAATTATCTTCAGAATTGTTGATAGATAGAAAACTATTTTTTTCTTTTCTCCTGTGAATTGATTCCTTGGAGAAAACATGTACAATTTTATTGTTTTTGAAAATGGTTTTGTACACCAGGTCAAAAGAAAACAAAGCATGATCAGTCATATTCTAAAAGGTTTGGACAACACATCTGCCACTCTGCTAATAGTAATTTAAAAGATGACTGTAGAACAAGGGGTAACAATATGAAACTCTGTAAGCCAAGGGCTAGAACTGAACAGAGAAAGGGTAATTTTAGCCATAGATACGATAACGTAGCTCTATTCCTAAATAGAGCTAGTCAATATCAGTCTTACAGCTACGATATCGCATCTATTTTAGCCATAGAGTAATAGACCTCTGGAACTCTCTCCCTAACAGTGTAGTTCAGGTACCCACACTAAATGCATTTAAAACAAAGCTGAATGGGCACGGGGGTCACTAATAAAGCTAACAAGTTTGATGCCAAGTGCTGTTACCCATATAAGTGAAGTGTCGACATTGACAAAAGACAGTAAAGCAGTATAGAACTGTATAGAACTGTGACTAGTATGTTTATATATGAAATGAAAGTGAAAATCAACGTTCACTCCTAGTGAACTGACAGTGTAGTTTTTTTTTTTTAACACAAAATGAACTATATAAAGGTATTCATGCAAGTGAAGTGACCCATAAAGAACAATACTGGAACCGATGTATAAAAATTCAACTGAAGAGAACAAATACAAATGGGCCGAAGAAACTGCAAAGCTTATGCAACACTGATGCATTTGCTCTCGAATCTACATGAACGACTTGAACTACATGAATCTGATCTGGATCTACTCTGTTTACAAAGGGATAAGAATCTATGGAGTAAAGTGTTAAAGTTAACAATTTCGGTACTGATTTGGTATCATTATGTCTACCCCCATATTTATCAGTTCTCCTATGATTCCAAGCTATGTGTATGAGAACAATTGGGGATCAAACTTGGAGCTCATACAGTCACAGCCCGCGTTGGGTGCCAAATGTAACAGGGTGTTCCTATAAAGAAACATACCCGCTCAGACCCCGGATCGAACCCAGGTCGCCAGGTTCGCAGTCATACACTCCAGCATGTGGCCATAAAAGCGCACTTGTACGCCAAAGGCCGTACAAGTGATGATAAACCGACACACTGTGACACATCTAAATTGGTTCCTAATTTACTGAGATACATGTGCATACGTTTTGTCTAGTTTACCATCTGAGTACTTAATTCTGTAAATTTCAGGATCTAGATCAAGCAGTCCTCAGTGAAGCCTGTGTACCAAATATCTTCCCAGGGAACAGCACCAAGAAAATCTCAAATGGCAAGTATTTATATGTTAGGAGGAGAAATACAAAAAAGTTTGTGTTACCCTTTACCTCATGAATATTTATGTAAAAAATTATGATATCATGAATATTAATTTTATTTGATTATGGGTAATTTTTAAAATGGCATATCAACAAATGATTTCTTTGCTGCAGAAATGGTTTTATCATGCTCTATCAAATTTCTTAAAAGAATCTGTATCCATGATGATGTAGAATGGGTTACTATCATCACGAAGTAAATCTGTATTTACTTCGTGCTATCATATATGGCTACCGAAAGAAAAATATTTAAACGTTTTTTCTCTCCAAAACCGGTGAACCAATTTGAATGACATTTGGTAGGAATAGTCGCCAAATAACCCTATAAATATCAAAATTGTCAAAAATCAAATCGATATTTTAAAAACCAGTTAATCTCTTTCCCTGTTCTATATTTAGTCCAAATTTCATTTCCTACTGAATATTCATGGACAAAATACTTGTAGTTATAATTAAATATGGAAGGTGCATCACTGTAGCTACATGTATTTCAGAAAGTAAAGAAATAGAGATCTATCAATTTCCATTTGCAAACAGACCAGACCCTGATCAGACAGCTCCTATAGGAGCCATCTGATCTGGGTCTACTCTGTTTGCAAATGTGTGAAAACACGTTTATAAACTGATTGAGAGAAAGGGTTAATGTTGATTCTCAGACCACTACCTCCCGTAATATAATATTAGCAGGTTCCTAGGTAAACTGGAATCTTATCCTTAAAAACTCAAAATGTTAAACAAATGTGACTGATCCTAATAGGTATAACATTGCAGAGATCTTCCAGGAAAATTCTTTTGTTTGTTATTTTGTAAACAGCTAGTGTAGACAACAGACATGACAGAGCTCTCCGAAATGAGGAATTGCTACATTGGTGTCAGAACTTACAAACTAGAAGTGAAATACACTTATACTTCATTTTCAAGTGTTTTATGCACATCGTTTAAAAGGCTTTTATATTTTTAGCTCACCAAACCACAAAGTGCTCGGAGTGAGATTTTGTGTTCGCCTGATGTCTGTCTGCGTGCATCGTGTATGGTCAGTTGTCAATAATTTAAACCTTAAATCTTCTCCTCTGAATCTACAAGGTTCTCAGCTTTTATCTTTGGCACATAGCATTATGTTAAAGCCACTGTTGTTTTTTTTCCAGTTGTAATGCCTGAGACTCTATCACAACCCAACAAAAGAAAGGAGTCCAATTCAAGTGATCAACCTGGTTTACCCAAAGTGCAGCGGACACTACAAATTATAGATGTAGTTTGCCAAACAACTGATCATGATTATGTAAAATCCAGCAGTCCAGTACTTTCTGTGATTGACCGTACAGAACTTGAATGGTTCCATGAGCATCTAAGTTGGACCCATGGAAATAATCCAATTATAAATACTATGACACTGGCCGTTAGTTATGTATCCAAATCGTGGGGAGGCAGGTCTTTTGTCAAGCACAAAACTTTACAGGATGAATTTTTCATGTATGGACAGGTCAGACTGTAATAGCTGTTTGTGGATTCAATATAACAAGTGACCTTAAAAAGAAAGATGTGAACATTTCCAAAGCCAGTGTACACATTGATAGAATAAGTCAATGAATAGACTTCCACCTGAATTTAAATATGCAGGATTTGATGAAGCAAATTTTCACAGTGTGTTCATATCTCACATACTTTAACCCTTTCCTTCATATGCATGTTTTCTCGCATTTGCAAACAGAATAGACCGAGATCAGACGTATAGGAGCCGTCTGATCAGGGTCTACTCTGTTTGCTAATGAAATTTGACAGATCTGTTTCTTCAGTTTCTAAATGGCTGTGATGTTCAACCTTCCATATTTCATTACAACTGTATCGGCCATGAATATTCAATAGGTATTGAAATTCGGAATAAATATAGAACAGGGAAAGGGTTAAGCTGTCAATTAGTTGTTGTTGACTTGACTGTTTTATGTTGTACAGTGTACCAGAGGAGCAGATAAGAACTATATTTTGAGTAATTCTCACTTTCAAAAGTAATTTAGCATCAAACAAAACAAATTGGGTGCATGCACCTGGTCTAAGGTAATTGGACGTTTTAGATTAAATGAACTATTCCTAATTGTCATTTAATACATTTACCTCAAATGAATATAGTATCTATATAAATAATTTCCTATTGGTTTTTTGTGTCATCTGCTGAGAAGCAGTTTGCCAGATAGGGATGATTTTTCCATCGTCTGTCTGTCAGTCTGTCTACCCGTCACAAATTGCAAGGTTCAGAGTTTAGGTCAGCCTCATTGGCAGATGACACATGTGTTCTGTGAACACCTCTTGTTACCCAAAACACTACTTATATTTTTTTCCTCTGGTATACTAGAATTGATTTGACTGAAAGTATTTGGATACTGTATATTATACAATGTATGAATAAATATTATTTATGAATGATAGATAAGTTTAACCCTTTTCTCCATGAATATTCATGTAAGAAATAATGACATCACTATTTATTATGCCGCCACAATGTGGTGGCATATAGGGTTTGCTCTTGTCTGTCCGTTGTTCCGTATGCACATCTTGAAGAATTTTTCGGGGCTCTTTCTTGGAAAGTATTTGTCAAATCCACACTAAACTTTACACAAATGTTTGTGACCATTATGTCTTGGTCAAGTTCTATAGCCATGTAAATTGCTTCAGTGGTTTATGAGTTGCAACCCTTTATTTGCAGCTCCAGACTCTTTCTTGAAAGTATTTGTCCAATTCTCATCAAACTTTACACACATGTCTGTTGCCATTATGTCTTGGTCATGGTTGATAACCATGTAAATCGCTTCAGTCATTTAGGAGTTGCGACCCTTTATTTGCAAAAATGATTTTAAAAATATTTTGTCCGGACTCTTTCTTGGAAAGTATTTGTCCAGTCTACAGGCCATTATATCTCGGTCAGATTTTATAGCAGTGTAAATCGCTGTAGTCGTTTAGGAATTACGGCCCTTTTTTTCTTCAAAAGATGACTTTGAAAATATCTTGTCCGGACTTTTTCTTGGAAAGTATTTGTCCAATCCTCACCAAAATTCACACATGTTTGTGGCCATTATATCTTTGTCAAGTTCGATAGCCATGTAAATCGCTTCAGTCATTGCATACTTTACATGTTTATGAGCATATATAATCAATTTTATTATAATTATGGCACTTACTCTCTGTGACAAAAAAATCTGAAGTTGGGGCATGAGTGTCCAATGGACCCATTTCTTCTTCGATATGAAATTTACATTAACACAAGAACTTTACGATTGTAGAATGACTAGAATCAGGTCTATAATTATCATTTTACAAGTAAAGCGACCCAGACCAGACAGTTCCTATAGAAGCTGTCTTATCTGGGTCTATGGTTTGAAAATGTGTTAAAAAAAGTATTATTGAATACCCTTACTATAAATAGTAACAAAATTGCCGTAGAAAACTGTCATTACGGAGTCATGTGACCGATCCATAATGGCCCGGCGTGCCGATTATCCATAATCGGCCCACGATCTTTTTCACATGCAATGCGTTGATGTTAGCAACATAGCTCTAGATCTAGATCTATTCAAACATGGCCGGAGAAAGGGGTTTGACGTCGTTGTAAAATCGTATTCTAGATCTGGAAATCTGTGAAGTTTATAGTATAGATCTACAATCGTAAAATTCTATTAAAATCAATTGCTTTGTTTGTATCGATCGGTACTACCTGTGTTTATGTTATTCAAAAATGGCAGTTGTAACGTCATAATTTCACGTCATCCATCGGAAGTTCTCAAACAAATTTTTATAAGTTAAAACAATATATAGGTCAATCGTTAGTGTTAGTGGTTATTATGTCGGACTACATATTTTTCGGCGGGGATTCGAATCCCCATGAAGGCATATAACTATTCCTTCCTCACTATTTTAAAGTACAGATCTATATCTATTTCTGTGGTTTGTTGGGATCTAGATCTAGATTGTATTGAAATAATAGGTGGCATATAGATATAGATCTAGTAAAAATTGTAAGATATTCAATAAAAAGGTCAAATTATGGCCTGTGTGAGCCTTCTGGTCATAATGGCACACCTGGTGTCACAATAGCACCAGGTGTGCCATTATGACCAGAAGGCACACCTAGGCCATATTTTAACCTCTTACTAATGGAGTAAAGGGTTATCACAGATGACAGGAGCATGCAGTCTTTTTACATGTACATTTGTAACAGGTAAAATTTACACTTTCAATACTGAATTTCCATTTGGAATCTTTTATTATTTACTAAAAATGATGAGTTTGTATTGGCAATTTTTTGGGTGTTTTTTTTTTATCAAAATGATTTATGACAAACACATCAGACCCTTATGAGAGGGATTCTAGAGCCATCTCATCTTGGTTTACACTGTTTGCAAATGACATTGAATCTCAGTTGTGGCATTGTTAGGGTTAGGTTTGGTGTCATCATATTACAGTTGTAATTGCATATTACAATTGTAACATTGTATTGCCAATCTATGAAGACAAATCAAATATAAAATATGAACTTGTTTACTCTTGGCACCTTAACTCTTTCTCTATTCTATACTTCTGTAAGAAGTAATGCCATCATGAATATTTATTATTAACTGAATTTTATGATGGTGTATGTAGACAGGATGTTTTTGCTCAGACAGAAACTATAGAATCATATCTTTACATGTACTCTACCATAAGCAAACAGAACAGACATTGATCAAACGACTATAGGTGTCATCTGACCAGGTCTACTCTGTTTGCAAATAGTTAATACAGAAAAGGCATGTTAAATTTCTCAAACTCTTTCTTGAGTCTGATCAATAAAAATGTGATACACATGTACTAGGTCTACATTGTTTCAATGCCGTGTATCCCTTTTGTTCCTTACAAGGTACATATTATCAGGGCTCTTAACTTCAGGGATTATCTCTTCTCCAATTGCTTATTTCTCAACCAATTCCTACTGTGTGCCTTCTCATCAGAACTATGTAATGAATAGTCACAAAGTAGATCTAGTATTTGATAGAGAAATAGTAAAACGGATTGTTAGAAAATATTGATATTCTTTCTCCCATCAAGAGATATTAATTATGTTGTTAATAAACTTCGTGTACATGTACATCTACTACTTTCTGACCCATTCAAAAAACGCTCACTTTCAGTACTTTCAGTACTTTGATTAACCCTGCTGGGCAACGGAATACACCGAGACTTTACCAAGGACCTTGGGTGCTCCGGATAACAAACGGGGGAATTTACCAACAACAACAACATACCGCACAGAGTTGCCGTTCTTAACATTATGACGTCACACCAGTAAAAACTAAATTTTCCGTCCGCCATATTTGTTTTGATGAGGAGGAAATCTGCCGTGAAACAAAACAATATGGATTAAAACCGGACTAGATGACCCAAAGGAAATGGTATAATCGAAAATGAAAATTTATATATCTGAAGAAGCGCTTAACTGCAACAAAGTGTAAGTAGTATTTTTACGGACGTGCAAGGTTTACACTTTAAAATAAAAACAACCCAAATCCAAGACAACAACAGATTATTGGCTTTCGTTTTCCTGTATCCATAATCTCAGAGCCTGGGCTTAGTACAGTATATCCTCTTGCTTTTTTACCTGAAGATGATTTATTTGTATATATGCGACCCGTATGTATGCCATGCTTTATCACTTATTATGATTCACTATGTACGTCTATTCATAATGAAGGAAATTGCATTTCTATTCCTAATGTGCGGGGGTGGGAATTCGACACTTTATAATCCATTAAACCCTCACCGCATGAGTAATTGTACAAGAAAAAAAATACTTTATGAATATAGATTTACAGAAGATTTATAATTTTACCTGAGCAAGGGAATTTTAGCATTTTATAAACAAACAGAACAGACCCAAAGTTTGCAAAAGCGTCAAAAGGTGTTTCTATAAGTATGTTGTATTCGTGGGATCTGGTCACCTCGTTACCTTGCCATTTCGTAACCGGCCAAATCTGGTCACTTCGTAACCAGTTTCTTGGTCGTTTCGTAACCGGTCGAGTCATCTCGTAACCACTGTTAAATTATATTATCATGATGACAGAACAGAACTTTATTCACTCTGTCATACAAAGTACGAAACAAGAGGTTGATACAGTTCACACATACACAATATAAGTGATCAACGTGGTTATCAGGCTAGGTTGAATATTACACATTGGGCTGAAAAGATTCAAAAAACAAATATAGAAATAACGACAACGAGAGAAGAAAAGAAAAAAGAGAAAGAAAAAGAGAGGTTGGGGAAAAGATTTCTATATTATATTATTTGTATACCACAATTGTTTCAGGCCCGCTTTAAAGAGGTAATTAACTATATTTTGATAACGTGGGATACATCCTTGCTGATACTATTTGTGCATACGATCATTTCTGAGAGTTAAATACTTCATATCAAACATTCATTTAACTTTCGTACAACTTTCGCTTTATAACTTTTGTGCAACAAAATTAACATGTATTAATCGCACTACATATACATATAAACATGCCTATACATAATTAAATGTACTAACCAATAGCCATTCATTTGATTACAGTGTAAACCAAAATGAGATAGATCCTAATAGAGCTTTCATCTGGGTCTACAATGTTACCCTACTTCGTGAGGTAGAACCTAATTCATTGAATATAGCTAGCAGAAATGAGCATTTATCAATAAAATTGTCCAGTTTTTAAATCACTGTAACGAGTAGAGCATCTGCTCACTTATCACAGTGGCTTCAAAATGTGACTTTTACAATGTTGTCGAAAGGGGACATTGAGGGGACGGGTTACACACAGCAACAAAACATAAATAATATGAATAAATGTAACAGCACAAAGTACAGTAATTATATACATCAGCTAATAACCAAAAGCCAGCCAGTCATTTGATAACAGTGTAAACCAAAATGAGATAGATCCTATTTGAGCTCAAATAGTCCGAACCCCGATCGAAATAATGTATGATGTTGATGTAGAAATTTTAATCTTTAACTTCCTTAACCCTGAGCCTGCTCGATTCGGCTGCGACATCGATTGCAACTCTTCGGTTATTGACAATTATCATTCTAATTACTCCTGATTATAATTGCTATCAACAAACTCAAATTTACTCTGCTAATTGTACTTAATTAATTAAAGTTGTTTTTTCGGTCGCAACAAAAACTGTTTATAAATACCAATTAAATCAGGATTAAAATTGCTAATTAACATACATGTGTAAGTACTTTATCAACAATTCATTAAAGGATTAATTCTACCGCAATTAATAACAAGTTAACATGATTTGTTTCTGACAATTTGACTTTTCTATTCCTGATTATAATTGCTTGCTAATTAACACAAGACGCCATTATATGCTACTGTCATCTTTTCCTAAGATTACGTACAACATCTTTTTAGTATTGACCATGAAAATATTAATAACACACATATTAATTAATATATATAACAGTGGTTAAGAGATGACCCGACCGGTTACGAAATGACCAGGAAACTGGTTACGAAGTGACCAGATATGTCCGGTTACGAAATGGCAAGGTAACGAGATGACCTGTATTCGTATTCGTGCCTGCTGCCTATCTTACACCGAATGTGGGTCAAAAAGGCCCACTTTATCCCCCAGACCATCATAAAAACTGGCCTGTTTTGACCCAGGCAAACCGGGCCTTTCTGGACGGGGCTGTTTTGGTACTGGGCTGTTTTGACCCGTCATCCTTACGCCAATACAATACACTTATCAATACGACTTGCCATCCATTGATGGAGGACCTCGTCTTCTAAGTTCTATTTTATTTGTTTCTTTGTAAAGAGTCAGCGTCTGCTTCCCAATATGGCGGACTCTATTCTACGTCAGGGGCCTCTCACAAGACCCAGATGTTGGCCCAGTCTCCGGGAACCATGCAGAGAATATATATGGGGTCATGATGTCAATGACTCCCTGTGGGTTACTAGGAGTGTGCCAATGACACAGTCTACAAAAAAATAGACAGTGTAATGGACAGTTTAAATAGAAACATTTACACACAAAACTAAATCCCTAACTTTTTTTTAATGCAAATTTGGGCTAACTAGAAAGTTTAAATAGTAACAATTTACATATTTAATGTGTTGGGGGACAAGGATCATCCTAGAGGGCGACGTGAGCGATATGGTCGCCGAGTTTCATCTGATGTCGCCTTTCCTTCTTATCGAAGTGATTTAAAAATCACTGTGTTTCTGGTAGCTGGTACACATGCCAAAAGACATATACACAGATCATAAGAGGGGGGAGGGGGGGGGGAAACAACCAGGGGAGCGAAACTACCAGGTACAAAATGTCCTGGAAGCGAAATGTCCAGGGCACGAAGTAGTTTAGTGGGCGAAACGTCTGGTCACAACAATATTCCTCCCCAAACTTCGCCCTTACACACACAAGGGGGATTGAACGTTTTCCAGTAGCAATGATTCTGTGGAACTTTGGAAGGATACGATCCAATAGTTTACTGTTTTCGAGGATTGTGCGTCATTACTGGCACACTGGAATTATTTTTAGGGGTCATTTAGACTAAACCTGAGTCAAAATGCACAAATTTGTGTGTCAGGGAAAACCCTGAACCATGTACATCAAAAACTACATATATGTATTAAGACGAAGGAGGTGGGCTTTTGATTTACACATTAATGACAAGTCTTTTCAATCCATCCACAGGCCACACTTCTTTTTTTTTGCTTTGAGCAATACTTAATACTACTGTTACAGGGTAATGTTGACTGGTCAGCATCAACACTGGTTGTAGTGGGGTTAAATTTAGAGAGTAACAAGTATAGATTTTACTCTTTTTTTTTTGCCTGGTTTGTTCTTTTTCCTGGGACATTTTTCTTTTGATCTGTTGCAGATGATGAGAAGGCATGATAGTGAGGTCATTTCTACGACCTCGAGTACTTCAAAAGGGTCAGAACGCCGAAAGAATAGATTTTCTCTCAGGCGTATATTCTATCCTGGTCGCACTGGGAGAACGAAATCACGCATCAGTTTAAATTCCACATCCTCAGCTCATTCGGACTACAGTTCAGTCGTCTGGGGTGAGAGGGAGCATGGTGATGCAAGAAGTCTTGGTGCTATGGCGGCTGCTGGTGCCTCAGGTGGTTCCATGACATCAGAAGCTTCACCATCTCTCTCAGTTCCAGCCTCTTCTACTCTTCTTCCTAAAGCCAAAGGGTCAGAAAAAGCCAGGGAATGCCCTTTGTGCCTCATGGAACACCCGGTTGAAAACTTCCCGGAAATCAGTACTTGTTATCATAGGTCTTGTCTAAGTTGCCTGCGAATGTATCTCCGTATTGAGATAACAGAGAGTAGGGTGAATATTGCCTGTCCAGAGTGTGCAGAGAAGTTTCATCCCAATGATATTAAGGATATAATCCAGGATGAAGCTCTAATGGCCAAATACGAAGAATACATGGTGCGGCGTGTGCTAGTGGCTGACCCTGATGCTAGATGGTGTCCAGCTCCAGATTGTGGGTGAGTTCATCTTACTCTGAAGGTTTGTCTAGGTATTTTAATGCTCAGTTACGTTTTCCCTGTTCAATATTCATGTGAGAAATAATGGTGTCATGAATATTTATAAGTTGAATTTTTATAATGGCATTCATACATGTATATGTAATACAGGAGATTTTGGTATTGGTAGAAACCAAAGAGTCAGATCTATTATAATATCATTGATCTGCAAACGGAGCAGACCCTGATGAAATGGCTTGTGTAGGAGCTGTCTGATCTGGGTCTTCTCTGTTTGCAAATGGTGAAAATGCATTTATGCGAGAGAGAAAGGGATAACCCTTAGAATGCTGAAAATGAGTATATTTTAATTTGAAAACAGTGTAGACCTAGATCTGTGGGCTTCTTAAAAACCCCACTGATCAGAGTCGTCACTGTTTGTCATTCAAAATCCTCCAAGAAAATTAAATCCCTTCACAAACTGAGTGGACTCTTATCATTAAAATGACTCTTATCGTTAAACAGCGATGGTCTATTCATGAATATTGTTCTAGACATGAATATTGTTTGCAAGTTATGCAAATAAACAGTTTACTTGCTAAATCATAGTAAATGCAAATGAACAGCAGTGCATGGATATATGGAGCTAATTACATACTGATTATTTATACCCCCACAAAGTTTGTGTGTGTGTGTGTGTGTTGGGGGGTGGGGGGTTATATAGGAGTCACCTTGTCGGTCGGTCGGTCTGTTGACTTTTGTTTCGCACAGTTTCTTAGTAACCGCTGACTAGAATTTAATGAAACTTGACATGATGCTTTATCATAAAGAGAAGATGTGCATCCAGTTATTATTTTCCAGCTTAGTGATTTCCTTACAAAGTTATGCTCCTTTTTTGTGCTGGTCTGTTGACTTTTGTTTCCACAAGGTTTCTCAGTAACCGCTGACTAGAATTCAATGAAACTTGACATGATGCTTTATCATAAATTATAATTTTCCAGCTCAGTGATTTCCTTACAGAGTTATGCCCCGTTGTTTAAATTTTTTGTGTTGGCTGATCTATTGACTTTTGTTTCCGTGCGGTTTCTCAGTAACCGCTGACTAGAATTCAATGAAACTTGACATGATACTTTATCGTAAAGAGGACATGTGCATACAACTGTAATTTTCCAGCTTATTGATTTCCTTATAGAGATATGCCTCTTTGTTTAAAATTTTTGTGTTGGTCTGTCTGTTGACTTTTATTCCTTACGGTTTCTCAGCGACTGCTGACTGTAATCATACAAAACTTGACATAATGCTTTATCATGAAGAGGAGATTTGCATCCAATAATAGTTATACAGTTTATTTATTTCCTTACCGAGTTATGCCCCTTTGAATTTTGGTCAGTCTTTTGACTTTTTTCCATGCGGTTTCTCGGCAACTGCTCACTGGTATCCAATAAATCTTGACATGATGCTTTGTCATAGAGAGGACATGATTGTGTATCCTATTATAGTTTTCCAGCTGATTGATTTTTTTCCCAAAGTTATGCCCCTTTATTTAAAAGTTTTGTGTTGGTCTGTCTGTTGACGTTTCTAAATAACTGCTAACTGGAATCCAATGAAACTTGATATGATGGTTTATCATAAAGAGGACATGCACATCCAATAATAGTTTACCAGCTGATTGATTTTCTTACAAGGTTATTCCCCTTGTTTAAAAGTTTTGTGTTGATCTGTCTGTTGACTTTTATTCCGCATGGTTTCTCAGCGACTGATGACTGGAATCATATGAAACATGAAGAGGAGATACCCATCCAATAATAGTTTTACAGTTTATCTTACATAGTTATGCCCCTTTGAATTTTGGTCTGTCAGTCTGTTGACTTTTTTTCGCACCGTTTCTTAGCAACTGCTAACTGGATTCCAATGAAACTTCACATGATGCTTTGTCATAAAGAGGACATGCACATCCTGTTAAAGTTTTCCAGATTATTTGTTTTCTTACATAGTTATGCCCCTTTGTTTAAAAGTTTTGTGCTGGTCCTTCTGTTGACTCTTATTCCACACTGTATCTAAGTAAATACTGACTGGAATCCAATGAAACTTGACATGATGCTTTATCACAAAGAGGACATGCACATCCAATTATAGTTTGCCAGTTTATCATTTTTCCTTACAGAGTTATGCCCCTTCGAATTGTGCAAAGCTTTTTCATATGCCAGTCACGTTTGTGGGGGTATTAATCACCTTCAGTGATAGTTCTAGTTGGTGTTTGTTTTAGTCCAGTTCTGCCAAATACAAACATGTATTAATAATACATGTATACTTTGGACTATACTGTAAGCAGAGGTCCAGATAAGATTCCTAAATTAAAACATTTTCAAGAATAACTTCTGTATTTCTCTACTAAACTTTATGTTGTGACTTATCTTTAGAATCTGGGTCTTCTCTAGTAAGAGTCATCTGTTCTGGGTCTACTCTGTTTGCGTAGATGTAGAAAGACGTATCTATGGAGGAAAGAGTTAACTCTTTCAATGTGGAGAACAAGTGTACTGCAAATAATGTAGATCCGAGGGTGCCTTGAGGCTCTGCACAGTGTTAGTCATTCAAAATCCTCTAACAAATTGAAGCATTCACTGTATAGTTGAAACTAGTTGACCATTCTACGGTCAATATATAGCATTTAAATTTTAAAAGGGTTAACCCATTACTTCATGAATATTCATGTTAGGAATGATGACATCATGAATGTTAATTACATTAATTTTTATAGTGGCATATTAACACATGAATTTTTCGCCAAGCAGAAACTGAAGAATCATGTCTATATAATTTCATAAGCAAAAAGAACACCCTGATAAAGGGTTAAAACAGGTTTACTGATTGTACATGTATATGTGTTTGTTACAGATATGCCGTAATTGCCACAGAGTGTGCTGGATGTCCAAAGATCAAATGTGAGCGACCAGGATGTGACACATTCTTCTGCTACCACTGTAAACAGATGTGGCACCCTAACAAAACTTGTGACACAGCCAGGGCTGAGCGCCAGATGGATGCTAGGAATGGCTCGATTTCCTATAGCCATGATACAGAGTCACAGAGTATGATGATCTGTTCTTTTATTCTCACAGAGGCATAGATAATGTGTGTAAATTCAACCTGTCCAATGGATTAGTGTGAAGTAATGAAGCAGATTAAAATTTGGGTAGACAGATTTTCATGGCATAACAATATACCTGATAGATATCCTTTGATATTATTGCAGAGTATACAAAGATTAAATGGCTTCTGTAGGAGCAGTCTAACCAGGGTCTGCTCTGTTTGCTTATGGAAAAATATAGACTTGATTTTACAGTTGAATATTCATGATGTCATTACTTGTTACATGAATATTCATCATATAAAGGGTTAATGAGTTCCAGTGATTGCTATATGTTTCCTTGTTCTAGAAGACTACATCAAGCCATGTCCACGGTGTTCAGCGTTCATTATGAAGATGAATGACGGCTCCTGCAATCATATGACATGTCCAGTGTGTGGTGCAGAGTTTTGCTGGCTCTGTATGAAAGAAATCTCAGATCTGCACTATCTAAGGTAATTTCTGAATCTATTACAGTAGAACCTGTCTTAAGCAACCATTCATTTAATATAGGAGTTTTTAAAAGCAGGTGGTTGCTCAATTTAGGGCAAAAGTAATGCAGGAAGCAAACACATTTCCACACATTTGCAAACAGAGTGCACCCAGATCAGGGTCTACTCTGTTTGCTAATGGAATTAATAGATCTGTTTCTTTAGTTTGTAAAATGGCTACAATGTTCCACCATACATATTTCATTGTAACTATTTTGTCCATGAATATTCAGTAGGTATTAAAATTTGTAATAAATCAGTGTCCGACAAATTTATTTGTTTGTTGGTAGCCCACTGGGCTACCAGATTTTTTTTTGTACTAGCCCAGTGACTACCAGAAAAAAAAATCTAGTAGACCAGATATTTTTTATTCACTTTCCAGATGGTAAGACCTTGCATCTGTGTATGGTGTATGTACTCATTCAGACCTAATATCCCTTAAGAATAATGACAACACAATCATAAAACTAGATATATATTACATTTTTCTTAAATTTAATTATTTTATTTTAAATTGCCATTCTTCCGCTTGATTTAACTGCTAGGGGCGCTAGCTATGACAGATTTTGAAGTGACTCTGACAAAATGTGTTCCATCAGATGATGAATTTGCACTGTCAGACTGTGAATATATGTTATACTAACATTCCACTAGATGTTGAAATGAGTAAATAAACACAAATTTTAAATGACAATTTATTACTATTTTGTCTAATACTCATTATTTGTCATTACCTTTGTCATTAATTAAATAAAATTTCATACTGACAGATCTAGTCATATCATGTTTTAAATGGCTTGAAATAGAAAATCGACTTTCACCATTCTAAGTAATGCAGAATTAAATAATTGAATTCAGAACTTTAATATTAGGTCCTTTGCACTTATTTTAACCTTTCAGTGTGTGTCAGATGTTAATAAGACATTTTCAAATACAATTATAGTGTAGCCCTTTTATCTGCCCTTTTATATGCACTGTAAGTCATACAAGAAGATATTGTGGAAGTCATTCCTTTTACCTGGTAGAAAATCGGGTCTAAATAGATCGAGGTTTCATTCTTGTTTTACCCAATATGATATAACACAATCATGTAACGTGAGTTAACAGAGCCAAACATCGTCAATCTTGAAGAAATAATGACGAGGTGAAAAAAATCAAGTTTTTCAAATTGAGTAGCGAGAGAAAATTTGTAGATTTTCGCCGAGAATCGATCCGCGAAAACCCATTATTTTTTGGTTTTGTTAATGATATGAGCGACCGGAAGTAATTAACATAAGCGAGTTTGGTTCCAAATCTCGCACCATTGAAGCGGTAATTGATCCAATTTATTAGTCAACTGAAACTGTCACACACGATGGGCAGAGCTTAAATCTAGATTACCTATGGAATATTCTTGCTCTGCGGGATTCGGAGATTAAACATTTCAACGAACAAGTGTCAGTCATGCATCACTTGGGCGGAGATTTAAATGACTTGATAGCCAATACATGACCAGCGTCAGTGGTTGTCACGCTCTGTGAGTTAACAACAGGACACGCGTCAGAAAACACACTCCAGATTAATTGTATGTATACCGACCCTAACTCTGGGAAATTAACATGTCATCATTAATTGCCCTACGTTCTAGATTATCTGTTATCGCCGGGCTATTGATCTTTGCTTTTACTCTTAGCCCGGCGGGCTTGTTTTGAAATTCTTTGATGGCCCGACAAGATTTTCTGGTAGCCCGCGGGCTCCGGGCAATGGATTTGTCGGACACTGAATAAATATAGAACAGGGAAAGGGTTCAGATAACAGATAAATTTATTTTGGAAATGTGTTTCCTGTATTCAAATACAAAAGTTCTATCTGTAAATAAGTTAAATCTTCATACAAATTTAATTGGGTTTGGTCTGACTTCACTGCCTTTAGTAGCAATTTATTCCCATTTCAGTCCATCAGGTTGTACATTCTGGGGCAAGAAGCCATGGAGTCGTAAAAAGAAGATCCTATGGCAGTTGGGCACACTTGTTGGGGCCCCTGTTGGCATCACACTGTTAGCAGGCATAGCTGTACCTGCCATGATTATAGGTATACCCGTCTGGGTTGGAAGAAAGGTAAGTGGGACCTTTGGTATAACAGAAGTCCAGATAACATGCATAAATTAAAACATTTTCAGGAATAACTCCTTTATTTCTCCACCAAACCCTATGGTGTGACCACTCTTCAGAATCGTCTCTTTGTGGTCACAAGATAGGGTTTGTTGGAGAAATGACAATTTTAGTATTTGAGTATGTGCCTGTATCTGTTGCTCTGATATAAGTGATAGCCATTTAGATAAAATAAAGTACCTAGTTATAGTTTACTTTCAGACCAATGGACCACTCAGCCGACTGTATAAAGGTGCTTATTATACCCCCCTTTTTAAAAAATGGGGGTATATTGCTTTGCACATGTCGGTCGGTCGGTAGATCGATGGTTTCCGAACGATAACTAATAAACGACTTGGCCTAGAATCTTCAAACTTGCTGTGGTGGTTGGTCATGACAAGTAGATGACCCCTATTGTTTTTGAGGTCACTAGGTCAAAGGTCAAGGTCACCATGACCTAAAATGGTGAAATAGTTTCCGATCAATAACTGCTCAAGGGTTTGGCTTGGGATCTTCAAACTTGCTGTGGTGGTTGGTCATGACCACTAGATGACCCCTATTGATTTTGAGGTCACTAGGTCAAAGGTCAAGGTCACAATGACCTTAAATGGTTAAATGGTTTCCGATCAATAACTGCTCAAGGGTTTAGCTTAGAATCTTCAAACTTGCTGTGGTAGTTGGTCATGACCACTGGATGACCCCTATTGATTTTGAGGTCGCTAGGTCAAAGGTCAAAGTCACCATGACCTTAACTGGTAAAATGGTTTCTGATCAATAACTGCTCAAGGGTTTGGCTTAGGATCTTCAAATTTGCTAAGGTGGTTGGTCATGACAACTAGATGAGTCCTATTGTTTTTTAGGTCACTAGGTGAAAGGTCAAGGTCACCATGACCTTAAATGGTGAAATGGTTTGCGATCAATAACTGCTCAAAGGGTTTGGCCTAGGATCTTCAAATTTGCTGTGGTGGTTGGTAATGACCACTAGATGACCCCTATTGTTTTTTTAGGTCACTAGGTCAAAGGTCAAGGTCACCATGCTCTTAACTGGTCAAATGGTTTCCGATCAATAACTGCTCAAGGGTTTGGCTTAGAATCTTCAAACTTCCTGCGGTAGTTGGACATGACAACGAGATGACCCCTATTTTGTTTGAGGTCACTAGGTCAAAGGTCAAGGTCACCATGACCTTAACTGGTAAAATGGTTTCTGATCAATAACTGCTCAAGGGTTTGGCTTAGGATCTTCAAATTTGCTTAGGTGGTTGGTCATGACAACTAGATGAGCCCTATTGTTTTTTAGGTCACTAGGTCAAAGGTCAAGGTCACCATGACCTTAACTGGTGAAATGGTTTGCGATCAATAACTACTCAAGGGTTTGGCTTAGGATCTTCAAACTTGCTGTGGTGGTTGGTCATGACCAGTAGATAACCCCTATTATTTTTTAGGTCACTAGGTCAAAGGTCAAGGTCACCATGACCTTAACTGGTGAAATGGTTTGCGATCAATAACTGCTCAAGGGTTTGGCTTAGGATCTTCAAACTTGCTGTTGTGGTTGGTCATGACAATTAGATGACCCCTATTGATTTTAAGGTCACTAGGTCAAAGATCAAGGTCATCATGACCTGAACTGATGAAATGGTTTCCAATTAATAACTGCTCAATGGTTTGGTTCGGGATCTTCAAACTTGCTGTGGTAGTTGGTCGTGACCACTAGATGACCCCTATAGTTGTTGAGGTCACTATGTCAAAGGTCAAGGTCATCATAACCTTAATATGTGAAATGTTTTCAGATCAATAAATGATCAGTGGTTTGGCTTAGGATCTTCAAAGTTGCTGTGGTGATTAGTCATGACCGCTAGATGACCTCTATAGTTGAGGTCACTAGATCAAAGGTCAGGGGGTCTGGGGGGTATACATGTTTTACAAACATCTCTTGTTTAAATACTAAAATTTTCATTTCTTGACCAAACTCTTATGTTGTGACCACTCTTTAGAATTGTCTCAAAGACAAAATACAAATAAAGGAGCTGTTCTTAAATATATTTTAATTTACAAGTTTTATCTATTTCTCAGGTCTAGTGAATAAATCTAATCAAAACAACAGAGCTCTAGATAGTCCTTTACTTGATAAACTCTGCCTTTTTAGCTCTGACACCTGGTACAAAGTGATCTATATCATGTCAAAAGCAAACAGAGCAGATTCTGACTCTGACCAGAAGGCTCCTATTGGAGCCATCTGATCTGAGTCTACTCTGTTTGCAAATGCATGAAAATGCATTTATATGAGGGAAAGGGTTAAGTTTATAACCATTCTATTTTAGATACATTCCAAATATGAGATGTCTACAAGACATAGAAGAAATGCTGCGATAGCTGGAGGGGTGGCTGCCTCCATATTGATGTCACCAGTGATAGCTGGCCTGGCTGTTGGTAAGATTTGTGTTATCTTTCTTACCTGTAAACTGCTACAGATGCTTTATTGATGGCCTTTGTAAACCTTCTAGGGCCAGATTAAGGGCTTAGTCTAAATTTGCTGTAGCAATTTACAAAGAAATTGTCTAAATTGCTGTAGCAATTTACAAAGAAATTGTCTTAATTTGCTGTAGCAATTTACAAAGAAATTGTCATATCAAAATTTTCAGTTTATTAGTCCCCCACCGGTTACCGGTTGGGGGACTATAGGTTTGCTCGATTCCGTCTGTCCGTCCGTCCGTCTGTCCGTCCGTCTGTCACGCTTCTTGTCCGGGCCATATCTCCTACAAAGTTAAGCCAAATTCATTATAACTTCACATATGGAACAATCATGATGAGGGGTAGTGTCATACACAAGGGCCATAACTCTAGCATCAATATTTTTGGAGTTATTCCCCTTTTTCATATTTTCTTGTCAGTCTGTCTGTCACACTTCGTGTCCGGGCAATATCTCCTACAAAGTTAGGCCAAATTCATTATAACTTCACACATTGAAGAAGCATGATCAGGAGTAGTGTCATGCACAAGGGCCATAATTATAGCATCAATATTTTTGGAGTTATTCCCCTTTTTCATATTTTTTTGTCCGGACAATAACTCTTTCTCTACTGGTTCAATTGATTTGAAACTTCACATATGGAACCCGCATGATGAGGGATAGTGTCATGCACAAGGGCCATAACTCTAGCATCTATATTGTTGGAGTTATTCCCCTTTTCATATTTTCTTGTCCAGTTAATAACTCTTTATGTACTGGTTCAATTGATTTGAAACTTCTCATATGGAACAAGTGTGATGAGATGTAGTGTCATGCACAAGGGCAATAACTCTAGCATCAATCTTTTTGGAGTTACTCCCCTTTTTCATATTTTCTTGTCGGGACAATAACTTTTTATTTACTGATTCAATGTATGAAAGTAGGTACTAATACCATTCAGGTGGTCATGTATATACCATGGTCAACCACACCATGGGTGGGTGGGGTGGGGAGAGTGGAGGTTTTTTTCAGTCCGGTGGGGGACTCATGTCTTGCATAGCAATACAACATGCCCTTGTTTTTCATTTTCTTTTGTAAAACGTGATCAGAATGTCAAACAATTTAGATAATGTTGAGACACCGAGTTACTCAGCATCACATCTGGATCCAACTGTTTGCAGCGCTCATCACTAACTTGCCTCATGGACTATATCCTACAAGCCCCCGAATTGAGATGCCAACTCGCTATCTCAGCCAGATCAAAACTGTTAGACATTTTCAATTTATGGTATAGAGAATGAGGTGGTATGTAAAATTGGGAACTTGAGATAAAAATAGTTTGCTAAACCAGCTAAAAAGTTGTTAACTTGTCATATTATATATTTATTAGGTATTCAGCAGAATTAGGGTAGAATGTATTTCTTGTTTTGATTTGCTACTACAGTAAAACCTCTCTATAATGACCACTAAATTGTGTTGAGTAGCTGGTATTTAGGGCAGGTAGCTGCTTAAAACAAGGTGAAAGTAAAACAGAACGCTCCTAGGAGCTTTCTGTTTTCTTTCACCTTGCTTTAAGCAGCCACCTGCCTTTAACACCAAATACTTGATGTGATTTAGTGGCCGTTATAGAGAGTTTTTTCTGTAGCAGAATAATTAGAATGAGTACATTACTGCCGTACTTGTGTAAGTATTAGGACAGCCAATCTCCCCTCTCCACCAGTTTATGAAACTAAATAAATCAATTTGGCACCATTTGATAACAAAAGTAAGAAGTAAGTATAGTGTAGACCCTCTTTAAATGGCTTCTGCATGAAGAAGTGGTTTGATCTGGGTCTGTACTTTTTACCCATGTTTGTCTGTCCTAATACTTAGGGTAGTTAGTGAGTGAGTTTGGTTTTACGGCACTGCGACACTGAATAGATCATAAAGCGCAGATGAATGATGAGATGACATGATGATGAAGGATGATATCAGGAAGATGATTTCGGCTAATCTCATTCGCTGCAAAGCAGTGCATGGGATCAAAACCACTGACCTGCCTTCCTTTTAGTTCTTGACAGAGGGATAATCTCCGTCAAATAAACAAAAACACGCCCTTTGACAATTAAGCCCCAGAACCACGGCAAGGTAGGAAGGTCTCTGGGGTAGGGTAGTTAGTGTAAACTGCAACAAGGTAAAACAGGGAACGCAGTATTATTCATTGAATGTGCACAAGACTACACCAGGATATATAAATTTAGTAGTAGTATTAACCAATTTGATTATAGACAAGGGGCTTGATATCTACAGAAGTAACTGTACTTGTCTCTATTTCAGGTATTGGGGTACCAATCCTACTGGGTTATGTGTATGGGGTGGTTCCCATCTCTCTCTGCAGGAGTGGTGGTTGTGGGGTTCGGACCACCAACAGTGGTGGTGTCAGGTTCGAGTTTGAAGAGAATGAGACTGGTATTCCTTCGGCCATGTATTCAGGTAATTGCAGCATATCTTTGATCCAATTTTTTAGCTTGTCTGTTTTGTTTTGTTTTTAAGAAAAAGATACAAGCTATTGTCGTAGCTCCAGTGTCTGTGTTGGAGATATGACAATTTTAGTAATTGAACGTGCACCTTTATCTGTTATCTTTATCTCTCTATATATTTATAGAGGTCCAGATAAGATGAATAGATTTAAAAAAAATTCAAGAACAGTTCCTTTATTTATCCACCAAGCCCTATATTGTGACCACTGTTTAGAATTGTCTCTTTGCGACAATTCTAAAGAGTGGCAGGGTTTCTGCTGTCATTCGCTTCTTTCGCAAATTGCGGAAAAAATTCACAAGTGGCGAAAAAAAAATCAAATCAAGCAGACTTTTTAGCTCACCTGAGCAAAGCTCAGGGTGAGCTTTTGGGAGACTTGAATGTCCGTCGTCCGTCGTGCGTCGTGTGTCGTCAACAATTTGCTTGTGAACACTCTAGTGGTCACAATTGTAGTCTAATCTTCATGAAACTTGGTCAGAATGAATGTCTTGATAAAATCTCGGACGAGTTCGAAAGTGGGTCAAGTTGGGTTAAAAACTAGGTCACTAGGTCAAATAGTAGGAAAACCTTGTGAACCCTCTACAGGTCACATTTTTAGCCCAATTTTCATGAAACTTGGTCAGAATGATTGTCTTGATAAAATCTAGGAGGAGTTTGAAAAATGGGTTTTGTAGGGTAAAAAACTAGGTCACTAGGTCAAACAGTAGAAAACCCTTGTGAACACTCTAGTGGTCTCAATTTTAGTCCAATCTTCATGAAACTTGGTCAGAATAAATGTCTTGATAAAATCTCGGTCGAGTTCAAAAGTGGGTCAAGTGGAGTTAAAAACTAGGTCACTAGGTCAAACAGTAAAATAAAGGTTGTGAACACTCTAGTGGTCACAATTTTAGTCCAATCTTCATGAAACTTGGTCAGAATAAATGTCTTGATAAAATCTCGGTCGAGTTTGAAAGTGGGTCAAGTGGAGTTAAAAACTAGGTCACTAGGTCAAACAGTAAAAAAAACCTTGTGAACACACTAGTGGTCACAATTTTAGTGCAATCTTCATGAAACTTGGTCAGAATAAATGTCTTGATAAAATCTCGGTCGAGTTCGAAAGTGGGTCAAGTGGAGTTAAAAACTAGGTCACTAGGTCAAACAGTAAAAAAAACCTTGTGAACACTCTAGTGGTCACAATTTTAGTCCAATTTTCATGAAACTTGGTCAGAAAGAATATCTTGATAAAATCTCAGACGAGTTTGAAAGTGGGTCAAGTGGAGTTAAAAACTAGGTCACTAGGTCAAACAGTAGAAAAACCTTGTGAACACTCTAGTGATCACAATTTTAGTCCAATCTTCATGAAACTTTGTCATAATGATTGTCTTAATAAAATCTCAAATGAGTGTGAAAGTGGATTATGTGGGGTTAAAAACTAGGTCACTAGGTCAAATAGTACGAAAACCTTGTGAACACTTATAGCCATTTACATTTATAGCCAAATCTTCATGCAAATTGGTCAGAATGATTGTCCTAATAAAATCTTGGACAAGTTTGAAAGTGGGTTATGTGAGGTCAAAAAGTAGGTCACTGGGTCATATCTTAGAGAAATCTAGTTTACACTCCAGTGGCCACATTTTTAGCCCAGTCTTCCTCAAACTTGCTCAGAGTGTTTGTCTTGGTGATATCAAGGTTGGGTGTGATCATGGGTTGGATGGGAATAAAAAGTAGGTCACTAGGTCAAATCTTAGAAAAATTACTTTAGAGAGCACATTTTTAGCCCAATCTTCAATGGTCAGAATCATTGTCTTGATAAAATCAATATACTAAATCGTTGAAAATCTTGTTCTGCAGAACCACTGCTAATCTATGGTAATCAGGTGAGCGATTAAGGGCCATCTTGGCCCTCTTGTTTTGTGGCCCATAGTAACATAAATATACCTTAGATGACCCTTGGTTAATCCCCAAATCAGCTGTGTGTGTTTATTGGCCTTATTTTGGTGATTCGTGTGCTGACCGGGCTGGTCAGCTGTTTATCAATATACAGCCACACACTGGGAGCTACAAATAGCAATATGCACTTACTGTGATCAATGACCTAGCATAGTAATTAATGAATAACTCCGAACATTCTGAAAGATTAAAAGGTACGAATGATTCGTCCCAGGACCGACTGTACTAAATAAATCGAGGTTTGTTGAATTTCATCAAAACATCTATTGCTCGACAATTGGACATGTGATTAATAGCAGCGAGAAGCAGAGAAAGGAGGCTGAGAGTGCATGTGAGAAGTTTGGGAGGCAGGTGGTTGTGAATTTGTAGGAGAGGTTTGCTGATGTAGGTGTAGGTAAGAGCCTGTTATAGTTTGTTTGACCAAGCTGGGTTTTTTTTGAGAGAGAATGAGGTATTATAGGAGAATGTGTAGTGTGTAAGTGGCCATTTAGGGTAGAAGAGTTGTATGTATGCAAATGTGGTTTTAGCTCACAAGAGCACAAAGTGCTCAGGGTGAGCTTTTGTGATTGCCTGATGTCCGTCGTCGTGCATGGTCCCGCGTCAACAATTTGAACCTTTAAAAATCTTCTCCTCTGAATCTACAGGGTTCTCAGCTTTCATATTTGGCACATAGCATCATGTGTAGGTCCTCTACAAAAAAGTTATATAAATTATGCCCTTGGGGTCAAAATTGGCGCTGCCCTAGGTGTTGCCAGTTTCTTTGAACAGGCTGCAGTTTCAGCCAATTCAAACTGACCATTATTTACTGGGAGATTACACTTCAAGATTTACACTCCAGAAAATGATGCACCGGCCGCGTGGCTCAGTGATAGAGCGTCCGCCTGCGGTACGGAAGGTCGTGGGTTCGATCCCCGGCCGTGACAGACCAAAAGTCGTTAAAAGTTGGTACTAGTAGCTCCCTTGTCTACGCTCGACAATAAAGGTGTAGTTCTAGGACTGGTTGGCCTGGTGTCAGAATAATGTGACTGGGTGGGGTGCCCTTGCCATGTACCTGAGGCAGGAGTATTCCAGTGAGGCAGCACTATAACTTGTCTCATGCGGGTGCTGTCTGCAAATAACTGAAATACTGTTGGTCGGACGTAAAACCCAACTCACCAGAAAAATGCAGCTGCAATATTTTTCACTGTGCTCACTCAGCCTCACTGATGCCCAAGACCTCTTTGCTGTTTGATTTGTTGTTAACATTATGCATGTTATTTGCTGTCCAGCATACTCCAGTAACCCTCTGCACTCTGAGCCAATTACTGTTTAGAAGTCAGAGAATGCCGCCAGTTTCTCAGATCTCTAGGTCTGAAAAATAAAGATATGGCGTTGTTATAATACTATGGCTATATCACAGCTGGAACAAAACTCATACCTGTTCAGAGGAACAGTTGCTTATTTAACCCATTACCTGGTCTGTATTTAGGCCAAATTTCAATACCTACTGAATATTCATTAACAATATAGTTATAAAGAAATATTGAAGGTGGACATTTTAGAAAGCAAAGAAACAGATCTATCAAATTCTTTTAGAAAACAGAGCAGACCCTGATCTGGGTCTACTCTATTTGCAGATGCATGAAAGCACTTTTACATGAGGGAAAGAGTTAAGAGGTCAGTTGATCTATTTAGTCAGAACTTTTTATGTCCTTGCGTAATTAAAATTCCATGGACTCAAATGAGGCCTGCCGAAAGGGTGGCCAATTTTCTATAGAAATATAGTGAAAACTGAAAATCTTCCCCTGATTGTCTGGTGAGCGATATTAGGGCCATCATAGCCCTGTTGTTTATGAATACATGTAGATAGCCTGATTGCATATCATTAAATTGACTTTGATACTAATGATAGTTTATGCATCATACATGTATTGTGATTTTGCACGAAGTATTTACTTCATGGATTTTTCAATTGTTAAAATTATGTAAAATTTAGAAATTGAAATTAAGAAAAAATGGTAAATTCTCTTTTTTTAAGCAAAATAACAATATTATAAAACAATACACAATATTTATGCCCCAGATATACTTTAAATCGTGTCTTTGAAAGCACACAATTAAAAAAAAATCAATATCGAAAACATGTGGCCGAATAGATATATGACCCAGTAGAAAACCCGGAGTGGTCACAACATAGGGGTGGGTTGAAAAATGCTTTTCAGTATCTTGAATACACATATTTATCTGTTGCCCTGTATTTATGTGCATTTACTGTTTTATTCTTTAGGAGTGGATAGTCAGAGTGTAGGCACTGGTCACCAGGTCCCCAACCCAAGCATTGCTCCAAGTATTGGTGAGGCTAGTGTGGCTATGACAAACAGTATCTACAGTGCTAGCAGTAGTCACATGGACCGAGTGGGTATAAACAGGGAGGAAAGTGACAGAGACTCGGCCAGCAACCGTGCCATTGCCGGAGCAAGTCTCAACGGCAGTATGTGTGGGAGTACTTACGCTGCAGTCATAAGCTTACAGACCAAGTGAGTATGCCAGTTTTCCTCTGTGTAAAGATGATTATTTCTTTGTTCTGTCATTTTAAGTATAAAGTGTCACCCATGTCAATCTACCCACCAATGAGGGTACTAGGCACACATATCTATTATCATGTTGCATGTTGACCTGTTGTAAGCAGCCTTTTATTATTTGGACACATGAATCTTAAAAAACAGGTGGTTGCTTAATACAGGGCAAAAGTAAAATGTTGGTCTGCATTAAACTTGAAGAGACGATTCTAAAGAAGGGTCACAACATAGGGTTTGGTGGAGAAATAAAGGAGTTATTCATTATTGTGTTTAATTTATGCATCACATCTGGACCTCTGAAGAATGATTGATCATTTTGTAAATATGCTCATCTAGGATATGATTATGATGTGCAGTGTGTTACACTAGAGATTTAGCCCTTTCATTACTACGAAATCAAAAGTGGGGGCATCAGTATCATGAAGACCCATTCCTAGTTTTGTGTGACCTGCTGTAAGCTGGGTTACACATTGGGTCTCTTTTCTATCATGTTTCTGTTAGTCACATGCTTTCACTTTAGCAGGCGACACATGTTCATGAAAGCCTTTGGTCATTGATTTTAAAAAATGCAATTTATACCTGTTTTATAGATTGGAAGTTCAAGCCGAATTAGAATCTGATGTACCAACTGGCAAGCGAGCAAGTTTTAGCAGTGAGTCTGCTAATTTTAGCATTGGGGAGAAGTCCATTGGGGAGAAATCTGCAGCTGGAGATGATGCCAGTACCCGGGGTCTGGCTGGATCTATAGTTAACTACAAGTAGGTGTATGCTTGTTATGTACCACAATAGCCTCAAGTTAGAGGCCAAATAAGATGCATAAATTGAAACATTTTCAAGAATAGTGCCTTTATTACTCCACCTAACCTGATGTTTTAAAACTAATTTTAAACTATTGAAGCAAATCTTATGAAGCTTCACACATTTGTTCACCATCCGGAAAGCTACAATCTGACCAAGCGCCATAGCTCTGTATGGCTTTTTTCCACAAAATTATACCATTTAATGGACCCATTCAAACAGATGAGAGTTGGCTCCTGTATGCTTGGTCTTGTTTATATTTCTCCGCCAAACCATATTTTGCTGTTACTTATTAGACTTGTCTCAGAGAGAGATGTGCTCAGAAATGAGAGATTTTGCTATATAAGTACAGTAAAACCCCTCTAAACCGGACGTTAAATTTGTTTAAATATCGGTATTGGAGACAGGTGACAGCTTAATGCAGAGTGAAAGTCATGCAGAAAGCTCCTCTAGGAGCTTTCTGCATGACTTTCACTCTGCATTAAGTAGTCACCTGCCTAAAAGTATCTTAGTTCTTCTATGCTAGAATTCCGGTTTAGAGAGGTTTTACTGTATACATATGATCTACAGTCACTGTATCAACTCAGTCCCTCATACAGACACCTTTGATGCCTATGTAAATGTCACTTTTGTATCCATTGTGATAAATAGAGCATTTGCTCCATAAAAGCAAAATTTAATACTCTATTTATCACAATGGTTTCAAAAGTACACTTACTAAAATTTTCCATTTTTCTAGTAAATGCTCCTTTTTAGTAGATTGATTCAAAGAGACTGGGTCTAAAAATAACCTATGAGGTAGTGGCTTAAATTCTAGCTTATATGTCCGTATTCCCGTTCAGAATCTTTTCTACATGCAAAAATACAGCGTCATTTGTCTCTGGTGTGTAATATGTTTTAGCTTAACGGGTATTTAGCTTTTAATGTATAAAAGAGGCATATTAATGCATTTACAAACAGGGTAGACCCAGATCAAACAGCTCCTACACGACAAATGTTTATGGTTTAATATAGATCTTATTCTGCAGTGTTTGACAAGGCCAATTGGCCCAATTACTCCATTGTTTATATGGCATTTTAATAGTACATCTACTTAACCCTTAATGTGCGGGAATCAAATGCATTATTATAAGACTTTTGCAAACAGTGTAGGCCCAGATCAAGGGCTCCTTAGGGAGCCCTTTGATCAGGGCCTGCACTGCTTGTGATAAATCATTTTCTTCATTGATAATTTTGATACAAGTTTTTGTTAATTTATAATCAGAATAGGAGCCAGTTATAATTAATCAGGGTTAATTTTCATTTTCATTATTTCTAGCATGAATAATAAGAATATGACAGTAATAAAAAGTTATATTGGTTAGGTGATTGAAGAAGGACTTTGCATCTCTTTAACCTGATCACGTAATGAATAAACATGGTTGCAAGTGCTGCCAGCTGCTTAATGCTGAAATCTCCTAAGGGAGCTCTCTGCATAAGGACTCAAGTTAGAACTCTCCATAAGGGAAAAGTTTCATGGGTTATATGGAGAAATGTTGGTCCAGATTTTGTATCTCCCAATGTTTTCTGTATGTTAATGTGTTAACCCTTTCCTTCATAGAAACTCCTTTTCAAGCATTCACAAACAGAGTAGACCCAGATCAGACGGCTCCTGTAGGAGCCGTGTGATCAGGGTCTGCTCTGTTTGCTAATGGTATTTGATAGATCTGTTTTTATTATACCCCCCTTTTGAAAAAATGGGGGTATATTGCTTTGCACATGTCGGTCGGTCGGTCTGTAGGTCGGTAGATCGATGGTTTCCGAACGATAACTAATAAACGACTTGGCATAGAATCTTCAAACTTGCTGTGGTGGTTGGTCATGACAAGTAGATGACCCCTATTGTTTTTTAGGTCAAAGGTCAAGGTCACAATGACCTAAAATAGTGAAATAGTTTCCGATCAATAACTGCTCAAGGGTTTGGCTTGGGATCTTCAAACTTGCTGTGTTGGTTGGTCATGACCACTAGATGACCCCTATTGTTTTTGAGGTCACTAGGTCAAAGGTCAAGGTCATCATGACCTTAGCTGGTTAAATGGTTTCCGATCAATAATTGCTCAAGGGTTTGGCTTAGAATCTTCAAACTTGCTGTGGTAGTTGGTCATGACCACTGGATGACCCCTATTGTTTTTGAGGTCACTAGTTTAAAGGTCAAGGTCACCATGACCATAACTGGTAAAATGGTATCTGATCAATAACTACTCAAGGGTTTGGCTTAGGATCTTCAAATTCGCTTAGTTGATTTGTCATAACAACTAAATCAGCCCTGTTGTTTTTGAGGTCACTGGGTCAAAGGTCAAGGTCACCATGACCTGAACTGGTGAAATGGTTTGCGATCAATAACTGCTCAAAGGTTTGGCTTAGGATCTTCAAACTTGCTGTGGTGGTTGGTCATGGCCATTAGATGACCCCTATTGTTTTTGAGGTCACTAGGTCAAAGGTCAAGGTCACCATGACCTTAACTGGTAAAATGGTTTCTGATCAATAACTGGTCAAGGGTTTGGCTTAGAATCTTCAAACTTGCTGCGGTAGTTGGTCATGACCACTGGATGACCCCTATTGTTTTTTAGGTCACTAGGTCAAAGGTCAAGGTCACCATGACCTTAATTGGTAAAATGGTTTCTGATAAATAACTGCTCAAGGGTTTGGCTTAGGATCTTCAAATTTGCTTAGGTGGTTGGTCATGACAACTAGATGAGCTCTGTTGTTTTTGAGGTCACTAGGTTAAATGTCAAGATTACCATGACCTTAACTGGTGAAATGGTTTCCTATAAATAACTGCTCAAGGGTTTGGCTTAGGATCTTCAAACTTGCTGTGGTGGTTGGCCATGGCCACTAGATGACCCCTATTGCTTTTGAGGTCACTAGGTCAAAGATCAAGATCACCATGACCTTAACTGGTTAAATGGTTTCCGATCAATAACTGCTCAAGGGTTTGGTTCGGGATCTTCAAACTTGCTATGATTGTTGGTCGTGACCACTAGATAACCTCTATAGTTGAGGTCACTAGATCAAAGGACCTCTAATGTTTTCAGATCTGCCAATAAATGATCAGTGGTTTGGCTTAGGAACTTCAAAGTTGCTGTGGTGATTAGTCATGACCACTAGATGACCTCTATATTTGAGGTCACTAGATCAAAGGTCAGGGGGTCTGGGGGGTATACATGTTTTACAAACATCTCTTGTTTGATTTTAAAGTGGCTACATTGTTCCACCTTTCATATTTCATTATAACTATTTTGTCCATGCATATCTAGTAGGTATTGAAATTTGGAATAAATATAGAACAGGGAAAGGGTTAAAAACCATTTGACTTTTAAGACTCAGAATATAATGTCTATGTTATCTGTGTTTCAGAATGGACAGTACATCTATGAACATTTCTCCTGACAACTATCTAGATGTCAATAAACTACCACAGTTGCCTACGAAGTACGGAGAGTCTGAGAGTGTGACATCCAGAGAAAACACTCACTTAACTCCACAGGATGGAGAAATCTCAAGTCTCTCATCTCGTAAGTACTACAGACAGGCAGTCATTTTTATACCCCCACAAAGTTTTGGTTGGGGGGTGGGGGTATATAGGTGTCACCTTGGCAGGCAGTTGGTTGGTCGGTCAGTCAGTATGTTGACATTTATTTTTTGCTTGAAACATGTGTATTTGGATTTGCACTCAAGGCTGCTGTGTGGGGGTATTCCATCACCTCTAGTGATAGTTCTAGTTCAATATGACTGCATACTAACTTAAAAATTGGTGATCATTCGTGCAAACAGTTTAGGTCTAAAGTAAAAAAAAAAAGTAAAGTACCTAGTTATAGTCTACTTCCAGTCCGAATGACCACTTTCCCAACTGTACATTTACTCCCCTGGTCATTGAGTTATTCGCCTACAATATTGAGCACTGCTAACATATGGCGCAATTCATGCAACCGCAGTACCGGCTAGTGACCCTCACAGGTACCCATTTAATCCCTGGGTGGAGAGGAGGTGGGGGTGGAAGACACTGAAAAGCGTCTCTGAAATTTCCGGGAGGTTTAGTCTATCAGGTTCCAAACTGTTTGACACTTTAATCATGATCTTTGAAGAGCAATGGAGAATATCCAATTCAAGAATTTGCAGCTGACAGGAAATTTTTTACAATAATCATTTAAACCTTTTCAGTGCATAAAACAAATCATTGATGTTCTTTGAAAACGTTGTAAACCCTGATTAGAGGTCTCTCATCAGGGTCTGCATTGTTTGTTACGTAACACTTTTCTTAAAAAAAAAAAAAATCTGAATGTCTGCAGTACACTTGATATTTTTTAATTTTTGAATAGTTCGTTTGAATATTTGGCTTTGAAAGGGTTAACAATTGTTAAGAGGAAACAAATTGTTTGGCATTAGCAGTATGATCCTAGATCATAGCGTTGTATTGAAAATTTCAGAAACCTTGGAAACCGTACACTGAATTTCAATTTCAATTTGTATAAACATCTCTGACCCAAGTAAGATGTGTTAAAATTAAATCATTTTCAAGAACAGCATCTTTATGAAGATTAATTAGATAAACTTTGGAAATGGCGTATTAACTAGGGAAGTTTTGTCCATTACGGAAACTATAGAATCACATCTATATTATTTTATGTTAAAGCAAACAGCATGCCCTGGTCAGACAATTATTTTTTGTTTACAAAGGTCTGAAAAGGTGTCTTTATTAGGTATTCAAGGGTTAAAACTAACTTAAACTTTTTTTAGAATACGATATTAACACAGGATTTTTGTTATTGGTAGATCTATTAAAATTTCAAAAGCAAACAAGTGAGCCATCTGACCTGGTTCTTCTCTGTTTGCAAGGCATGATAAAGGGTTTATACGAGGGAAGGGGTTTATGAAGTGATTAGTTCTTACATGAATATTGATGGAGTAAAGGGTATTGGAAGATAGAATTGTCGATAAGTATCTAGATAATCTACGTAAAACTGTTCCTATGCGTTTCTCCACCTTTTGTTGTTGGTACACATTATGATATGCCTTAGGCGATTTTATATAGGACTTTAACCCTTTACACTGTAAATACAACTGTCTATGCCTTAGCAAACAGAGTAGACCCAGATCAGATGGCTCCTGTAGGAGACATCTGATCAGGATCTGCTCTGTTTGCTTATAATATAACATAGTGGATCTGTTGCCAAAGGCTCGCTTAATAACATTTTCTAAGGATGGTTTAGGAACATCTGATCTTAAAAGACATCGAGGATCAGATTATTTTTCTCACATAATCAAAACAGTGTATTTTCGCCCATTTTTATGACATGTAAACATTGGTTTCCCAAGTTTGACGTCATATATGACGTCATATATATTCTAATGTTTTCTTACACATATTACTTATCACAGAATCTTAACCCGTTGTTCTAACCCGGATATAAGGGAAGTTATGTGAGAAATATGATTCTACAGTTTCTACCATGACCAAATATTCCTATATCCATGTGCTGTTATAACAATTAATCTAATTAATATTCATGATGTCATTATATTTTACATGAATAGTCATGGAGTAAAGGGTTAAACATAGGGTTTGGCAGAGAAAAATAGAGAATTTGATAGTTATACAATATCTGTTCTGCTAGGTTGTTGCTAAAGTAGTTGACAAATACAGTAAGAATTACTAGAAAAAAAGTCTGAAAGTTTAGTAGTTTGGTGGCCAGTAATGCCATCCTAGATATGGAGCTCTGTCAAACTGCTTCAATAGCTGTGCACTAAGCTCACAATGCATACATTGCAGGTTTGTCAACGGACGATAAGAAGAGGACCAACTCTTGCCCAGGGTCTCCGCTCTCAGGCTGCGGTAGTTATTGTGAGCAGGACGACACCTTAAAAAATCACAGCTTTCGTTGTCGGAAATGCCGTCGTCATGCCAAGGCAAGTGAAAAACATGCTACAGAACAGATGAATGTTCACTTTTCGGACCAAGTAAGTCTGCAGAGTTTCCAGGCAGATGAAGCGGTGTTAGATTTGCCAATGGGCAAACATGATATAGACTCTCTTTCGGAAATGTGCAATGAAGATGAGTGGGAAAGTAGTGACTCTGATAGATCTAGCCGTCGGCCACCGAAGAGTAGAAACAATTCGGAGCCAGCAATCTTGCTAACAGAAGTGGAGAGTGATAAGCCTGCATTTGTAATAAAAGAGGCGAAGGAAATTATCTGTGATAAAGGGGTAAATATAAATAACAATCAAATGAGAAGTCGTATCTGTTCAGAGGATTGCACTGTTGGTACTTTGTTAAATGGTTTCTCATCATCAATGTCTATGAAATTTTGTAAGACAAACATGGAAGAAAAGGCGCTGCCAAAGTGTAGAAGTGAAGAAACATTTATGAAAACTAAAAACTCGGTGGACGATGACTTTAGTGAAAAAAGTAAAAGTGAGGAGATCTTTAATAAAACAAGAAGCAACGAAGCCATAGGGGGTTGTATTAAGAGAGTTCGGAGGAAGAGCTGCGAGCTAGCCATTCAGAATGGAAGGATTTCTCCTTTAACAGCCATAAAGGATGATGGTAATGATGAAGATGATGACTGTGCCAACTGTGATTAGGATTGTTGCGACTTGTCACTGAGAAATAATTATTTAACCCTTTACTTCATGAATATTTATTTAAGAAATATTGACATCTTGAATATAAATTTTTATTGTGGCAAATGAAGGTTTTTTTTGGCTATGGCAGAAACTGTAGAATCAGATCTTAGTTATTTATATGCAAACAGAGTAGACTCAGAACAGATGGCTCTTTCAGGAACCGTCTAATCTGGGCCTACACTGTATGCTAAGGCATATCCATGAAGTTAGGGTTAAATAATGTCAATCTAGAATAGTAAATAATATGCTGAACTGGATCTTTGGTCAAAAGATTTGAAATATATTAGAACTTAAAACATGAAAAAATGAAATTTTGAACAAAATATAATTGATGGGAAAATTTTAATAAATAATTTGTTTGTACTTGAAGATAAGTGTGATTTTTACTGTATTTTGATTTAATACTTTATAGATAGGGTATTATTTGCTTAAAAAAAAAAGCAGTGTGATTGAGATTAGAATTGTATAATATTGCTTAGTTGCTTATATTAGATTATATATTTATCTATTAAAACTTTGTTTAGTGCTGACTATCATCAACATGATCAACATACTTTTCAAACTTGTGCATGCTTCTGGCAAAATCCTGACGGTCTTTGCCAACAATTTGGATCCAGATCAGGTTCTGAATAAATCTAGTTACCCAGTATCTCATTAGGATCCAAACTGTTTGACATTGTGATCGTGGTAGTTAACCCTTTCCCTCATATAAACACTTTTTCATGCCTTTGCAAACAAGAGAAGATGCATATCATACGGCTCCGAACAGGGTCTGCTCTGTTTGCTTATGGTATAATATTGATCTAATTTTATAGTTTCTGCCTGAGCCAAATGTCATGTGTTCATATGACATTATAACAAATGATCTAATTGATATTCATGATGTTGTTATTTCTTAATGAATATTCAACAGGAAAAGACATAAATGTGATATCTACTTTGAGAATTAAAGCAGATAAAAAAATTTTGCAGATGCCAGTTTTCTCAGCATGCTAAATATTTACCCAGAATGCACTATGAAAAATTAATGTCTGCTTAAAGTTAGATCTGGTGCAATTTTGACTGTTGAAGTCTATCTAGCTTTTGAGAAACCATTGATGGAGATTCAAACAGCTTGAATCCCGATGAGATACAGAGTTACTGATCTTGATCCAAGCTATTTGCTAATGGTAGTAAAATTACAAGTAGCGGGATAAGGGTTGAGGCCATTTACACAAAGCTTAAGGGGACAGTGGAGGTTTTTGTGTCCCAAGATTAATCAATGCAATTTCTCATCATTGAGTATTCATCAAGAGCTGTAAATAAGAGGTATATTGTTTTATAATTAACAGTTACCCTTTACTCCAAAAATACGCCTCTTTACGCCTTTGCAAATAGAGTAGACCCAGATCAGACAGCCCCTTTAGGAACCATTTGATCAGGGTCTGCTCTGTTTGCTTATGATATAAATATGATTCTACAGGTTCTGTCATGACCAGAATTTTATGTGTCCATGTGGTATTATAACAATCTAATTAATATTCATGATGTCACTATTTCTTAGTTCTTACATTAATATTCATGGAGTAAAGAGTTAAGGCAAATCCAAACTTTGCTCCTGTTTGACTGTTTATCCTAAATATGTTGTGATATGCACTGCTCCTTTAACTCTTTCCCTGTTCAATATTCATGTAAGAAATATTGACATCATGAATATTTATTTCCTTAATTTTCATAGGATATTTCATTCATATACAGTGAAACCCCGCTAATGCGACCACTTAATAAACAGCCACTGATGTAGTCTAAAGTAGGTGGTTGCTTAATGCAGGACGAAAGTTATGCAGAAAGCTCCTATAGGAGCTTTCTGCATAACTTTCGTCCTGCATTAAGCTACCACCTGCCTCTGCCACCCAGAATTATGCCCCTTTTTGGTGGTCGCATTAGCAGGATTTTACTGTATTAGGAATATTATATATTTGTAGTATCAGATCTATATTATGTCAAAAACAAGCGGAAAACCCTGATCAGATGGCTGCTATAGGAACTGTCTTATCTGGGTTTACTCTGTTTGTAAATGCGTGAAAAGGCATTTATATGAAGGAATAATGAGAATATGTATCAGTTTTTGTACTGACATATGGCAGAGCCTGTAGAATCAGATATTATTCGATTAACCATTTCTGTGTTTTGTGTTTATTCCAAATTTCAATACCTACTGAATAATCATGTACAAAATAGTTTAAATGAAATATGGAAGGTGGAACATTGTAGCCAGAAACAGAACTATCAAATGCCATTGGTAAACAGAGCAGAACCTTATCAGACAGCTTGTGGGTCTTTTCAGTTTGCATTTGAAAAAAAAGATAAAGCTTTGGAGCAAATTCAGCAAAGGGTTTAGACAGCCCAGATAAAATGCATAAATTAAAACATTTTCAGGAGTAAGGGGAAGAGTTACCATAGATGTTGTTTATTTGAAGGAATTTGTTGAGTCAGCTTGTATTCCTTCTCTTTGAAAGATAACTGGATATTACAAGAGAATATGTATAGTCGACAGTGTAGTTTCGGACCTATTTGTGTTGTTATTCATAAGAATTGCCTTTAGTGGAGAAATGAGGATTTTGGTATTAAAATACATACCTTTATACCTCTTACCTGCAGCTCTAAGTGGATCTTGATCATCTTGTCATGGTTTACACTGTTCGCAATGCACAGAAGACCCAATTGTATGGCACAAATTGTAAGAAATCTTTCAAACTTCAATGAACATTTATGGTAGAATTTCTCTAAAGCGACAACTTGATAAATAAAAGTGGGCGTCTGTAAGAGAAGGTTGATGTTTCCTGCAGACAAAAGTGAGAGTTTTCTGCAGAACTGTTGTTCAGCAATAAGCTCATGTCTGCCTTATTTCTTTACCGGATAGAGAACTCTTTTGATGCCCTTGCAACCAGTGTTGAACCTGATCAAACTACTCTTGTAGGAGTCATCTGATCAGGTTCTGCTATATTTGATTTATAGGAAATAATATAGATATTGTTCAACAATTTCTGCCATGGTGAAAAAATCCCGCATTCATATTGCCCTTGTCAAAATTCAACTACATGTAGTTTATATTCGTAGTCATCATTTCTTAAATGAATATTCATCTGGATTAAGGACAAGACTCAGATCTTGACTTCTATTGGATGGTTGGTATGTTGAGGTTTTGCTAAATAACATACTGAAACATTGATTCTCACTAGTATAATACGTAATTCAGAGTAATCGATGAGACAAGTAAAGCAAAACTTTCCTAAGAATATTTCTTTTATTTCTCCACCAAACCCGATGTTATGACCATTCTTTAGAATCGTCTCATAGAGAAGATTCTAAAGAGTGGTCACAACATTTGGTTTGGTGGAGAATAGTGATTTTAGTGTTTGAATATGCACCTTTATCTGTAGCTCAGTATTGTACATCCCATAGTCTTACTGTTTTTGACCTGACCTTTTCAATATTCTATTCATTTTACAATCTTTCAAAGCCACTTTGTATAATATGTCACGTATTACATTTATAACTGTGTAGTAACCCTTTGCCTGATAGATACACCAGACAGAGTAGACCTCGATCAAATGGATCCTGTAGGGTCTGCTCTGTTTGCTTATGCAGTTATATAGAAATGATTCTACACTTTCTGCCACAGCCAAACATCTCTGTTCCTATAAGCTAATAGATATTCATGATGTCATTATTTCTGGTATGAATATTCTGCAGGTAATGGATTAAGATATACAATTTTGAAATTTTTTAATGTTGTAAGGAAAAGCCACTGAAACAAAACCTTTTTTTACACGCATATTTCTTGTAGGATTTGTATTCTATAACTGAAGCATTCCATTTCAAATGGGGTTTAATCACAGAGCTCAGCTTGCAAAACATTTCTAATTGAGTACAGAAATTAATTTTTCTAGTAAATCAGAGAGTTGTTGTACTTAAAGGGAGATATTTTCAATGTCTTATGAACATTTTGTACAGTTTCTAATCATTGCAAAAATTATATCTGAATGCAAAAACAAAGTAAATAGTATCTACCTGTTATTTGTTAACAACACAGTGTAAATATAGCTTTGATTATAACTAATACCTACATCAAGACAAAAAAATTATCAGTAGCATGGTACACAACAAACATATCACAATTTGTTCATGCAAAGTGAAATTCAGTAGGATTGATAGGAAACCTCAGTAAGATAGGGTTTTTCAGACAAATATCAAACATATCTTGTTGCTACTCAGTAGAATTGCCTTTCAGAGGAGATTCTAATGAGTAACAGCAAGATAGGGTTTAGCAGAGTGTATCTAACCCTTTACTAACCCTTTACTCCATAAATACACCTGTTGATGACTTGCAAACAGACTAGACTAGATCTGTAGGGCTCCTATAAGAGCTATCTGATAAGGGTCTGCTCTATTTGCTTAAGATATAATATATATCAGGTTCTACTGTTTCTGTCATGATAAAAAGTTCTTTTGTTCATATTGTCATTTTAGAAATTCAATTAACCCTTTCCTTCATATAAATGCCTTTTCACTCCTTTTGCAAATAGAGTAGACCCTGATCAGATGGCTCCTACAGGAGCCGTCTGATAGGAGACTGCTCGGTTTTCAAAGGCGTGAAAAGGTGTCCCTGTGAGGGAATGGGTTATGGTTTGGTGGATAGAGTTTTGCTTTGGAAATACTTTCCTTCTTTAGAGCTCTGTATGCACTCGATAATGTTTGTCACATTGTCATATTTATATTCACTTTTGTCTGCAGATTTGAACGCTAAACTCATGTTGGTGCTTTATATTTCATCGAGAGAATGAACAACTTAGCTTTGTATCATATAATTATTTATTATACTGCATGGACATTTGTTGTTGGAATTCCTGGAGGGGTATGACGGAAATCTATGATAAAGAAATCCTGTACATTGGATCTCTTATTTGGCGATGTGATATTTGTCAATTCTGATGAATACCAACAAGATAGAGTTTGAGAACCAAGATGGAATGTGCAGCAAATCCTCCCTAGATTGACCACTCTGTCTAATATTTGATGTTTAAGGTAGGTGGTAGCTTAATGCAGGGTGAAAATTATGCAGAAAGCTCTTCTTGGAGCTTTGTGCATTGCCTTCAGTCTGTATTATTAAACAGCCACCTGCTTTTAAAGACACCTATATTTAGTGATCTCTTTAGAACCTTGAGCTTTATGTTATTTTACTTGTTCACAGGTTAGGGGAATTGGGTAATGGTACAATGTTTAATATGATGGAAATGACTGTGGATAAGAGAAGTATTCAGGAATGTTTTTAATTTTCTCTACCTAACCCTATCTTGTTGCAGTTTGTTAGAATTGCCTCTGAGAGGGACTTCTAATGAGTATGAACAAGGTACGATTTGTTTGAGAAGAGAGAGATTTGGACAGATCAGTACTCCTCTCTTATCTACACAGAGGTCTCTGCAGATAAGATGTGTAAATTCAAACATTCTTTATTTCTCCACCAAACCCTATGTTGTGACCACTCTTTAGAATTGTCTCTTCGAGACCATTCTAAAGAGTGGTCACAACTTAGGGATTGGTGGAGAAATAAAGAAGTTATTATTTGAGTAGACACCTGTTGTATCTGTTTCTCTGTTTGCATCTATAGTTTGATATGGATTAATGGGGTTAATAACCATTTCTAGTTTCTAGGTACTCTTTTGACTTGACAGGTAGTACAGTAGAAATGGTGCTGAGCACAGTGTTGGGTGCTCGTAGATGGTGTTTTTTCCCCATAATATTTGCAGATATTATTGCCAGCTTATATTGTGTAAATGGGTAATTGGACATTTGTTAATAATGCAGATCAGCTGCTGCATTTAAACCGAGGGTCTGATCTTGATATACATGGCTTGTAATTCATCTGCTGTTTGGCTTATCTGTAGAATCCATCTGGTCAACGATTTTAGGATGAATGTGGCCGAAAGTGAGTGAATCTGAAATAATACCCATCTTTCATTCCCTTGTTTGGATAATGTGTTAATCTGTACTGAAGTTCTGATTCACATTTATAAATGTATTAATATATAATAGGACATGCTACTTCAAGGATTGAATTTGACAATTCCAATTAATACCAACTCTATAGCTTTGCAAGCCAGTAAGGAATGTGTGATTACCTGCAAACAGTTTGGATTAGAGGACATCCGGAGTAAGAATGCATCTTATTGGGATAAAAACTTTTTGACATTTTGATTGTATGTTTGAATTTAAATGATGGGAAATGTTTTGAGATTTTTGTGAGATGACAGTTTTGCAGACAACAATTGTTGTGAGATTTGTAAGTTGAGTCACTGTAAATCAGCATAGAGATCTCTAACCCCTTAAATACTGTATGTAGAATGGTCCATCAATGTTTAACATATTCCCTCATATCGACAACTCACTCCTGTAAAAGTCACTCTTTGAAACCATTGTGTTAAATAGTGCATTTGCTCCATAGGAGCAAATGCTCTATTTATCACAATGATTCTAAAACTGCAAAATTCTAAAACATTTTTTTTTCTAGTAATGCTCCTTTTTCAAAAGATTTACTTGGGGTCTAAAAATAGCCTATGAGGGAATGGGTTGAAGATAGAATTCATTAATTTATTCAGTATGGAAGGCCTCAACTCATTAGACCATCTAAGAGCCTTCTGATCTGGGTCTACACTGGGTGCAAATAACAGTGCACTCGATCTCTGCATTAACCCATTACCTCATAGGCTATTTTTAGATCCAACCACTTTGAATAAATCTACCAAAAAGGAGCATTAACTAGAGAAAAGGATTTTTTTTAGAATTTTGTAGTTTGAAACCATTGTGATAAATAGAGCGTTTACTCCTATAGGAGCAAATGCTCTATTTATCACAATGGTTTGAACAGGTGACTTTTGCAGAGGCGTCAGTATGAGGGAATGGGTTAAACGAGTTCAAAGCAGGTTGCTGAGTAATGCAGAGTATTCATGTTTAAGAGCTGTCTGCAAACTGTAGTCCTGCATTAAGCTACAAACTGTGCTAAGACCATCAAATAAGGCTTGTGTTGAGTAGTACCTGCAGAACAAAAATGCTTCAACACTTTACTCCATGACTATTCATATAAGAAATAATTGCATCATACATATAAAATACATGTAGATGAATTTTTATAATTGCACATGAACAAAGAAATTGTTGGCCTTGGCAGAAACTGTAGAACCAGGTCTATATAAGTCCATAAGCAAACAGAGCAGACCCTGATCAGACGGCTTGTATAGGAGCTGTCTGATTTGGGTCTACTCTGTTTACAAAGACTTAGAATGGCATATTTTTGGAGTAAGTGGTTAAAACTTTATTCGCAAAAAAATCTTTGGATCTGAATTTATATCAGTGTTGGTGTTTTTCACTCTTTGTGTCACCTGTTTAGCAAGGTGATACATAGGGGTCACTTCACCATCTATCCATCTCCATGTCAGACTTTTTTCTATCACACCTGTTGCTGTTTTTCCAACAGGTGACAAATGATTTTTTTTCATGAGAACAATCTCAAAAGATATGTTTGAGAATTTGGATTAGTGAAACTGTACTTAACCCCCTTTACGTGATGGAGACACCTTTTGCAGTCAGACTGAGAGTAGACCCAGATCAGATGGCTCCTAAAGGAGCCTTCTGATCAGGGTCTGCTGTTTGCTTTATAGGGAATTTTATAGATCTGATTCTATTGCTTCTACCAATAAAGATTGTTTAGTGTAGTCTTAACTGTATCTGTAATTCATGTTTTAAACCCTGTTGTAGCTTTTTGTTGGGTTTTGATGTAATATTGTGACTGTGACTTGAAATCATTCCATATTGCTGTGTTGGTGATGCAGTCAATGTTACTTGTGTCTTTATAAGCCATTAAGATTGAGCCATCAATTTCTTGACCAAGACTATGACTTTCATCTTGTAATCATCTCTATTGCTCAAGTATTGCTGCTTGTAGGGTCTAACTTATGGCATACTAGCTTGTATCTATGGTAACCTTTTCTGCAATTTGGTTCCAGTAACTTGACATCTCATGGATCTGGACAAATTGACATTCTGATTGTTTATTTGAAAGAAATCGGGAATTTGTAAAGTGATGTAGACAGACATATTCTAATTAGGCCGACATATTAACCCTTTCCCTAATATAAAGTCTTTTACATGCATTTGCAAATGGAGAAAACCCAGATCAGAGTCTTATCAGGGTCTGCTCTGTTTGCTAATGGAAGTTGATTGATCTGTTTCTTTACTTTCTTAACTGGCTACAGTTTTCCCTCTTCCATATTTCATTGTAACTATCTTGTCTATGAATATTCAGTAGGTATTGAAATTTGAAATAAACATAGAACTGGGAAGGGGTTAAAGGTGAAATATTTTATGTAAATCTTATTAACCCTTTTCTCCATGAAAATTCTTGTAAGAAATAAAGACGTCATGAATATTAATCACATTAGTTTATATAATGGCATATGAACACAGGAAATTTTGGCCATGGAACAAAAACATTGAGTGAGGAGAAGATCTGTGCTTAACATGATTGATGTATACTTTTCCAAATAAAATGTATTTAAACTAAAGTATAGGGTCATATTATTTCAAAAGCAAATAGAGCAGACCCTGGTCAGACGGCTCCTGCTGGAGCTCCTGTTTACTCTGTTTGCAAATGTGTAGAAAGACGTGTTTATGGAGTAAAGGGTTAATAAACACTGATTTACCTAAATTATATAACACTTCATTTGGTCATGTACATTTTTATGCATTTGCAATTAAGAGTGGACCCTGATCAGACAGCTCCTTTAGATCTCTGATCTAGGTTTACTCAGTTTGCTTACGGAATAATATAGGTCTAATTCTACAGTTTCTGCCATGGCCAAAAATGTCCTTTTTCATATGCTATTATTTAAACTGCTGATAGAATAAATATTCAATGATTTCTTACATGAACATTTTATTAATTGATTGTTATCCTAACTACACTTTAAATTCTAAAGCACTATTGTCAATAAAAGTTTAGTATATTCTTTTAAGCACAAGTCTCTAGTCGAGACGATTCTAAAGGGTGGCTGGAGAAATGACAATTTGAGTACATTTGTATTTGAGCACACTCCTTTATCTCTTGCTATGTAATAAGCTCTCCTCTGTAGATAGTTTGGATCCAGATGAGACACTGGCTACAGTACCTCACCATCTCATCAGGATCAAAACTGTTTCACGTCCTGATTATTGTCTTTTTATTATTATAATTATAATTTTATTATTGATTGTCGAAATCGAAGAAAGTCTGCTTTAAGATTTGAAATGTTCGGCACCAAATTGCACAGTATGCTAAAGCTTCATTTCTTCTTAACCCTTTACTCCACGATTATTCATGTGAGAAATAATGTCATCATGAATATTAATTATAAAAATTGTTATAATAGAACATGGTATTTTTGGCCATGGCTGAAACTAGAATCAGATCTATATTTTATATCATAAGCTAATAGAGCAGATCCTGATCAGATGGCGCTCCTATAGGAGCCGTCTGATCTGGTTCTACTCTGTTAGCATAGGCATAAAAAGGGGTATCTTTGGAGTATCTAGGGTTAACTCTTTACTTGTATAAACGCTTTTTCACACCTTTGCAAACAGGGAAGACCAAAATCAGACGACTTCTGTTGGAGCTGTCTGATCAGGGTCTGTGTACATCTGTCATTATAAAAAAAATAAGCAAAGAGATATTCATGATGTCATAATTTCTGACATGAATATTCAACAGGGAAAGGGTTAAAATCATGGTTAGAGTGTCAAAATTGGATTTCTCATGAAACACTATTAAGCAACAATCTAATATACAGTTGAACTTCGATATCTCGGGCTCGAATAACGGAACTGCTGGATAACTCAAAGCAAAAGTTTGGTCCTTCCAAATGTACAATACAAAATATATTACTATATGCAGGTGACAGCTTAATGCAGGTCGAACGTAATGGTGAAAGCTCTTACTTTAAACTGTGAAATTGAAAAATTGTCCAGATTAAAATTGGATAACTCCAAACTTCTGTTATCCAAGTGGTTTGTGTGGTCCCTTGAAATATCGAAGTTCAACTGTAGATTGAATATGTTGTTGAAGGTAACAGATTTGAGGTTATAGTTATCCAGATTTAGGATTAACCCTTTACTCCATGAATATTCAAGAAATAAATGAGGTTATGAATATTAGTTGGATTAACTGTTATAATCACATGGACACAAGCATTTTTGACCATGACAGAAACTGTAGAATCATATCTATATTATATCATAAGGAAACGGAGCAGACCCTGATCAGACAACTCCTGTAGGAACCATCTGATCTGGGTCTACTTTGTTTGCAAAAGTGTAGAAAGGCATATTTATGGAGGAAAAGGTTAAATGAGCCTGTACCATCTGTTTCTTTAAGTTTACAACACACTCATTGTTGTGTTCATCATGTAGATGAATGTATTGGTTTTGAATTTACAATGTTTACTAGGGTTTGACTCCTGTTAGTTTTGTATCAAACCGACTTTGTGATGTATAGTGCTCCCTCTCTACAACGACACCCTTTGGGATATGAATATTGTATGTGTTGTTCAGAGGGAGTTGTTATAGGGAGGGAAAATCTAACATAATTAGCTTGTTTGCAGATCCCCAGATAAGGTGTATTTCGAGAACTAAAACCGTTATACCTCAATCAAACCCTATGTTGTGACCACTCTTTAGAATAGTCACAAAGTGATGATTCTAAAGAGTGGCCACAACATAGGGTTTGATGGAGGCATAAAGAAAATACGATAGAAAAAAGTTGTTTCTGGAGCCTTGTTTTTTTCGGAAACAGTGACATGCGTTGTTGTAAGGAGGGAATGGTTATTGAGAGGGCCGTAGTAGGGAGGGAGCACTGTATATACAACTAGCATGGTTTTCTATGCTAAAAGGCAGTTCTTACTTTTACTAGTACTTTTAAAACAATGGATCGATTTTGGATATTTTGTTGTTGTTATTCAGATTATATTTATCAATGAAATGCTATCTTAAAAAAACAACAGATTCTTCATTTTCAAAATCATTCTTAATGGTGTGATTTTCCACAGGTATATACTAAGTCAGTTCGATACTACTACTATCTGCCGTTTGACTGAGAGAAAAAAGTTGGGTTTTTTTTATTTATAATGTAAACAAATAATAAATATGGAAAAAAATCAGCATTTAAAACATTGATTATGTTTTGTTGTAAAAGAGAGTTTCTGTATAAACTTTTTCAAGCAATTTCAGCATTAAAATGGAGCCAAAAATTTCTAGATGATATCTAGCCAAATATTTATGCTGCATACATATGTTGTAAACAGTCTGGCATCATTGTTTAAACCTTTACTCTATGAATATTTATGTAAGAAGTAATAACACCATTAATATTAACTGAGTTTTTATAAAGAAATGTGAACACATCAATTTTAGGCTTTGCAAGATACTGCACAATCTGGTCTATATTGCAATAGAACCTATCTTAAGTGACCTTTAAATACATTAATTGGATACAGGAATCTTAAAAAGCAGGTGGTTGCTTAGTACAGGTCAAAAGTAATGCACAAAAAGCTTTTGCATTACTTATGACCTGTAATGAGCTACCACCTGCCCTACAGACCTTGTTCTGATGGCTGCTTAACCCTTTCCTCCATAGATACGCCTTTCTACGCCGCTGTAAAAATCACTTTATGAAACCATTGTGATAAATAGAGCATTTGCTCCTATTTATCACAATGGTTTCAAATTACAAAATTCTAAAACATTTCCTTTTCTCTAGTTAGTGCTCCTTTTCGATGGATTTATTCAAAGGGGTTGGGTCTAAAAATAGCCTGTGGAGGAATGGGTTAAGACGGGATCTACTGTATTTCATAAGCAAACAGGACAGACCCAGCTCAGATGACTCCTACAGAAGCCATCTGATCTGGGTCTATTCTGTTTGCAAAGGTATTAAAAAGCATCTCTATGGAGTAACAGGTTAAAGATGAATTTTTTGTTCATTAACCCCTTACTTGATAAATTAACCCTTAAATGTTTTGCAAACAGTTTGGACCAAGATCAAGCAGCTCCTGCAGGAACTGCCTCAACCAGGGTCTTTTCTTATTGCTTATGGAATAATGTACATGTAGATCTGATTCTACAGTTTCTGCCTTGGCCAAACTTTACTGTGTTCATTATGAAACAGCAAAGCATACTAAAACACTACCACATGAAATTCTATTATAAAGTTTAAGGTTTATTAACATGTAAATATCAATGTTTGAATATTTAAATTTTGTCTTGGTCATAAAAATCTGGCAGGAAACCAGCAGCTGACTATATAGATATTGAGCTGGTTTCCAGACCGATTTTCCAGAACATATTTGCCATGACAACTTAAAGAGTAAAATACTGATATCTAGGTAAAAATTCAGAGTTCAGATAAGATGCAAAATTAAAGCCTGCTACATGTTTGAATAGGTTAACTGCTACTGATGAATGATGAACATAAAACATGCTTGTTGTAGATGTCATGGCTGCCTTATTTCAATCTGTAGTTTTGTTAGATATGGTGATTGTACATGTGTCCTATAATTTAGTAATAAATTGTTTGTTGTAATTGTATAAAGCAGAGCAACAGATAAAGGTACGTACTCAAAAACTAAAATCATCAATTCTCTCCACCAAACCTAATGTTGTGACCACTCTGTAGAATCGTTTCTTTGAGACGATTCTAAAAAGTGGTCACAACATAGGGTTTGGTGGAGAAGTAAAGACGTTATTCTTGATAATGTTTTAATTTACGCATCTGATCTGGACCTCAGGCCCTGGTAAAGGATAATACATACTTTTTTTGGGGGAATAAGCTATTTGTACTTGAGTGTTTTTTGCTTTCTACTGTAATTAATGACTTTGATATGTGATAATACTTTTCTCTATGGTGTTTTACAGAAATTTCTAAGTTTATTTGATCATTTTGAAGTGCAATGGTTCCCTATAGTAAACCGTAGTGAATTTGTATGTCGGTTACAAATGTCTTGTTTTTATAAATGATACAAGTGCTGTTAGATTGCTTTGTTGTTCTTTTATTTCCTTCAATACCCATCTTAGCCTGTCTAGCACATCTACAGAGTGATAAAATTTACTCTTTCCCTCATGTAAATGTATTTTCACAAATTTGCAAACATAGTAAACCCAGATAAGATGATATAGATCTGATTTTACAGTTTTTTGCCAAAGAAAAAAACAAACTTTGAAAACTTAACATTATAAAAGTTATAAACAAGAGGGCCAAGATGGCCCTTAATTGCTCACCCGATTACCACAGATTTGATATTAAAGCTGGGTAGTCACCGGATGAGACCAATATTGACCTGAGGGAACAATGGTTCTGGGGAACAAGATTTTCAAAGATTTAGAATGTAGATTTTATCAAGAAAATCATTCTGACCAATGAAGATTGGGCTAAAAATGTGACCTCTAGAGTGAGTTTTCTAAGATTTGATCTAGTGACCTACTTTTGGATCCCGCCCCAACCATGATCAAACTCAAGTTTGAGGAAGATTGGGCTAAAATGTGATCGCTGGAGTGTTAAGATTTTTCTAAAATATGACCTAGTGACCTACTTTTTGGACCCACTTAACCCACTTTCAAACTCGTCCAAGATTTTATCAGGACAATCATTCTGCATAAGTTTCATAGTGTGTTCACAAGGTTTTCCTACCGTTTGACCTAGTGACCTAGCTTTTGACCCCACGTGACCCACTTTCAAACTCTTCCGAGATTTTACCAGGACAATCATTCTGACAAAGTTTCATGAAGATTGGGTTGAAAATGTGACCTCCAGAGTGTTCACGAGGTTTATCTACTATTTGACCTAGTTTTTGACCCCACGTGACCCACTTTCTAAATCGTCCGAGATTTTATTCAATCATTCTGATAAAATTTCATGAAAATTGGGGTGAAAATATGACCTGTGTTCACAAGGTTTTTCTCTAAAGGCTTTGACCTAGTTTTTAACTCCACATGGCCCACTTTCAAACGCGTCCAATATTTTATCAGGACAATCATTCTGACAAAGTTTCGTGAAGATTGGGCTGAAAATGTGACCTCTAAGTTGTTCACAAGGATTTCCTACTATATGACCTAGTGACCTAGTTTTTGACCCCACGTGACCCACTTTCGAACTCGTCCGAGATTTTATCAAGACAATCATTCTGATAGTTTCGTGGACTAAAATTGTGACCACAATAATGTTCACAAGCAAATTGTTCACGATGCACGACGGACATTCAAGTCTCCCAAAAGCTTTGCTCAGGTGAGCTAAAAAGCTATTAAAAATGTTCACCCAATAAATATTCATGATGTCATTGTTTCTTACATGAATATTAAACAGAGAAAGGGTTAAAAGCATAGGTAACATGTACAAAGTAACACATATTCTGTTGAATATTCATGTAAGGAATAAATCGAGGGCTTGGTGCAAAACTATTCTAACTCCTTCACAAAGTGAAGGAGTTAGAATAGTTTTGCACCAAGCCCTCGAAATGACATCATCAATATTTATAAGCTGAACATTTTTAATAGCATATGCACACAGGATATTTTTTGGTACTAGTAGAAACTGTAGTCAGGTTTATTATAATTTCATAAACAAGAACACCGCAAGCGGGTGCCAACGCTCGTCTGTCATCATTGTCAAGATGAACATGCATACCAAAAATGAAGGTTGTAAATGAAAAAATGAAGAAGTTGTGGTCAATGTTAAAATTTCGGACGACAACGAGGACGAAACAGACGAGCTAACAAATGGGGCAGACCCTGATGATAAAGTACTCAAGGTGTTTTTAGGATCGTTGAATGCCTTTGTCCATCCACAGATAGTTTGTTCGCACTATAACACCCACAATTCTCAAGCTGTTTTGATAAAACTTGATATTAAATAAAGTGTATTGCTATTAGAGTTTGCAATGAAGAAACTATTCCAAAATAGGGAATTAATATATAATACATAAATACTTGAATTGCTCTGATCTAATATTTCGACCACTAAGGGCCTTTTTCAAAGATTATCATGTCAAAATACATGTCACATTTTTGTTACATGCATTCAGCCATAAAATCAAAGAGAATAATGTTTGAAAAAGGCCCTTAGTGGTTGAAATATTAGATCAGAGCAATTCAAGTACATGTATTTATGTATTAGATTTTGGCCAAGTTTGATGAGAAACTTGAAGGTCTGAGTAATGAACTATTGAAATATGGAGTATTTTACCATGTATTTTATCATTTAGAAATTCTGTATGGCCATATCTTGATTAGAGTCAATGATGGCCAAAACCAGACTTGTTTGTCTAGAGCTATGTGCCCTTTCATTAACCCTTTCCTTCATATAAATGTATTTCCACGCATTTGCAAACAGATTAGACCCCAATCAGACGGCTCCTATAGGAGGTGTTTGATCAGGGCTTGCTCCGTTTCTAATAGAATAGATCTATATCTTTAGTTTCTAAAATGGCTACAATGTTCTACCTTCCGTAATTTATTATAACTATTTTGTCCATGAATATTCAGTGGGGATTGAAATTTGGAATAAATATAGAATCGTGATAAGGTTAACCAAAAATGACATATTTTACCCGTTTTACTCTCAGACACTTTGGTTTATGATGTCTTCCCCAGTATACTGGGGAGACATTTTGTTTTAGTATGTGGCATCTGTCTGTCCGATTTTAATTTGTCCATGTGGTTTCTCCAAAATCTTTAGTCAGATTTTCATCAAACTTCATAGGATTGATCAGCACCATGCCTAGATGTTGATATATTATTCCTGTACCGGTTCGATGATTTTCTGCAGTTATTGGAATTTATTATTATTATACCGCCACAAACGAAGTTTTTGTTGTGTTTTTTTTGGTGTGTGTGTGTGTGTGTGTGTGTGTGTGTGGGGGGGGGTTATACTGGAGTCACCATGTCCGTCCGGTTGTCTGTCCGCGCTAACACTTCCTGTTTATGTGACTAGATAATTACATGAGAACAAAAAATCTTTTGTTCTCATCGGTTTTTTTGTGGCTTAATTTCAGTTTGTGTGGCTATTTTGAAAAAAAGAATAGCCACATACACCCAGTCCGTTAGAACGTCCGTCCGTCCGCCTTTCCGCCTTGTCCGGATCATAACTTCCAAAGTATAAAAGCTATTGACTTCAAACTTCATATATAGATAGATCACATTGACGGCAAGTGCAGTGCACAAGGTTTGTAACTCTGTTTTCAGTATTCTTGGAGTTATTGCCCTTTGTTATTTTTCAGTTTTCCGGAGTTTTTTCTAAACCTTTACAGATACAGAATGAAGTGATATGTGGTATGTGGCTTTAAAATAATGAGTTACAGATCAAGTTTGAATTTCGTTATGCTTCATTGATTTTTCACGGAAATACAGTGATTTTACTTAGAAATTTTGCGGAAATTCAGGTTTTCCGGAGTTTTTTTCTACACCTTTACAGATATTGAAGTAATATTTGGTATGTGGCTTTATTATAATGAGTTACAGATCGAATTTGAATTTCGTTACGCTTCATTTATTTTTCACGGAAATACAGTGATTTTACTTAGAAATTTGCGGAAATTCAGGTTTTCCGGAGTTTTTTTCTAAACCTTTACAGATATTGAAGTGATATTTGGTATGTAGCTTTATTATAATGAGTTACAGATCAAGTTTGAATTTCGTTACACTACATTGATTTTTAACAGAATTACAGCATTTTGACTTAGAAATTTTTAGGAAATTTCAGGTTTTCCAGAGATTTTTTCTAAACTGTAGCAGATATTGTAGTGATTTATTTCTATAACCCCCATCTATGTGTCAAATGTGCTAGTGGGGGTATTCATCCCCATTAGTGGTAGTTCTAGTTTTACATGGAATTTGTTGTCTGGGTTACTCCAAAACCTTTGTTCAGATTTTATCAAACTGCATAATATGGATCAGCACTATGTCTAGTTATGCAAATCTTATATCTGTTCCGGTTTGGTGATTTTCTGCAGAGTTATGGGACTTTGGGGATGGGGGTGGGTTTGGGGGTGGGGGGGGGGTGGGGGGGGGGGGGGTGAGGACGGGACACCAGTTTTTGTATCAAAAACAATTCTAGTTCTTTATGGATCCCTTTCATATTTAAAAAAAAAACTTTCCATAACAAAATACAATAGAACCTGTCATAAGTGACTATTAAACAGGTCTAATTTAGGGTCCCTAAGACAGGTGGTAGCTTAATGCAGATCAAAAGTAATGCAGAAGCTCCTATACTTTTGCCCTGCATTAAGCAACCACCTGCTTTTTAAGATTTTTGTGTTCAATCAATATAAGGTGGCTTAATAAAGGTTCTTCTATATATTGCTTCAGTCACTTTGTGATTTGTGACCGTTTGTATTGCTTCAGTCAGTTTGGGATTTGTGACCCTTTGTATTGCTTCAGTCACTTATTCAGTCACTTTGTGACCCTTTGTATTGCTTCAGTCACTTTTTGATTTGTAACCCTTTGTATTGTTTCAATCACTTTGTGACCCTTTATATTGCTGCTGTCACTGTGATTTGTGACCCTTTGTATTGCTTCAGTCACTTTGTGATTTGTGACCCTTTGTATTGTTTCAGTCACTTTGTGACCCTTTGTATTGCTTCAGTCACTTTGTGATTTGTGACCCTTTGTATTGTTTCAGTCACTTTGTGACCCTTGTATTGCTTCAGTCACTTTGTTACCCTTTGTATTGCTTCAGTCACTTTGTGATTTGTGACCCTTGTATTGTTTCAGTCACTTTGTGATTTGGGACCCTTTGTTTGCGGATATTCTCTTTGTAGACTTGTGCCCTGGGTGAATTTTGTTTCAATTTGGCACTCCTTGTGTTCCCTCATTTCTCTTCAACAAGAGGGCCAGAATGGCCCTGACATCGCTCACCAGGCAATCAGAGGAGAAGTTTTCACTATATGTTTCTATAGAAAACTAGCCGGCCCTGGGGCGGGGCCAATTTTGACCCCAGGGACATATTTTATATAACTTTTGTAAAGGACCTGAACATGATGCTATGTGCCAAATATGAAAGCTGAGAACCTTCAAGTTTCAGAGGAGAAGATTTTCAAAGTTTTCACTATATGTTTCTATTGAAAACTGGTTACCCCTGGGGCGGGGCCAATTTTGACCCCAGGGGCATAATTTATACAAATCTTGTACATGACATGAACATGATGCTATGTGCCAAATATGAAAGCTGAGAACCTTCAAGTTTCAGAGGAGAAGATTTTCAAAGTTTCACTATAATTATGTTTATATTGAAAACTGGTTACCCCTGGGGCGGGGCCAATTTTGACCCCAGGGGCATAATTTATACAATTCTTGTACAGAACATGATGCTATGTGCCAAATATGAAAGCTGAGAACCTTCAAGTTTCAGAGGAGAATGTTTTCAAAGTTTTCACTATATGTTTCTATTGAAAACTGGTTACCCCTGGGGCGGGGCCAATTTTGACCCCAGGGGCATAATTTATACAACTTTTGTAGAGTACCTGAACATGATGCTATGTGCCAAATATGAAAGCTGAGAACAATCCAGTTTCAGAAGAAGATGTTCAAAGTTTCACTATATATTTCTATAGAAAATAAGGCACCCCTGAGGCGAGCCAATTTTGACCCCAGGGCCATAATTTATATAACTTTTGTAGAGGACCTGAACATGATGCTATGTGCCAAATATGAAAGCTGAGAACCTTCTGGTTTCAGGAGAAGATTTTCAAAGTTTTCACTATATGTTTCTATTGAAAACTGGACACCTCTGGGGCGGGGCCAATTTTGACCCCAGGGGCATGATTTATATAACTTTTGTAGAGGACCTGCTATGTGCCAAATATGAAAGCTGAGAACCTTTCAGTTTAAGAGGAGAAGATTTCTAAAGTTTTACTATATGTTTCTATAGAAAACAAGGCACCCTGGGGCCGGGCCATTTTTGACCCTAGGGGCATAATTTATAAAACTTTTGTAGAGGACCTACAGATGATGCTATGTGCCAAAGATGAAAGGTGAGAACCCTGTAGATTCAGAGGCGAATATTTTTAAAGGTTCAAATTGTTGGCGCGGGACGACGCACATGGCACGACGACGGACATCAGGCGATCACAAATGCTCACCCCGAGCACCTTGTGCTCTGGTGATCTAAAAATGTAATCAAGAGATAATCTAAACATCAGGATCAAGACGGTAGCTAGTGTATATATTTGGTTCAATAAATGAACCGAAAAGAAGTATTTACTACCAAAAAGGAAATTTTTAGAATGTTGTTTTGAAACCATTGTGATAAACAGAGCATTTGCTCTTATGGAGCAAAAATAATGCTCTGTTTACCACAATGGCTTCATAAAAAGATTTTTAAAGAGGGGTCAATATGAGAGAATTAGTTATTAACCCTTTCCTGTTCTGTATTCATGTAATAAATAAGTGATAACATGAATATTTATTAACTCAATTTTCAAGGGCATTTTTTGCTTTGACAAAAACTAGAATCAAATCTATGTCATGTCAAAAGCAAACAGAGCAAACCCTGATCAGATGACCCCTATAGAAGCCATCTAATATGGGTCTGCTCTGTTTGCAAATGCGTGAAAAGGCATTTATATGAGGGAATAAACATATTCAGGATCCAAACTGTTTTACACTTGAACGAATTAGAAGAAAGTGAATATTGCTGCAACAGATCAAAGATGAAGCAGACATAATTTTTATCGCAGACTACAGGTCTATCGCAGACTACAGACTCCTACAGAGGCATCTGGCCAAAACTATGAGCCTGAGCGAACATTCTATACTTACTTATTGAACTGCAATGTTATCACAATATATCGGAAGCAAAGAGCCAATCTCATAGTACAATGAAACAGTATCTTCAAAGTGCCTTTTCAGTTAACTCTTTACTCCATAAATACACCTTTCTACGCCTATAGGAGCCGCTTGATCAGGATCTGCTCTGTTGCTTATGATATAATTCTGGTTTCTGCCGTGGCAAAAACTCACTGTGTCCATGTGCTACATGTATTATAAAAGTGTAATTGATACGGAGTAAACTCACTGTGTCCACGTGCTACATGTATTAAACTCATTGTGTCCATGTGCTACATGTATTAAACTCACTGTGTCCATGTGCTACATGTATTAAAACTCACTGTGTCCATGTGCTACATGTATTAAACTCACTGTGTCCATGTGTTACATGTATTAAACTCACTGTGTCCATGTGCTACATATATTAAACTCACTGTGTCCATGTGCTACATGTATTAAACTCACTGTGTCCATGTGCTACATGTATTAAACTCACTGTGTCCATGTGCTACATGTATTATAAAAGTGTAATTGATACGGAGTACGTCATTATTTCTTACATGAATATTCATGGAGTAAGGGGTTTGCTATACAGTATATACAGAAGCACACAATCAACCCTTTCCCTCATATTTCCGAACCTTTGCAAACAGGTCCATATTGGCTGGCTGGCTCCTTTTGGAGCCGTCTGATCAGTCTCCCATGTTTGCTTATGGAATAATCAATAGGATTATACAGTTTCTGAAATGGCAAAAAAATCCATTTTTATCGACCAATATAAAAATTCAGGTAATGAATTATTCATGAAGTCACAATTTTTTGTATAAATATTCACAAGGGAAAGGGTTAACCTTGTTATTGAATTTGACTAAGTGAAAAGGTCGCATCTGATCTGGGACTGCACTATTTGTCGTCACTCGTGGTGCATTTTTTCCAACATTGGCGGTGAAAGGGTTAAAGGATGCCACACATGCCTGCCATATTTACCGACATCAGTGGAATCATCAAACATTTACAGGCCCAACTCCACTTTCAAATTGTTCAGTCTCATTCTTTCACACAAACTTTCTCTATAATGGCTGGACAGTTTAATCTATATATTCCCTGAAATGGATCTCAAAATTCAACACAACAGTGATTTTCATTTTTTTCCTGTTTATTATTGTACATTGCATAGATGTAACAGATTTCAACAATAATCATTATCCATGAGCCTGATCAATATCCAGTACACCTGGTTCTTAGACATCACAAAATATGTAGACCTAGATCAGTATATGTATGCAATCTAGGCTATATGTAGACCTAGATCAGTATATGTATGCAATCTAGGCTATATGTAGACCTAGATAAGTATATGTATGCAATCTAGGCTATACTCTTTAAAGTTGTTAACATTGTGCCCAGGCTACTGCAAAACAGCAGAACCCCTCTGTATTGAGCTCTAATGATACAGTAAGGTCGGTCCTTGATCAGTTTACACATTTACAGTATGAACATTCAGCTTATAAATATTCATGTTATTATTTCCTACATGAATATTCATAGTGTAAGTTTGATTACCTGAATACTCGTCAAGTACAGGGCTACACAATTTGAAATATCCAAGCATCCGATTGTTCTTGGACGGCACATTTCATATCTTTATTACTCAATTTTCCAAACAGATGAACACACACCAGTGATGGGTTCTCGGTCTCTGCAGACATATAATTTATGAACATTTATTCTGAACCCCAGTCACACAGAACAGACAAAACCGCATAAGAAAACACTTCTAGTTACCATAATTATTTGGACACCCTTTAGACTGACAAAGTAGCAGATAGTGGAGGCCCTGACCAAACTGTTCCTTCAGTCTGGGTCATCACCATTTCCCTAGGCTTGTCTGTCCAAAATACTTAGGGTAATTATAGTAAACTGACTGTAAGAAGAGCTTCACATGTATAAAAGTCAAACCCAACTGTCATTTAACCACACAAAATGCTACTGACTCTGATTTACTGTAAGGTCTATACAGAGGTACAAACCAGATGCGTAAATTAATTTTTTTCAAGAATAAATCCTTTATTTTGCCACCAAACCCTATGTTGTGACCACCCTTTAGAATTGTCTCAAAGTGTGGTCACAAGATAGGGTTTGGTGGAGAAACAATGATTTTTATATTTGAATATGTACCTTTATCCGTTGCTCTAGTAAATAAGCAAAATACATCCTTCATAAAAAACACACAACAACCTTCTGAGTCTCAGTTAAAAAGCAGAGAATGAGAAAAAATATATGTATATGCAACTGCCATTTATCAGTAAGTTTAACCCTTTCCCTAATAGAGACGACTTTTGGCATTTTTGCAAACAGAGTAGACCCAGATCAGACAGCTCCTGTAGAAGCTGTTTGATCAGGTTCTGCTCTACTTATCCAATTCTGAAGTATGTCACAGCCAAACATTTCCATGTAATGTGTAACTATAAAAATTCAGCCTATGAGTATTCACGCAGTAATAAAATTCATTGTGGAAAGGGTTAACATTTATCAGTTCAGTGCTGAATAATGGTCACCAAGCAACCAGTGAACTGAACATTTGTAACAAAAGCTGCTTTAAAATGATTAACCCTTTACTCCATGAATCCTAAATATTTATTAGCTGATTTTTATAATGGTATATGAACACAGGAGTTTTTGGCTTTGGCACAAACTGGAGAATCTGGAACTGTAGAAAGTAGACCCTGATCTAGAACTAGACTCCTACAGGAGCAATCTGATCTGGGTCTATCCTGTTTGCAAAGATTTTAAAAGGTAAATTTATGGAGTCAAAGGTTAATCTTTTACTCCATAAATATACCTTTGCAAACAGAGTAGACCCAGATCAGATGACTCCTATAGGAGCCCTCTGATTAGAGTCCATTCTGTTTGCTTATGGAATACCGGTAATATAGATCCGATTCTACAGTTTCTGCCTTAGCAAAAATTGCATGTGTTAATATTCTATTTTAAATATTTAATGTTCATGATATCATTATTTCATTCATGGAGTGAAGGGTTAAACAGATTAAATACATGTCATGTGAGGGTTAAATAAGATGCAAATGCTCTGTGAATTGTCGGACATTTCAATCACTGAACCCGGAATATTTGTTGATCGAGAGATTTTCCATAGTACCAATATGTCTTAATCGTTCCCTCCACTGACCTGGGTCTTCACATATGTGTGTCCCACACTCAAAGGTTTGACTGCCATTTATCTGACATCAGTTTTATGATTTTCATAAATATCAACTCATAGGGGGGTAAAGGACAATTTCTGCAGCAATAACAAGCAACAAAACAAATGAAGTAAAACACATAAACAAAAAACAATTATAAATATTTCCATAACCCTTTACTCCACAGATACTGTTATTGTACAACTTTTGACCCTTACAACACTGAATTTTCAAATGGACTATTCCAAAGTTCAAACAGGTCAAGCTCATGGTGAATATTAACCCTTCACTTGCTATTTACGTCAATATACCTACCTGTAAATAGTGAAGACCCAGATGAGACAGCTCCTGAAGGAGCTGTCTCATCAGGGTCTGCACTATTTACAAGTTGATTGTGCAACCAGTGCACTCCACAGCAGTGATTGAACAGCGAAATACTTGTACACAGTGAAGATATGTGTAATTATACAACAGGGCAGTGGTAAAGAAGGAGAAATGTATTTTAAAATTCAGCAAGAGAAGGGTTAAGGATTTTTTTTCTGAATAAAAGTGTAACATGGCAAACAGTGCAGACCCTGATGAGAGGGCTCCTCACTATTCCTTACACGTATATTTATGGAGTAAAGGGTTATAAGTTCATAAATAAATATTCTGGACTTTGTGCAAAACTGTAACAACTATAACTATAGCTACCTTTAACCTGATAATCCCAACTTTAACCCTTTCCCTGTTCTGTGTTTAGTCCAAATTTCAATACCTACTGAATATTCATGGCCAAAATAATTGTATAAATTATGGTAGGTGGAACACTGTAACCATTTTAGAAACTAAAGAAAAAGATTTATCAATTTCCATTAGCAATCAAAGCAGACCTTGATCAGATGGCTCCTATAGGAGCTGTCTGATCAGGGTCTTCTCTGTTTGCAAATGCGTGAAAATGTGTTTATATGAAGGAAAGTGTTAAACTCTTAATCTGCTGAATAATTAATCCTTGAATATCCATGAAAGAAATAATCATCATTAATGACATAATGAAAATTATTCAGATTGATTTTTATAACAGCACATGAACACAGGAAGTTTTGGCCATGGCAGAAACTGTAGAATCATATAATTTATATTATATCATAAGCAATCAGAACAGAATGACTATGTTCATATAGTATAATTGAAGCTGTTTTGCACAAAGTCCTCCTATAACAGAAGGAAACAAACAAAACACTTGCACACTTTGTCCTTTCGATATATAACAAAACACTAAACAGAAACAAACTGAAGACCCCTCAATTAAACAGAAACAAACATAAGACCCCTCAATTAAACAGAAACAAACATAAGACCCCTCAATTAAACCTTTTTTTCAACAATAGCTCCTTTAACCCTTTCCCTATTCAATATTCATGTAAGAAAAAATGAGATCATGAATATCTATTAGCTGAATTTTTATAACGTAACATTTCCAAGGGAAGTTTTTAATTTGACAAAACTAGAATAAAATCAATATCATGTCATAGGCAAATAGAGCAGACCCGATCAGCTCCTATAGGAGCCGTCTGATTTGGGTATTCTCGGTATGCAAATCCATGAAAATGTGTTTACATGAAGGAAAGGGTTAATCTCTATGTTGTGAGCAATCTTTAAGCCCTCACCTAATAAATATTCATGCATGGTTCACTTCGTGAATATTCATGTAATAATAAATGACATAATGAATATTGATTAGAATAACTGTATAGCACATGGGCTCAGAAAGTTTGGCCATGGCAGAAACTGCAGAATCGTATCTATATTACATCACAAGCAAACACAGCAGACCGCTCCTACAGGATATAGGTCTGCTCTGTTTGCAAATGTGTAGAAATGCATATCTATGGTACATAGGGTTAATCATATTTCTTCTTGTATTAAGGAAATTCATTTCAAACCACAGATGAAATTTAATACCTTAGCAAACAGAGGAGACACATCTTACGTCTATACCTCTTTGGTCTCTTTGCAAACATTGTAGACCCAGATCAGAAAGCTCCTGTAGGAACCGTCTGATCTGGGTCTGCTCTGCTTACATATGAAATAATATAGATCTGATTCTACAGTTTCTACCATAAATAAAATCTTCACTAGTTCATGATGCAATTATACGCTCATAATGCAATTATACAAAATTCATTAATTAAATATGTATTATCATCCCTTTACTTCATGAATTTACCTTTCTACACCCTTGCAAACAGTGTAGACACAGATCAGACAGCTCCTATAGGAGCCGTCTGACCTGGGTCTGCTCTGTTTGCTTATTACAATATAGATATGACTCTACTGTTTCTGCAAAGACATGTGTCCTTTTGCTATTATAACAATCTAATTAATATTCATGATGTCATTATGTCTTACATGAATATTCATGGAGTAAAGGGTTAATCTATGGTGCTGAACTAAAGCACAACAAACCTTGTACAGAAAAATAATTTCAATTTCCATTATTAAACAATTGCATTATTAGAATTCAAGTCTTAATCCAGATCATTCATTTTCATCTAAATGTCCATTCTCTTTCAGACTACAGAAATTTCTGCCCTAATGCTTAAAAGTAAAAAAAATATCTGAATGCCATTTTTAAACTACAGTTAATAAAACACATACAGCACACAATGCAATACATGTATATATTAAAAGAAAACTTTGCACTATGAAACTAATTTGCCATCTAGGGCTAAAGGGACACCTCTGTAGGAGGATTTGGATACAGAACCCTTTTTGGGTTCCCTGGTTCTTCAACCCTTCACTCCATAGAAACGTCTTTCAACAACTTTGCAAACAGAGTACATCCAGATGAGATGGATCTTGACAGAGACACGTGGTCAGGATCTGCTGTTTGCTTATGAAATAATACAGATCTGATTCCACACTATGGCCAAATATTTAATATTGTTTTCATATGCTCTTTGCTTTAATATATGATATAATATAGATATGATTCTTGTTTTTGCCATAGCCAAAAGTTCTGGTGTCCACATGCTATAATAACAATCCATCAAATTAATATTCATGATGTCATTATTTCTTACACGAATATTCATGGAGTAAAGGGTTAATTTATTTAATTCATCCTCAGGTAAAGGGTTACTGTATAACCTAGGATCAAACTCCTGTTCAGTAACTGAAGATCAAATACTTATTAACACAAACTAATAAAACACACACAAGTAATATTCATGAACAAATGTGACTTAATTTTGTATTATTTACCTTTTTGTCGAAATTTTGGACAAATTATTCAAATTCATGTTCTATATTTCATTTTACATATTTTTTCATATTTTTATATACAGTAAAACCTCGATTATTCGAATTTTCGGTATAGAAGAATTTAGACCCTTTTAGGCAGGTGGCTGCTTAATGCATGGTGAAAGTCATGCAGAAAGCTCCTAGAGGAGCTTTCTGCATGACTATCACCATGCATTAAGCTGCCACCTGTCTTAAAGATCGATAATAATACGTATTTTAGTGTTCGGATAATCGAAGTTTTACTGTATATATGAATTTTTATGATGTTTTAAATCCTATCAAAACCGTTTATATTTTCTGTCAATTTACATCGTTATATACATGTATATCAAACCAGCACTTTACCTCATAGATATGCCTTACTAGCACCTTTGCAAACATAACGGACCCAGATCAGGTAGACCCTGAAGGTGCTGTCTGATCAGGTTCCGTTCCATTTGCTGATGGATCAATATAAATCTGATACCATCATGTTCTTATACCATTATAGATGTCATTATTTCTTACATAATTATAAATATACATGTACAGTCAATCATGTGTAAATGACATGCCCTTTGTTTCTTTCAATCGTAATTAAATACATACAATACAACCTGTCTTAAGCGACCTTATACTGACTGGAAACAGGAATCTTAAAAAGCAGCTTGTTGCTTAATACAGGGCAAAAGTAATGCAGAAAGATCCCATAGGAGCTTTCTGCATTACTTTTGACCTCCATTAAGCTAGCAACTGATTAGATCTCGTTTTGATGGTTACTAAAATTTTTCTTCCCCTTTTTTATGACATATAAATGCACTATTCCTGAAATAACTCTACACACTCATTAATTGTCATCTGCAAAATTTGTTGACTGCTTCAATTTTCCCATTGATACTCGTTAAACCATTCACTCATATTGACACCTTTTGACGCGTCTGTAAAAGTCACTTTTTGAAACCATTGTGATAAATAGAGCAAAATTGCTCCATCGGAGTAAATGCTCTATTTATCACAATAATTTCAAACTACACAATTCTAAAATTTTCCTATTCTCCAGTAAATGCTCCTTTTCAGTAGATTGAAGATTTCTGAGACTGGATCTAAAAATAGCCTATGAGGGAACAGGTTAAGTCTCCTCTCTGAGGCAATTCTAGCAAGAACCAAGAAGATAGTGGTTGATTGCGAAATAAAAGAATTGGTTAGATTGGTCTGCATCTCAACGGAACCTCAGAATCAAACGCGAGACAAAGACTTAACCAAGTAAGGGATAGAAATAGAGACTTAACCAAGGATAGAAACAGAGCTTAACCAAGTAAGGGATAGAAACAGAGACTTAACCAAGGATAGAAACAGAGACTTAACCAAGTAAGGGATAGGCATTTAACCCTTTATTCCATAAACCTCTCTGTTAACAGTTTAACACAGTAGACCAAGATCAGATGGCTTGAACAATTGCTGTGTATTACAGAAAGAGGTAAAACATCATTGAATATGTAAGAGCACCCTTACACTCGAAATAAATATTTGAATAAATAAAAGAGATGCATATCAACCTGATGTAAAGAACATAAAATATTTATTTTCCCTCATAAATCTTCATGTATTTCATGAGGAGAACAATAATTACTATGTACACTATTAAACACAGAATTTACCACAAACATCTAAATACATAAATGTGCTTTATGGCCAACCATGCACATAGCCAACATTCTACCATAAAGAAACACTGATTAAACCAAAAACCAGCAACAAAAACTCATTATCGCAAAATTCAGTAATAATAAAATTAATTAAAAGAGTCTAAAAGCGAGAAAGAGATAATCAATCAAGCCAGAATGATATAGTTAAAAGAAAGAGAGAGGAGAGAAGAGGAGGAAGGGAGGGAGCCAGTGAGTAAGAGAGAGAGAGATGAAGAGAGAGTGTTGTGGTTTTTTTGAGAGAGAGACTCTTCAACGAAGGGGCTGAAAGATCTCTTTAATTTATAATGGTATACAAACACATGACATTTTTAGCCGTGACAGAAACTGTAGAATCAGATCTGTATTATTCCATAAGCATACAGAACAGGCCCTAATCAGACGGCTCCTACAGTAGCGGACGGCTCCTACAGTAGCGGACGGCTCCTACAGTAGCCGACAGTTCCTACAGTAGCCGACGGCTCCTACAGTAGCCGTCTGATCTAGACCTACTACAGTAGCCGTCTGATCTAGATCTACTACAGTAGCCGTCTGATCTAAACCTACTATATTGTATGTAAAAGTGTTAAAAGGGGTATGTATGGAGTAATGGATTAACTCTTTCCCTCATATAAACACTTTATCATGCCTTTGCAAACAGAGTAGACCCAAATCATAGTTCCTGTAGGAGGCATCTGATCAGGGTCTGCTCTGTTTGCTTATGTAATTAATAGATCTGAATCTACAGTACCTACCAATACCAAAACTTCTGCATGCATATAAAAATTCAGCTAATAAATATTCATGATGTCATTATTTCTTACATGAATAATCAACAGGAAAAGGGTCATCATTTTAACACTAAACATTTTCGTCTGCAATAATTCTTATCTGCTCCAATTTCTTCCATTTCTTTTTTGAGTGTCAAACAGTTTGGATTCTGATGAGATGGTGACTTACTCTGCATCCAATCTATATCCAAACTGTTTGCAAACTTAATCATACAATCACACATTGGTCCACAGTGTTGAAAATGACAAAACCAAATGAAGCCTACAGTAATCATGTGTCTTAGTAACGTGGTGCAGAATGATGGTATAACGCTAAGTACTCGGAAGGGCTTAGTGACGTCTTGCAGAATGATGGTATAACACTAAGTGCTCGGCATGGCTTAGTGACGTCGTGCAGAATGATGGTATAACACTAAGTACTCGTCATGGCTTAGTGACGTCGTGCAGAATGATGGTATAACACTAAGTACTCGTCATGGCTTAGTGACGTCGTGCAGAATGATGGTACAGTAAAACTTATTTATAACGAACTCTGATAAAGAGAATTCCCGCTTATAGCGAACTAAATTTGGTTCCCCGGTCGATATCTTCATTAATGCTATACAGACTATTATGTTTAGTGCGAAGTTGGTTAGAGCGAATTTTCGCTTATGGCGAACTGATTTTCCAGTACCTTTATTCACAAAACACTTCAAAAGTCCTTCGTTAAAGCGAAGTTTTACCTTGCTACTATCTTCAAGCACCTGTGTATTTCGCACGATTAACACCATGTCGCATAGGTGTTAAAACACACACTATCTATTTGGAGCGAACTGTGAAGCGATCCGTAAAGCATGTATTCTTCACGGTGGTAGGGTATAATTAAACACCGCTAGCCGCGGGGCATATATATGCACTTAAAAGTACGGGTTGTAGCTAAAAATTGTTAAGATATGATGTTCGTTTTTTATTTTCAAAATAAATACTTGAAGTCTTTTGGTTTTGTTAGTCCCTCCCCGTTCGCATATTATTTCAGCATTTTCCGCTAAAAATAGAATCTACCGCGCTGACTCCGATGACGACACAGATCTATAAGGAATATTTGCCCCTGCTCACATACGCAGAGTCTTTGTCCGCTATACCCAATTTGCATCGGACATTGGAGCAACGACCAAATGCTCCTGATTTTTTGAAACACTGACATTTATGAAACAGTTATTTGGCAAGTTTCAAGCATCAACGTGTGTTCAAAAGCAAATGACCGACTTCTTCCACAAAGAGTAAGCTGTATAATGAATGTTGTGCATTTTGGGAGTTTGATCGCTACGCATACATGTCTGAATTACGGTTTAATAAATATTGAACAGTCGTTTGCCAAAGTCATAATTTATAGCGAACTTCGTACTATCAATATAGCGAATAATGTTTATAGCGAAGTAAATCCTTCAGTCCCTTGGAATTCGTTATAACCGAGTTTTACTGTATAACACTAAGTACTCGGCATGGCTTAGTAACGTCGTGCAGAATGATGGTATCAACACCAAGTACTCGGCATTAACCCATGAAAATTCATTGGCTGAATTTTGTATACTCTATTTTAAATTTATTGATGACTATTTATCATTATGAGCAAATCTGCAATGTGAAACTGTTATCCTGCTGTCTGCCCATAGTGTATCTGTTGTAACTTTTACATTTGAGCTTATAACTGTTAACCCGCTGTCTGCCCATAGTGTATCTGTTGTAACTTTTACATTTGAGCTTATAAAAAAAAAAAAAAAAAAAAAGTACCTAGTTATAGTCTACTTTCAGTCCGAATGACCGCTCAGCCGACTATACATTTACTCCCCTGGTCATTGAGTCATTGGCCTACAATATTGAGCACTGCTAACATATGGCGCAATCATGCAGCCGCAGTACCGGCGAGTGACCCTCACAGGTACCCATTTTAACCCCTGGGTGGAGAGGATGTGCAGGTGGGAGACACAGAAAAGCGTCTCTGAAATTTCCGGGTGGGATCGGGATTTGAACCCCGGACCTCCGGACTGATAGTCAAGCGCGTTACCACTAGACCACCGCCACCTACTGTTAACCCGCTGTCTGCCCATAGTGTATCTGTTGTAACTTTTATTAGGCATTCATTTAACACTCTTTTCCACATAACAGAGGCCTTTTCGTGCCTTTGCAAACAGAGTTGACTAAGATCAGATGGCTCCTAAATGATCAGGGTCAGCTGTATTTGCTTACAAAATAACAAAGATCTAGATTAGATGGCGTTTAACCCTTTACCTAATACAGATGCTGTTTGACGCCTTTAACGCTTTCCATGTTTAATATTCATGTAAGCAATAATCACATCATGAATATTTATCAACTGAATTTTTGTATGTACACAGGATGTGTTTGCTCAGGCTGAAACTATAGAACCAGATCTATACCACCATAAGCAAACAGAGCTGAAACTAATCAGATGGTTCCTATAGGAGCTGTCTGATCTGGGTCTTTCAAATTCCATTTATACAAAACAGAGCAGACCCTGATCAGATGGCTCCTATAGGAGCCGTCTGATCTGGGTCTACTCTGTTTGCAAATGTGTGAAAACACGTTTATATGAATTATATAATTATTTCTTACATGAATATTCATGAAGTAAAGGGTTAAATAATACTCATAAAGGTCGGTGTGTGCCAATAGTGATCAGGTAAAAGGTTAAGTTGGTACCTGAACGGGAACCAGGCAGGTCAGAATAAGGATTAACAGATAAATGACTTACAAGTCGGTACCTGATCAATACCTGATTGGGAACCAGGCAAGTCAGAATAAGGCTTAACAGATAAATGACTTACAAGTCGGTACCTGATTGGGAACAAGGCAAGTCAGAATAAGGGTAAACAGATAAATGACTTACAAGTCGGTGCCTGATTGGGAACCAGGCAAGTCTGAATTAGGGTTAACAGATAAAACTATTTACATGGATGGCATTTGGATACATGCACACCATTATCAGATATGACTGCAGTGTTAGGTTGGGGATATTAGAGGCACTTTTACTCTTTATTCCATGAATAGTTTTGAAAGAGATAATGACATCATTGCTATTAAATTAATTTTTATAATGTGACATGGACATGGGGAAATGGCAGTCCTAGTAGAGACTACACAATCAAATCTATATCATTTCATAAGCAAACACAGCTGATGCTGATCAAATGGCTCCTATAGGAGTTGTCTATTCTGGGACTACTCGGTTTGCAAAGGCATATTTATGGGGTAAAGGATAAACTGCCTGATATCTATATCTCAGTATGGATAAATACAGTAAGATTTGTTGATGTCCTGCATACCAACAATTGTACAATCAACCTTCGTCAGACAAGCAGAGGCATCAACAAGATGCAAACATTAAACAATAATAGCTAATATCACCTTACATCCATTCAATGGTTAATAAGTCAATAAAACCTAAATGTGTGTGGTGAAACAGGTTTATCAATCATCTGCAAACAATGTAGACGGAGATCAACGGGAACCCCCTGATCAGGATCTGTAGACGGAGATCAACGGGAACCCTCTGATCAGGATCTGTAGACGGAGATCAACGGGAACCCTCTGATCAGGATATGCACTGTTTGCCATACAAATCATATTCTGAAAATAAAAATTTGCCTGAATTTATTCATAGAGGGGGGCGTCAAATATAATTCAGCATACAATGGGTTATGGTTCAAACCGATTTCATATGCAACAAAAAACAACCGAAAACAATGACAAAACAATACATGAAATAAACACCTGCGATAACCTGCAATGTCTCAGAAAAATAGTCTCTCTATGATATATATAAATCTTATGTACATCTAAAATCAATACCTTCTCATATCTACAGTAAACTACTATAAAGTCACCACTTAATATTAGAACAGAAATTGGTGTTAATAAAAGTTTATGGTTGCTTAATGCAGGACAAAAGTAATGCAGAAAGCTCATGTAGCAACTTTCGTCCTGCATTAATCTAGAACCTCCTTTAGGTGATCACTTTAAAGAGATAACCGTATGAATCTGATATACATCTTAAATCAATACCTTTTCGTATCTAAATGAACTGTCATCATAAATGAGTAACTAAATCCTCACTACATATATTCTCTGATGCTGAACGACTTGAACTAGTGCCGCCGACCCCGACTGTAAACCCCTCTGAACTTTGACTGTCACTCCTTTCCAATACGCCTATATGAAATGATTTAATACCTTCTATGGTCATGTCAGTTTCATCACTAACTACAATCTTCGGACAACTTATCCTCTCTGACTCAACACTTTTATCACCCAGAGAGTCGTGTTTTAATCTATCCACTAAACTATTTCGTTTAGAACTCCACGGGTTCTCCGGATTCGGCAAATTGGCATTAGTATCACAAATGTTCTTATTCCTAGGAGAATCACAGATGATCGTTATATCACATTTGCTAGAGTCTTCTAATTGTATCACATCTGTTTTCTCCAAGGAACCTTTCGACAATGCCGGTGGGAAATCATCATCGTAATTCACAATTTTTGCACCCATTTCGGACGGCCATCGCTGATCAACCTTGCTAAGTTTTTCAGCTGCAGCTATCACACTATTCCCTGAATTATCAATCACAAAATCTTCCAACCTAGAGTTTCTTAAGTCCCTATCATTACCCTGGTTTAAATTGATCAAATCTTGTGATTCTAACATTGAATTAGCTGAAGCTTCACTTTCTTCAGGCAAATGTTCATCGGGTGTAATTGTGTCACTAGATGACCTGGAATAATCGCTTTCTGGCTTCTGATTAATGATCTCTGCTAACACCTGATCACTCAATGGACAGTCTGTGGCACTCTCTGAGCTCTCAGTTTTGCTTGCTTGTCGAGACATATCATGGAAACCAGTGTCAGCTGATGTACCAGCATCACTCTGAGTCTGGTGCTCAGCAATGGCAGGGGGGACTTCTACAACAAACCCCCAGGTGCTGCTGCGTTCTCTCAATGGTGAGTCTAAGCTGCTCATAGATCCAGAGGAGCTGAATGAGCCACTCAGGTTGCCAAGGAGAGGGCGGGGTACACTACCAACCTGTTCCTCGTAGTAACGCTAATAAGAGAAAAAGCATACAAGTGTAAATTTGTCATGAATGAAATTAATCAAATTTTAAAGCTGCATATGCTCATTTTTGGGCTTTTTTAAAAACAGAGTTGTATATCTCCAGACTGTTCTGATCATTAACCCAACTGTTCTATTTATTTTGTACCCTTGTAAAAACCCATTTCTAGAGATATATACCTTATATACCTTAGGTGTTGTTGGTGCTTTCAAACTGTATGTAAAAATCCAGAACTAACAGTAAAATCTGGAACCTACAATTTTGTGAGCCACGTTCATTCTATGGTCTCTTTTGATTTCTGAAACAAAAAGCTTTTCTTCTGCAAACTGAGCATGATTGTGTCCCTTTAACCATTAAATTTATGTTTCAAGTCATAAAACCATAGCTTCAGTGTAGCTAGTGTATCATGGCACATAGCCTAGCTTGAGTTTTACTAGTGTATCATGGCACATAGCCTAGCTTGAGTTTTACTAGTGTATCATGGCACGTAGCTTGTGTTTTGCTAGTGAATCATGGCACATAGCCTACCTTCCTGGCCTGGAGCTGTTCCACGGAGGCAGGCACTTCGGACATGTTGGATGGGGCGTTAAGGTTCAATGATGAAAACTGGGCGATGATCTGTGGTGTGTGTGCTAAAGGTTTGGTCTGAAATATGAAAAGATCCAGAATATCCATTATTTCAAGTACAGTGCTCCTTCCATTAACGTCACCTCTCAACAACGGTTCTCTCCCCATAACGACAGCATCTATTCCCCCGTAGGATTTTCAAGTAAAACTCCCTCTCTACAACGACTAACGGCATGTAGATTTGTACCAGGACAGTAACATTTACCTCCCTTCAACGGTCTGCAACTTCAGCTGAACGTAATTTTCCGAACACTGCACAAAAGCAACCAATCATGTAAAAAGATGATAAGTCCCAATGACACTAATCTTTATGTAGCCTGTCACCTTACTAGCTCCGAGCAATTCAGTCAACCATAGCTAATCTATTGTGCGATTTGAGCGACATTTCCTGTGTAAATCCATTATGACACACTGGCACCTATATGCTGTTGTGTATGACTGCTTTGGAAAGTATTAAATTTCAATTGAGAAACACATTTCTATATTTATAAAGTATAAAAATCCTAACGATTAATTAGTTTATTTCTCTCTTGTTTCAGAATGATAACCATAGACACGTTCGATTTGTCACTTCTAGAACAAGATCATGTGACAGAAATAAAATTTCAATTGAGCACGGTTATAAACTAAACATTCTTCATGGCAACTGTACTCTGCCAAATTTGAACATAAAAATACGTAATGATTTTTTTTTCCATTTTCCTCTAGTTTTCTCAGAAGGAAATGGTGAATGCTGTAGAATATGTTCTTCCAAACATTTCCACTCCTGGTGGACCTAATCACACACATTCATTTCTCAACTTATGGATTGCGATTCGTGGACATAGGCATACATTTTGTTATGAATTCTAAGCAGGTCTGTCTGTCTGTCTGTTAATCTGTCTATCTATCTATTTATCAAATCATCATCCATTCATATCTCCATCTGCCAAAATACGTCTGTGTAGAACAACACCCTCTCCACAGCGACACTTTTATGTGTTTCCGAAAAGTGTCGTTGTTTGGAGGCAGCACTGCATCGTAATTCACATTTTTTGTGTGCACTTATAAATATTTCTGAAGTCATTTCTTACGTCAATATTCATGAGGTAACTAGAACTGTAAGCCACAGGCTAACGAATACCCCCCACCTGGGTGCTAAATGTCAGAACTTTTACCAAATATTATCAAGTCCTAAAAGGGAGATATGTCTGTTAAAATCCATAGAAGTTTTATGGCTGCTGCCAGACAATGTCATCCAATAAGTTCAAACAGCTTTGTTTATTTTTGTGAAGTGTCAACTCACGTTCTAAACAAATACATTTTGTAGGTACCTTTTCAGAAAAACATTAAGTTCAAGGACCATAACTCTGACAAAAATTATTCAACCAGACCGATATTCGAACTTAAGCTGTAACTCATCTAGATTTAGCTTTATGTCAAATATAAAGTTAATATCTTCAACCACTTCCAAAGAAATACTGGAAAATAGAAAATTGATAAAAACAAGAGTGTGTTTATGAAACACTTATGCCCCCGAACTTCGACCCTGAAGGATGACTTTGACCATTGACCCATGGACCTTTGACCAATGGACGCGACACATTGTCTCTGTCTGGTGAACATTTGTGGCAAGTTATATTGAAATCCATTGATAGATGAGGAAGTTACAGACCGGACACGAATTTGGGACGGATGGAAGGACAGACGGAAAGACGGACGGACGGACAGACGGAAGGACGGACAATGCAATTACTATATGCCCGCCTTTGGGGGCATAAAAATAAAGTTCAAGGGCCATAACTCTGGCAAAAATTATTCAACCAGACTGAGATTGGGAATTAAGCTGTAAATCATCTAGATTTAGCTTTATGCCAAAAATAAAGTTAATATCTCCAACCACTTCCAAAAAAAGTCTGGAAAATTCAAAATTTGAAGAAACAAGAGATGTTTGTAAAACATGTATACCCCCCCCCCGACCCCCTGACCTTTGATCTAGTGACCTCAACTACAGAGGTCATCTAGCGGTCATGACTAATCACCACAGCAACTTTGAAGATCCTAAGCCAAACCACTGATCATTTATTGATCTGAAAACATTTCACAAGTTAAGGTCATGGTGACCTTGACCTTTGACCTAGTGACCTCAACAACTATAGGGGTCATCTAGTGGTCACGACCAACTACCACAGCAAGTTTGAAGGTCCCGAACCAAACCATTGAGCAGTTATTATATGGAAACCATTTCATTAGTTAAGGTCATGACCTTGACCTTTGAACTAGTGACCTCAAAATAAATAGGGGTCATCTAGTTGTCATGACCATTGACCAATCACCACAGCAAATTTGAAGATCCTAAGCCAAACCCTTGAGCAGTTATTGATCGTAAACCATTTCACCAGTTAAGGTCATGGTGACCTTGACCTTTGACCTAGTGACCTCAAAAACAACAGGGCTCATCTAGTTGTCATGACCAACCACCTAAGCAAATTTGAAGATCCTAAGCCAAACCCTTGAGCAGTTATTGATCAGAAACCATTTTACCAGTTAAGGTCATGGTGACCTTGACCTTTGACCTAGTGACCTCAAAACCAATATGGGTCATCCGGTTGTCATGGCAAACTACCGCAGCAAGTTAGAAGATTCTAAGCCAAACCCTTGAGCAGTTATTGATCAGAAACCATTTTATCAGTTAAGGTCATGGTGACCTTGACCTTTGACCTAGTGACCTCAAAAACAATAGGGGTCATCCAGTGGTCATGGCCAACCATCACAGCAAGTTTGAAGATTCTAAGCCAAACCCTTGAGCAGTTATTGATCAGAAACCATTTTACCAGTTTAGGTCATGGTGACCTTGACCTTTGACCTAGTGACCTCAAAAACAACAGGGCTTATCTAATTGTCATGACCATCAACCTAAGCAAATTTGAAGATCCTAAGTCAAACCCTTGAGCAGTTATTGATCAGAAACCATTTTATCAGTAAAGGTCATGGTGACCTTGACCTTGGACCTAGTGACCTCAAAAACAATTAGGGTCATCCAGTGGTCATGGCCAACTACCACAGCAAGTTTGAAGATTCTAAGCTAAACCCTTGAGCAGTTATTGATCAGAAACCATTTAACCAGTTAAGGTCATGGTGACCTTGACCTTTGACCTAGTGACCTCAAAAACACTAGGGGTCATCTAGTGGTCATGACCAACCACCACAGCAAGTTTGAAGATCCAAAGCCAAACCCTTGAGCAGTTATTGATCGGAAACTATTTCAACATTTTAGGTCATGGTGACCTTGACCTTTGACCTAGTGACCTCAAAAACAATAGGGGTCATCTACTTGTCATGACCAACCACCACAGCAAGTTTGAAGTTTCTATGCCAAGTCGTTTATTAGTTATCATTCGGAAACCATCGATCTACCGACCGACCGACCGACCGACCGACCGACAGACCGACCGACCGACCGACCGACATGTGCAAAGCAATATACCCCCATTTTTTCAAAAGGGGGGTATAAAAAATTAAAGTTGAAGGGTAATAACTCTGGAAATAATTATTCAACCAGACTGAGATTGGAACATAAGTTGTAACTTATCTAGATTTAGCTTTGTACTAAATATAGAGTTGATATCTGCAGTCACTTCCATAAAAAGTCCAGAAAACAAGAAAACATTGGTAGGGACTAAAGGGGGGAGATAACTCCTGAAGTAATGGTCCGATCATAATGGGAATATGCGGTGCACAGGTTTATATGGTCATATGGCTATACATGAACTTTCAACAAAATTGAAGCAAAACTGTAGAAGAAGAAGGCCGGACAAAATTGTGTCCACGGACGGACAGATGGATGGACAACCTGATTCCAGTATACCCCCCACCAAACTTCGTTGTGAGGGGGGTATAAAGAGTTACATTTGGATGTAGCTATGGTCTGGCATAAGACTAGGGCTAACCACTATACAATAAATCGAGGCTACAGATAAATATGCATACCAAAATATTAAAATTGTCATTTTTCCACCAAACCCTATACTGTAATCACTCTTTAGAATTGTCTTGAAAAGTGACCACATTATAGGGTTTGGTGGAGAAATGAAGGAACTATTCTTGAAAATATCTAAATTTATGCATCTTATCTGGAGCTCTGATATAGAGGATCTGTTGCGAGTTGTCTTTTAAGATCACATGTTCCTAAACGAGCCTTAGAAAATGTCATTAAGCGAGCCTTGGCGAGCTTAATAACATTTTCTTGGCGAGTTTAGGAACATGTGATCTAAAAGCCAACGAGCATCAGATTCTTTTTCTCACATAACAAAAAAAGTGTATTTTCGCCGTTTAAATGACATGTAAACATCAGTTTCCATGGTTTGACGTCATATATAATGTATGACGTTATATATGTTCTAAAGTGATCTTACAAGTGTTACAGATAAGGGAATCTTAACCCGTTGTTCTAAGTCGGAGATAAGGGAAGGTATGTGAGAAAAATGTTTACTATATGCATCTCATAATAAGGTGTACAGGTTCACACAATGATCAATCATCCTATCTCTATGTTACATAATTATTTGATATAGACCATAACATGATTACCTCCCTTTTGGAGTATAAGAATGCTACATTTTGTAAATACTGATATTTTATACAGAGTTTCTAATTATCTGTTATTTACTTACCACAGAGAGTTTCCTCCCTTTTCTGCTTCTTCTCATTTGACGTTTGTTAGAAACGGAATACTCTGGCTCAGCCTCTTCTGACTTTTTTAGAAGGACAAACTTGCCGTCATCAAGACTATCAGCTGGGCCAGGGGCTGTAAATGTAGGAACATATAATTAAACCTTAATTCCATGAAAATTCATGTAAGGAATAACGACATCATGAATATTAATTAGATTTATTGTTATTTGCTATTGGACACAGGAATATTTGGCCATGGCAGAAACTGTAGAACCATGATCGATATTATTTCATAAGCAAACAGAGCAGACCACTAGGAGCCATCTATCTATCTATCTATCTATCTGGATCTACTCTGTTTACAAAGGTGTATTTATGGCATAAATGGTTAATCATTACAGCTCCAACAAGAGACCAGTTTTCAAGTAAATAAACATGAGGTATGTCACTCTTCACACAGTAGTGCTGAATATGTGATATAATATCATGCAATGCAGTAGTTTAGATCCAAATGATATAAAGAGTAAATCCACCTCTAATTAGAATCCAAACTGTCGACACAGACAGTATTACAAAGAAATGGAAGAAATTTTCACTGAGAATTCTGTAAATGGTTTTAATATCAGTTAACCCTTTCCCTAATTTAATGCTCATGCCAGAAATAAGAAATGTTTGAATATTAATAAGCTAGACAATGGCATCATGAATTAGAGCTCACAGAAACTGTAGAAATAGATCTATATCCATAAGCAGAGAGGAACCTGATCAGACAGCTCAGGGGCTGTCTGATCTCTGTCTACTCTGCTTGCAAAGGTATTAAAAGTCGTTTCTATGGAATAAAGAGTTAAAGCACTTACTGGAGCCAATGGGATGCTCTGGCTGTTCGTCGCGGGGGCTGGGTAGGATATGCTCCTCCCGTTCTGTAGTCATGTAGCGCTGAAGGTAGCTGATGAGGGTGTTACAGAGGTTCTTCTCATCCTCAAACGGCTCCTTTAAAGCCTCATACTGCAACCTGTATGACAATAACAAAGAGGCCTCCAGATAAAAGATGTAAGCTAAACATCTTGCCACATTTTTCTCATTTCTTTGCTAAATCCTATCTAGTGAATAGAATCATCTTTGAGATTACTCTAACATGCAATCATATCATATGGTATGGTGGAGAAATAAGACTTTCAACCCATTTCTTGTTTACATTCATGCAAGAAATAATGACATCATGGATATTTATTAGCTAAATTATATGATGGCATATGTACACAGGATTTTTCCCTATTGGCAGACACTGCACTCAGATGTATTACAATTTCATAAGCAAACAGAGCAGACCCTGATCAAATGGCTCCTACAGGAGTAATCTGATGTGTTTATATTCTGTTTGCAAAAGACATCAAATGGCATATCTATCTGGTAAAAGGTTAAGCTAATACTAATCAGAGACAGCCACCAATCACTGACATATTTATAAACTGAGACAGACCACCAGATGGCCAATCAGATCAATGGATGGACCAGAGCATCAGATACACATGCATACTCTAAATACTAAAATTTCCTTTCTCCACCAAACCCTATGTTGTGACCACTCTTTAGAATCGTCTGATCTGGGTCTACTGTTTGCAAAGGCGTATTCATGGACTAAAGGGTTAAGCAACTGCTGGCAAATGGAATAAAATGTAAAGACAGGCAGAGCAACAGATAAAGGTGCATACTCAAATATTACAATCATCCTTTCTTCACTCAAACCTATGTTGTGAACACTCTTTCAAATTGTCTCCTTGAAATAATTCTAAACAGTGGTCACAACACAGGGTTTGGTGGAGAAATTAAGAAGTTATTTTTGAAAATGTTTTTACTGTATTTACGCATCTTATCTGGACCTCAGTTGGACAGACAGAGAACAAACCTCTCTTGCCACATGGCCTCCTCCTTGGCTTTGCGGTCCTCTTCACGCTTCTTGAAGCTCTCCTTCCGATGTTTGTTGCGTTTCTGAGCCATCATTTTCTGGAAATCCGACTCATTCTGCTTAAACTCGCTGTGCAACAACCGCTTCTTCTCATACAACTGGTTCAACTCTATAACAATAGACAAGCCACAATCTTTTATGTTGACAGAACTAGATACTAATGTGAATGTGTCCATTAGACATGGATGTACCTGTTGAAAGATGGCCATAACTACACACAGGGTAACTGTATCATATCATAATTGAAACTCGATCTGAGTTTTATTCCAATATTAACCCTTTCTTTCACATAAAAGCATTTTCACGCATTTGCAAATAAGAGTAGACCCAGATCATATGGCTCCTTTAGGAGCCATCTGCTCAGGGTCTGCTCTGTTTACTTATGACATAATATAGATCCGGTTCTACAGTTTTTGTGAAAGCAAAATATTTCCTTGAAAAGTATATTCATTATGTTATATGAATATTGAACAGGAAAAGGGTTAACCTGGGTCCAAGATAAGATACATAAATTAAAACATTTTCAAGAAAAGTTCCTTTAGTCTCCACAAAACCCTATTTTGTGATCACTCTTTAGAATCGTCTCTTTGAGACGATTCTAAAGAGTGGTCACAACATAGGGATTGGTGGAGAAATGATGATTTTATTATTTGGATATGCAGATTCCTGTGTATAAACCTTTTGATCGATATATCCACCTTCGCTAACAGAGCAGACCCAGTAACTGATCAGGGTCTGCTGTTTGTTTGTGTAATATATATAGAGATCTGATTCTACTGTCACCTACATGGTAAATTAAGTCTCTTGTCTGTAATGACATTAATAATAAACAAGAGGGCCATGATGGCCCTTAATCGCTCACCTGGTTATAACAGATTTATGTATACAATGAATTCATGTAACATGGGGCGGGTCATTTTTTTGCCAGGGAGGATAATGCAAAATACCAAATATCAAAGGTCTATGCTTTACAATTTCAGAGAAGAGTTTTAAAGATTTTTAAGAGAAGATTTTTTTAGACTTTCCTATGAAAAACTGATATGCCCCGGGGCGGGGCCATATTTTGAACAATCTTGGTAGAAATCTATTAGATAACGCTACATACCAAATATCAAAAGGTCTTTGCCTTACAGTTTTGGAGAAGAAGATTCTTAAAGATTTTCATATGAAAAACTGATAAGCCCCAGGGCGGGCCATTTTTGGCCCAGGGGTAATAATTTGAACAATCTTGGTAGAAAACCATTAGATGATGCTACATACCAAATATCAAGGGTCTAGACCTTACAGTTTTGGAGGAGAAGATTTTCCTATGAAAAACTGATAAGCCCCGGTGTGGGGCCATTTTTGTCCTGGGGGTCATAATTTGAACAATCTTAGTAGAGGACCATTAGATGATGCTACATACCAAATACCAAAGGTCTATGCCTTACAGTTTCAGAGAAGAAGATTTTTAAAGATTTTCATATGAAAAACTGATAAGCCCCGGGGCGGGGCCATTTTTGGCCCAGGGGTCATAATTTGATCAATCTTAGTAGAGGACCATTAGATGATGCTAAATACCAAATGTCTATGCCTTACAGTTTCAGAGAAGAAGATTTTTAAAGATTTTCCTATGAAAAACTGATAAGCCCCGGGGCAGGGCCATTTTTGGCCCCGGGGACATAATTTGAACAATCTTTGTAGAGGACCATTACATCATGCTACATACCAAATATCAAAGCTCTTTGCTTTGTGGTTCCAGAGAAGATGTTTAAGTAAATTGTTGACGCCCGCATGTACGCACGACGCCGGACACAGGATCATCCCAATAGCTCACCTTGGCACTTTGTGCCAGGTGAGCTAAAAATTAGCTGATTAATATTCACAGTCAATATTTCTTAAATTCATATCCAATATATCGTTTATAAGTTGAAGACCCCATAAGGCAGATGAATAATAGCACAGACAGGCAGACGGACAGACAGTAATGCTACAGCCAATATGTCTCCAACTGAACAAATACACATATACCACAATTTGTTCTACTTGCAATAACATGTAAGTGCCTTACATTTAAACTTTCACAATCAAACTTTGCTTGCAAATTTACCATACTACACAGGACATTGCACAAATAAACTAAGAAACATTTACAAACATGTCAACAGACAGACAGCCGCGAAATTTAACCCTTTCAATGATGAATTTTTAAATGCACTATTTCAAAGTTCAAACAGGTCAAGCTTAAAGTGAATATTCAGGAATATTTTTTACATAAAAGTGTAACATGGAAAACGGTGCCTACCCTGATGAGAGGGCTCCTCTAGGAGCCCTTTTATCTGGGTCTACACTGTTTGCAAAGGACATCAGTGATTTATTTCACACACTGTAAGGATTACGAATACAATACAGTAAAACCAGTCTCAAGTTTCCATCAAAAAGAAGTCAAAATCAAAGTCTTTAACCCATTCCTTCCTATTGACGCCTTTATAAGTCACTTTATAAAAGTCACATTGTGACAAATAGAGCATTTGCTTCATAGGAGCATAATTATGCTCTATCACATTGGTTTCAAAACTATAATGTAATTCTAAAAAAATCCCCCTTTTCTGGTATTAAAATGCTTGTTTTGTGCAGATTTATTCCGAGAGGTTGGGTCTAAAAGTAGTCTAGGAGGAAATGAGTTATGGCAGGTGGTAGCTTAATACAGACCTAAAGTGATGCAGAAAACTCCAAAAGGAGCTTTCTGCATAACTTTTGCCCTGCATTGAGCTATCACTATCTTATTTAAGTTTCCTATGTTTAATTCATCCCGTTCCTTCATATAAATGTCTTTTCATGCATTTGCATCAGAGCAGACCAAGATCAGATGGCTCCTATAGGAACCGTCTGATCAGGGTCTGCTCTGTTTGCTAATGGAATTTGAAATACCTGTTGTTGTTTTAGTGTCTTAAATGACTACAATGTTCCACCTTCTATATTTCATTATAACTATTTTGTCCATAAATATTCAGAAGGTATTGAAATTTTGAATAATTTCGAATAAGCATTGAACAGGGAAAGGGTTAACCCTTTCCTCCATCAATACACCTTTCTATGCCTCTGTAAAAAGTCACCAGTTGAAATCATTGTGATAAACAGAGCATTTGCTCCTATAGGAGGAAATGCTCAATTTATCACAATGGTTTCAAACTACAAACTTCTAAAATTTCCTTTTCTCTAGTTAATGCACCTTTCTGGTCAATTTATTCAAAGTGGTTGTATCTAAAAATAGCCTATGAGGTAATGGGTTAAGACAGGTTTTACTGTACTGTATATGTACAATGGTACATACCGACAAGGTCTGATCTGTGTAAAACTTCAAACAATTCACACAGATAAACCTTTATTTGCTGTAAAATTTCCACTACTCAAATTCTGGTGTTCTGCAATTTAAATTAATCTATATCCAACTATTGACATAAGGGTTGAGTTTAATCTATGCTGTTGAAAATGTTCCCTTATCTAAGCTGTTGAAAATGCCCCATTATCTGAGCTGTTGAAAATCCCCCACCCCATTACCCAAGCTATTGAAAATGCCCCCTTATCAGAGCTGTTGAAAATGCCCCCTTATAGATCTGAGCTGTTGAAAATGTCCCCTTATTTGAAAATGCCCCATTAAAGACAGACATCGGAATTTGATGTTGCAATATTACTGTTTTATTCACGAAGTGTTTATTAAGAATGATAAAATGTAAATAATACCAACTTTAAAATTGATCATAATACTTAATCATCTACATAGAGTCCAATCACTATAACTCAGATCTAGTAATGACAGGGTAACTTGCAGTTGAAGTCCCGTTATATAACCTTTTATTTTCAAAGAAGATAAAATGCAATTTTTCGGAAATGTAAGACTCAGATAGATCTGCAAACAAGTCCCTGCATTCATTAATTGAATTGTTGAATCGCAGTTACTCTGATCAGTGAGAATAGCGGTGTAGTAAATTATAACATGTCATATTGTTCACACCTTTCACGTGACAGCGTCTGATCTTTATTGTTATATGAATATTCATTGAGTAAATTTTAACTGTAAACTTTAGTCACTTACCTATCTTTAATTCCTCCTCTTTTGCTTTCGATTCTCGAGACAACTTTCTAATTTCTTCTTCTCTCTTTCCCAAACTGTGTACTGTTTTGTTGAAATACTGCCATAAAAAAGAAAACAATTAGATAAAACACAAATGCACATACATATTTATTTGCTGTAAATATTTACAAAACTGAAAAACAAGCTATATCCCTTTTATAGGCTTAACCCCTTTCCATAATATAAAGGCCTTCTCACACATTTGCTAACAGAGTAGACTCAGATCAGATGAATGCTGGATCCGTCTGAGTAGGGTCTCATCTGTTTGCTGCTGACATGATAAAGATCGGAGTCTACAGTTTTTGTCAAAGGAAATTATTCCCTTGAAAAGTTTACATTATACAAGAGGGCCATGAGGCCCTGAAGCGCTCACCAGACATAACCCCAGGGGCGGGACATATTTGACCACAAGAAATCATGTGTACACCCTTGGTAGAGAACCACAAGGCAAAGCAATATGCCATTAATTAAAGGTCTAAGCCTTATGGTTTCAGAGAAAGATAATATTTATATTTTTCCCATGAAAAACTGATAAGCCCTGAGGCAGGGCCAAGTTTCGCCCAGTGGTCAGGGTCGTAAGTTAAACATTCTTGGCAGAAGACCACAAGCCACAGCTACATATTTGTAGAGGATCATTAGATCATGTTACATACCAAATATCAAAGGTCTAGGCCTTACAGTTTCAGTAGATTTTTAAATATTTTCCTATGAAAAACTGATAAGCCCTTGGGCGGGGCCATTTTTGGCTTGGGGGTCATAATTTGAACAATATTTGTAGAGGACCATAAGATAATGTTACATACTAAATATCAAAGGTCTAGGCCTTACAGTTTCAGAGAAGAAGATTTTTAAAGATTTTCCTATGAAAAACTGATAAGCCCTTGGGCGGGGCCATTTTTGGCCCGAGGATCATAATTTGAACAACTTTTGTAGAGGACCATGAGATCATGCTACATACCAAATAACAAAAGTCTAGGCCTTACAGTTTCCGAGAAGAAGATTTTTAAAGCTTTTCCTATGAAAAACTGATAAGCCCTTGGGCGGGGCCAATTTTTGGCCCGGGGGTCATAATTTGAACAATATTTGTAGAGGATCATAAGATCATGCTACATACGAAATATCAAAGGTCTAGGCCTTACAGTTTCAGAGAAGAAGATTTTTAAAGATTTTCCTATGAAAAACTAATAAGCCCTTGGGCGGGGCCATTTTTGGCCCAGGGGTCATTATTTGAACATTCTTTGTAGAGGACCATAAGATCATGCTACATACCAAATATCAAAGTTCTAGGCCTTACAGTTTCAGAGAAGAAGATTTTTAAAGATTTTCCAATGAAAAACTGATAAGCCCTTGGGCGGGGCCAATTTTGGCCCGGGGGTCATAATTTGAACAATCTTTGTAGAGGACCATAAGATCATGCTACATACCAAATATCAATGGTCTAGGACAGAATGGTTTCAGAGAAGAAGATTTTTAAAGATTTTCATATATTACCATATATGGAAAAAATGACCACGCCCTCTGGCGGCCATGTTTTTCGCCGGATCAAAATTCTTTTAACAACTTTTAAAGTCTATCAACTGAGAAACATTTTGGTGAAAACTATATTCAAATCGGACAAGTCATTCTGGAGAAGAAGATTTTTCTAGATTTTGCGTACAGTTGCCATGGCAACAAGACCGATGGCCCCGCCCACTATCTTTTAACAACTTTTGAAGCACCCACCCACAGTATGTATCTGACCAAGTTTGGTTACAATTGGGCAGTCGGTTTCAGAGAAGAAGTCGTTTGAAATTGTTGACGGACAGACAGACGGACAGACGGACAGACGGACGACGGACGCCGGACACAGGGGTATCACAATAGCTCACCTTGAGCACTTTGTGCTCTGGTGAGCTAAAAAATTGAATTAATGAATATCTGTGTCATCTTTAATTTTTTACATGAATACTGAACAGGATTAAAGGCAATTTGTCTATTAATGAAGCATTCTAGAAGTTTGTAAATACACAGAGAAAAAGGAAGTTTGTTTAAAGACAAGTAGCAGAGTTTGGCAAAACCTTATAATTGGCAATATGTTTGATGTTATCATTTTAATATTCATGGAGTAAAGGATTAACACTTACATCTCTCTCTCCTCTCATTCTTCGCTGGTTCTCCCTTATCTTGTCCACCTCACCCTTCTGTGTGAAGTACTCTCTGAAATGAAACATTTAATACTTATGAACCTGGAGGTCCAGATAAAGATGCGTAAATTAAAACATTTTCAACAATAACTCCTTTATTTTCCACCAACCCTGTGTTGTAATGACTCTTGAGCATCATCTCAAAGAGACAATTCTAAAGAGTGGTCACATCATAAAGTTTGGTCCTATATCACAATGGTTTCAACAACTGACTTACAGAGGCGCAGAAAGGCGTATCTATGGAGGAAAGGGTTAAATGAAGGAAATAAGTAAACTGCCATTGGCAAACGGTGTAGAACAAGATTATCCCTTCCCTTCATATAAACACTTTTTAACCAATCTGCAAACAGGGTAGACCTAGATCAGAAATCACCTGAAGAGCCATCTGATCAGGGTCTGCTCTTTTGCTTATGGAATTTTATAGATCTGATTTAAGTTTTCACCATTTCTTTTTACGTTTCATTTTAATATTGATGAGGTGATACAATCCTGAATAAATGTTAAACAGGGAAAGGGTTATATGGCTAGAGAAAGAGCTTCTGGTGAGCATCTGCGTGGGGTCGAGAAAGAGCTTCTGGTGAGCATCTGCGTGGGGTCGAGAAAGAGCTTCTGGTGAGCATCTGCATGGGGTCTGCACCATTTGTCAGTCCAAACTCAAACCATATTCAGTGTCAAATCGTTTTGTATATATCACGATCATAACAGACTTCAACAAATGGGATCCTGGTTAACCCATTGACACCTCTGTAAAAGTCACTTTTTGAAACCATTGTGATAAATAGAGCATTTGTTCCAAAGGAGCAAATTAATGCTCTATTTATCACAATAGTTTCAGAACTGCACAATTCTAAAATTTTCCATTTCTCTAGTAAATGCTCCTTTTTAGTCCGAAAGGACCAGTGTGTGATTAGAGTCATTACTTCATTAATATTTAACAGGAAAAGTGTTAAAACCCCAGAATTAAAAACCAAAAATTAGACAATTCTAAAAATTTTCATTTCTCTAGTAAATGCTCCTTTTTAGTACGAAAGGACCAGTGTGTGATCAGAGTTATTTAACAGGAAAAGTGTTAAAACCCCAGAATTAAAAACCAAGAATTAGACCTAATTGTAACTACATGTAAAGGTGTCATTGATAGGAACGATATCGTCATATCATCAATTCATGTTGGTTGATTCAATATCAATACTGATTTTAAAATATCGATACAAAATGGAGGACAAATAAAAACCTTTCCATCGGCTATATTTCTTACAGGTTGGTACCTTCTTACATACTTGCTGTGAAATTCTTCTGAAGATGCTGTCTCAATCTGGGTCAGAACTTTTTGCCATGAGAATTTGAGTGTCACTCAACTTACTTGTTTAGAGTTTGAAAAATAAAGTTGAATAAATGTTGCAGCATATAAGCCACAAAGGATATACAGTATTCTTTTATATAATTTTATTGAAAGTTTTGACATTTTACACTCGGATGGATATAACTACAGAGGATAAATCATGTTGGTGTATAGAAACCAATGTATTGTCAATATATTTCCATCGATATATCGATACAGACATTTCAATCAATGACACGTCTAATTGTAACTGTTGCTGTAGACAGATTTCACTGTATATACTTACACTAAGACCTTCTTGGAGCGCTTCAGCTTGTCTATCTCGGCCACGATCTTTTTCTCCTCGGCCAGACGGAAGTTTTGTGTCTTCAGTTGCCACTCCATGTTCCTGGATAGTTCAGAACATAGTTGGAAATTACAGTAAAACCCCGCTAATGCGACCACTTAATAAACAGCCACTGATGTCGTCTAAAGCAGGTGGTTGCTTAATGCAGGATGAAAGTTATGCAGAAAGCTCCTATAGGAGCTTTCTGCATAACTTTCGTCCTGCATTAAGCTACCACCTGCCTCTGCCACCCAGAATTATGCCCCTTTTTGGTGGTCACATTAGCGGGGTTTTACTGTACAATAGAGACACAATAACCCTTTCCTTCATACAAACGCATTTTCATGCCTTTGCAAACAGAGTAGACCCATATCAGAAATTACACTAATAAATATTAATGATGTCATTATTTCTAACGTGAATATGCAACAGGGATAGGGTTAATACGATGAGAAAATTAATTTTTTTTTCAAGATAACTAAGTCTTCTTTTTTTCTCTACAGAAGTTTATATTGTGACCACTCTTTAGAATCTTCTCCAGATGACAAATTCTCTTGTTCATAGTGCCGTAATGAAAATGCAGTTTTTCAATATCCATTATGAAATAATTTCTTACATGGTAGAGACAAAATTATATAAATCTCACTTCACTGTTTCTTCCGTGGCCGAAATCTGTTGTTTTCATATACCAGTATAAAAATGTGTCTTATAAATAGTCATGGTGTTATTATTTCTTATATGGTAAATGGCTGAAATGTCATAACAAGAGCACCGCATGCGGGTGCCAACACGTGTCTGTTGTGAGAGCTCCGCATGCAGGTGCCAACACGTGACTGTTGTGAGAGCACTGCATGCGGGTGCCAACACGTGACTGTTGTGAGAGCACTGCATGCGGGTGCCAACACATGTCTGTTGTGAGAGCACTGCATGTGGGTGCCAACATGTGTCTGTTGTGAGAGCACTGCATGTGGGTGCCAACATGTGTCTGTTGTGAGAGCTCCGCATGCGGGGCCAACACGTGTTTGTTGTGAGAGCACCACATGCGGGTGCCAACACGTGTTTGTTGTGAGAGCACCGCATGCGAGTGCCAACACATGTCTGTTGTGAGAGCACCACATTCGGGTGCCAACACGTGTTTGTTGTGAGAGCACTGCATGCGGTGCCAACACTTGTCTGTTGTGAGATTTTATTATAAGTCCATAAAGGGGCATAAATTTAAAAAAAAGAGAAAAGCTTTACAGAGTTATGGCCCGTTGTCAGATTTTAGCCCTTGTGATGGTGAACAAGTGTGTTAAGTTTGGGATGGTGAACAAGTGTGTTAAGTTTGGGATGGTGAACAAGTGTGTGAAGTTTGGGATGGTGAACAAGTGTGTGAAGTTTGGGATGGTGAACAAGTGTGTGACGTTTGGGATGGTGAACAAGTGTGTGACGTTTGGGATGGTGAACAAGTGTGTGACGTTTGGGATGGTGAACAAGTGTGTGAAGTTTCATAAGTTACATGGTTAGTAAAGAAGTAACAGTCAATGTTAAAAGTTTCCGGATAGCGACGATAACAATGCGACGGAAATCAGATGACCTAAAAAGGAATATTTTTTACCTGATTGCATCATCAATCTTGGCCTCATTCTTGTAATGCAGATTGGATTCAACTCGAGACAAGGACCCCATCTGTAAAGTAAAAGCTTCTGGTGAGCATCGGTATCCAGCCTGTTACTGCATAGTGATGCCTGATAGACATCTCGAGTCACACCTTAGAAAACAGAGTAGACCCAGATCAGAAGGCTCCTGTAGGAACCGTCAAGTCTGATCAGGGTATGTTCTGTTTGCTAATGAAATAATATAGATCTGATACAGTTTCTGCCATGGGTAAATATTCTTGTGTTCAAATGGCATAAAAAACATCAATCTAATTAAAATAGATGAAGTATAAGGGTTCACTCATCAAGTTTGTTGGATAACTGGGTCTATGTTGTTTGTCATTTAACCCTTTTCCTATTTCATATTCATGCTAGAAATAATGACATCATGAATATTTATTAGCTGAATTTTGATAATGGCATATGTACACAGGAGTGATTAAGAGTCGTCTGATCTTGGTCTACTTTGTTTGCAAATTAGAGAAACCGCGTTTATATGAGAGGAACAGAGTTAACACCTTTTCACGCCTTTGCAAAAAGAGTAGATCCTGTAGGAGCCATCTGACCAGGGTCTGCTCTATGATCCTGTAGGAGCCATCTGACCAGGGTCTGCTCTATTGGCCGTTTTAATAAATCTCACTCTACAGTTTCTACTAAAGCACAAAATCCTGTATTCATTCACCATCACAAAAAAAGTTATCTAATAAATATTCATGATATCATTATTTCTTACACAAGTGATTTTATAGTTGATATTAGGCTATGTTCCTAATGGCAAAAACTGTGTTTTAGTCTGATCTTGGTCTGCTATATGTTTATGAATTTTAAAGGTTTTGGAATGACTGGGTCTATTGTGTTCGCAATGGACATTTGTAGGATGAATTTGTTGAAAACTTCTTACAGCTTAAAAATTCCCAAATCAGACAAAATTTCCAATTTCCCAAAATGGTGAAAACAATCCTGTTTCCCATGTTCAAACAAAGCAGACATAATCATCCCAATTTGTTCTTGATCAACCAGAAACAGGAAAGTCAATATTTAATAGCCAATTAGGTATCTTTGGCATTCAGACAACAAAACTCCCCCTCATTTGGTTTGTAAAGCTTAACAAATCAATCAGGGTATGCACTGTATTCTTATGGAATAAATTAGATCTGATTCTACAGTGTGTCATGGCCAAAATGTCCTTTTTAAGAAAAAAATAAATAAATAATAATTTAATATAGAAATTCAGTAAATTAACCATTTACTCATTAAATATGCTTTTCTACGCCTTTGCAAACAGAGAAGACCCAGATCAGTAGGAGCCGTCTGATCAGGGTCTGCTGTTTTGCTCATGAAATGACATAGCCCTTTCCATGTTCTATGTTTTTTCAAGCTTCAATACCTAGTGAATAATGAAATATGGAAGGTGGAACATTGTAGCCATTTTAGAAAGTAAAGAAACAGATCTATCAAATTCCATCAGCAAACAGAGTAGACCCTGATCAGACGGCTCCTATAGGAGCTGTCTAATCTGGGTCAACCATATTTGCAAATGTGTGAAAAAAAAGTTTATTTGAAGGAAAGGGATAGATATGATTGTAGTTTCAACATGATTAAATATTCCAGTGGTCATGTGCCATTATAAAAATGTATCTAATTTGTATCATCATCAGAGCAACACATAAATGTGAGTACTCAAGTACTTAAATTCTCATTTCTCCACTAAACCCTATGTTGTGACCACTCATTAAAATCATCCAAATGACAAATTCTAAAGAGTGGTCACAGCATACGGTTTAGTGGAGAAAAAAAGAAGAAATTCATAAAAATATTTTAATTTATGCCTCTTATCTATACCTGTGCATGAATTCATAAAAATTAATCTAATTAGTATTCATGATGTCATTATTTCTCACATAAATATTCATGGAGTACATGGTCAATATCAAACCACCTCTTAACTAGAGTTCAGTGGGTTGTGTAACAAACTCTCTACCTTTTAGTGGATTGTTGTGTAACAAATTCTCTACCTTTTTTGTGATGTCCTGGTTCAGCAGTCTCAACTCCCCATCTATCTTCTTCCTCTTGCTAATGGCCACCTCTCTCTCAGACTTCACACCTCTCAACTGTTGACCCTTCTCTTGGAAAACCGGAACCAGCGATTTCTGAACAAAACAAACATGTACAAACGATGAATATGTGATTAGAACTTCATTAACACTTTACTTAATAACAGAGTAGACCCAGATCAGAAAGCTCCTATGGGTCTACTCTGTTGGTCTCTGTGTTACAATTGGTTCTCTACAGTTTGCCATGGAAATAAACTTCCTTATTTTATATTTTTCTACTAGAATTAGTCCCTTCAATCAGCCCTTTCCCTTCAGTCAATCAGAGTTTAACTAGACAGTCCACTCAGTATTAAAGGCTTAACCCTTTACTCCATAAGTATGCCTTTGCAAACAGAGTAGACCTAGACCAGACAGCTCCTACAGGAGCTGTCTGATCAGAATCTGCTGTTTGCTTATGGAATAATATAGATCTGTTTGTACAGGTTTTGCCTAGGCAAATATATTTCATGTGTTATTAATAAGGAGTTTTAAAAATGTATTTGTCACAGTAGAAATTGCGATTCAGGACAATCTTCGATTCTCCTAGGACAAATTGCAATCGCAATCTCTCCTAGGACAGACTCCAATCTGATCAAGTAGTTTGGATCCAGAAGGTTTATGGTCATTTGCTTGAATGTTTTCTATGCATCCTGTGTCTTGCTGCGTTTGTCTTCCGTCAGTGAATATTCACAATGTTATAAATTCTTTCATGATTGTCTATCAGAGAATGGGTTAATATGTGATTATACACATAAATTAATGAACTAATTAGACTAACTGGGATCCCTGATCATTTGTACTTGTGAAATTCTGAGTAAAAAGGTGGTTTATAAGAATATTGATCTTGATCCATTAATCTTAAAGCATATTAGTCTTAACTAGTAGAATTGCTAATTATCCTAGGATAGATTAGGATCGGAGTCTGTCCTAGGAGAGATTGCGATCGTAATCTGTCCCAGGAGAATCGGAGATTGTCCTGAATTGCAATTTCTAATGTAACATATTCACGATAATTTCTTCCATAAATTTTAATGAAATAAAGGTATTTGGTGTGGTGTCCTTTCGTATGTGGCTCTCCCTGTTTGACTGTTTTTTTTCCACATTAAACTGGCAAGCGCATTCTGAATGCTCTAGCATTCACAAGTCACAGCCCATATTTAACTCTTCACATGATAACAATGCAAATTGATGCATCTGCAAACAGAGTAGAACAAGATCAGACAGCTCTCTGATCAATCTGCTCTGTTAGATCGGATTCTCCAGTTTCTGCTATGGCCAAACATTCCCTATTCACGTCAATATTTTTTTTTTTTTTAACTAATTATACTTTACATAGTTATTCATCAACCCTTCTGCATGATATACATGTACACATATGTATGCCTTTGCAAACACAGTAGACTCAGATCAGAGAGCTCCTATGGGAGCTTTCTACATAACTTCTGTCCTGCATTAAGTTATAACCTGCCTCTTCAGCTCAAAATTAAACCTCAAATGGTGGTTGTATTAGAAGGGTCTTACTGTACAAATATTCATAAAACAAGGGTTAAGGATAGTCAGAGAAGTTCGAGATATTTCATTGTTACACAATTTGTCCAGCATTCTCACCTGTTCCGTCTCCTTCACTCGTATCTGTTTCAGTACTTCCTCCATGCTTTCCTCATACTTCTTGCGATTCGGAGGTTTCATCTGCCGGCGGAAATCTTGAGATGAAGACAGAGAGCTGGCCAGCGATCCACATGGGGAACAAGTGCCTGAGATGAGAAAAGGGTAAAAACGTGGAGATTCTACAAAACCAGGTTTTATGATACAAGAATGGTTTCTATGTAACATGACCAGAATTACAATAACCCTATTATTCACAAATATTCGTTTAAGATTCCGCCCATTTTCATTAACCCATATCCCGCTATTTGTGACATGATGTGATTACAAACAGCTTGGATCCAGATAAAAATGGAGCGTTACTCTGTATTTCATCAGAATCGAAGCTGTTTGATACTCATCCTTAAGAGCTTGATCAAAATGAAAGTAGTCAAATTGCACCAGATCCATATTATAATTTCACAAGCAAACACAGCAGACTCTGATCAGTTGGCTCTATAGGAGCCATCTGATCTGGATCTACTCTGTTGCAATGGCATGGAAAAGTGTTTGTGAGAAGGAAAGGTTTAAAAACCCAGAAAAGACAGTATCTTTACACTTTGCAAGCTACCAGGGAAATCGCGATTACATATGCAAACAGTCTGGATCCAGATGAGACGCTGCATAATGTGGCGTCTCATCAGGATCTATACTGTGTGACATTTTGACCCAAAAAAAATGAGAGAAATCTTCTTTTGAGAATAAAGGCAGACGACAAGTGATGCAGACGGAAAATTTCTTAGCGTGCAAAGAGTAGATTGCTGTACATCAAAACATTCCAATGTTCTTTCAAAACAACAAAATACATGCATAATCGTGTGACATATCTATGCATTTGAGGCGAGTCCAGACATCTTTATCTGCATGATCAGATTAGCATTATTTACGATCAAAGTGAAACAGTTTTGATTGGTGGTTATGTAATTAACAATTGTCCCAGTGGTAAACCCATTTCACCCTTTACAATCAAATTTTCAAAGTGGGATGGTGAACCATTGTTTAATGATAGAGTCAATTCATAATGAAAAGGTATACACACATGTTGTAGTTTGCCGGAGGAGTTTGAATGAAAATGGGGCAGACTCTGATCCAAGTCAGTGAGCGTCAAAGAAGTTTAGATCCTGACAAGATGTTGATTAACTTGGTACCTCATCTGGATCCAAACTCTTCACATAGATAATCCCATAATCTCCTCTAGCATGAAACGAGTTCAACCTTCATTAATGTTTACGAGAACGGTGCAGCCCTTAATAAAAAGGAGTTTGTACATGAGCTCCATATTATCTACACCGTTTAATCCTTTTCCTTTTCAATATTCATGTTAGAAATAATAACATATGAATATTCATTAGCTGAATTTTTATAATGCCATAAATTATGTACACAGGATGTTTTGATATTGGTTGAAACTGTAGAGACAGATCTAGTATAATTTCATAAGCAAACACTGAGCAGACCCTGATAAGACCGCTTCTATAGGAACCATCTGCTCTGGGTCTACTCTGTTTGTAAGTGTGTGAAAAGGTGTTTATGTAAGGGAAAGGAATAAATCTGATCTGAATATAACTGATTTACCTTTTACCTGTATTATTGTATAACCAAAACAACAACTAGCAAAATAGTTCACTTCCTCGCTGAATTCTCAGCCAATCAAACACGACTGTACATTGTACCTAACAGGTAATTAATCAATATTTTAACCCTTTCCCTCACACAAACGCCTTTTCATGCATTTGCAAGCAGGGTAGACCCAGATCAGAGGGCTCCTATAGGAGCCGTCTGAACAGGGTCTGCTCTATTTTCTTATGGTACAATATAGATCTGATTCTACAGTTTCTGCCTGTACAAAAACATCCTGTTAACATATGCTACATGCATTTGAAAAGTTCAGCTAATAAATATTCATGATGGCATTATTTCTTACATGAATATTAAACAGGGAAAGAGTTAACCAGACTTCCTAATCTTATGTCTGGTCTGAACTTTTTACTGTTAACTATGCATGTATCTTGTAGTCAAGAAAATATCACAGAACAACCCCCCCCCCCACACACACACCTAAACTGGACATCGGTTATGGAGACAGGTGGCAACTTAATGCAGTGCGAAAGCTTTTTGCATGACTGTCCCCCTGCATTATGCAACCATCTGCCTGAAAAGACATTGAAATACATGTATTGTAAGAACTCAAGTGCACAGCTTCTGTTGCTGGTGTCAGTACAGTGTCAAGTGCACAGCTTCTGTTGCTGGTGTCAGTACAGTGTCAGGTGCACGGCTTCTGTTACTGGTGTCTGTACAGTGTCAAGTACACATCTTCTGTTGCTGGTGTCAGTACAGTGTCAAGTACACAGCTTCTGTTGCTGGTGTCAGTAGTGTCAGGAGCACAGCTTCTGTTGCTGGTGTCAGTACAGTGTCAGGTGCACATCTTCTGTTGCTGGTGTCAGTACAGTGTCAAGTACACAGCTTCTGTTGCTGGTGTCAGTAGTGTCAGGAGCACAGCTTCTGTTGCTGGTGTCAGTACAGTGTCAGGTGCACAGCTTCTGTTGCCGGTGTTAGTACAGTGTCAGGTGCACGGCTTCTGTTGATGGTGTCAGTACAGTGTCAGGTGCACAGCTTCTGTTGCTGGTGTCAGTACAGTGTCAGGTGCACAGCTTCTGTTGCTGGTGTCAGTACAGTGTCAAGTGCACAGCTTCTGTTGCTGGTGTCTGTACAGTGTCAGGTGCACAGCTTCTGTTGCTGGTGTCAGTACAGTGTCAGGTGCACAGCTTCTGTTGCTGGTGTCAGTACAGTGTCAGGTGCACAGCTTCTGTTGCTGGTGCCAGTAGTGTCAAGTGCACAGCTTCTGTTGCTGGTGTCTGTACAGTGTCAGGTGCACAGCTTCTGTTGCTGGTGTCAGTACAGTGTCAAGTGCACAGCTTCTGTTGCTGGTGTCAGTACAGTGGAACTTGTCTTAAGCGCCCATCAAGAAGACTTTAAAGCAGTCTAATTATGGGTCTGTACTGCAGGCGGTAGCTCAATGCAAAGGTGTTAAAATGACACGAAGTAACCATAGACCTAGCGACATTGACATTTCTAGTACAGTGCAGGTCAGGTCCAGTCCTTGAATCAGGGTTTGCTCTGTTTGCTATAATATAGATATGATTCTACCCTGGCCAAAACTTCATGTGTCCATGTGCTATTATAACAATAAATTAATCAATGAATAATGAATATCCATGATGTCATTATTTCTTACATGAATATTCATGGAGTAAAGGGTTAAATTATATACTTGGTACTTCTTACTAGTCTTGCACTCAACCCATGACTAGCTAAGAAAGTGTCAAACACACAAAAAATAAAATCACCTGTCAGCAATTTGAATATAAAACAACAACATTTCAACAACTTTTAAGCAGCTAAGACAGTCATTAACAAACATAAGTGTCTGCTTTGACTCTTGACCTCTTTTGAATGTGGGGAAGGATTGTACTGGCATTTGCAAAGTGCAAACAGAGAAGACCCAGATCAGAGAGCTTGTTCAATCATTTTTTTCAAAACACATAATTAAACTGCAAGAATCTCATTAACTCTTTCCTTGTTGCAGGTAAGAAATAATGACATCATGAATATTTATTAGCCAAACTTTTATAATGACATACATAAACAGGATTTTTTTGGTACTTAGGAAAACTGTAGATCTATTACAGTAGAATCATATCTATATAATTTCATATGCAAACAGAGCTCACCCTGATCAGACGACTCCTACAGGATGAGACGTTTTTGACTAAGAGAGCGGACAAGGCTAAAAAGGCCAAATTAGGATAAATCAAGGGCCATAACTCTGAAGTTCCTGAAACAATTTTTGCCGGATATCGAACTTGGCCTAGATATTATAGCTATAAACATTTTTATAAGGTTTGGTGAAGATTGGATGAGAACTTTCAAAATTAGAGAGCGGACAAGATTTTGTGACAGACGGACAGACAGACAGACTTAAAGGAGTAAATCAATATGTCTCCCATACCACTAGCCTATAAATGTTGAATATTTAAAATCGAATTACCAATCAGTGTTTAGTTTTACTGTTTACTTATATATAAAATCCATTCAGCATGAAAACCGTACAAAAAATCAATGCAGAACCTGATGAGAGAGCTCCTCTAGGAATCCTCCAATCTGGGTCTACGCCATTTGCAAATGTATACACATTTATTTCCTGGACTCATATAGTAAACCCATGGTAGAGGTGAATTATGCGTTAAATACTGTTTAACTGTTTGCACACTAAATAATAACGATCTGCAAACATTGTTGTCTGCTACAACTCTTCATCCACTGCTCCTCAATAATAAAATCAATGGTGTCAAACAGTTTGGATCCTGATGAGACACCCAGTCACCTGATGAGACACCCAGTCATTAACCCTTTCCCTGTTCTTTGTTTATTCCAAATTTCATTACCTACTGAATAATCATGGACAAAACAGTTATAATGAATTATGGAAGGTGGAACATTGTAGCCATTCTAGAAAGTATAGAAACAAATATATCAAATTCCATTAGCAAACAGAGCAGACCCTGTCTGATCTGGGTCTACTCTGTTTGCAGATGCGTGAAAACACATTTATATGAGGGAAAGGGTTAATCTGCATCTCATCTCAATCCCAAACTGACTGCATTGGACAATGGCAGGCAAAGAGTTAATAATTTTCCTCCATTCATAAATCTGGCAGATATGATCTCTGTCACAGGGGGTTGTGTCAAATGTGTGGTCTGCTCCAACTATTTCATAACCTAACTTCCAAATAAGTAGTCTGCTTCAAATTGTCATATTCTAACTTTAAAATGTGTAGTCTGCTTCAAATTGTCATACTCTAACTTTAAAATGTGTAGTCTGCTTCAAAACTGTCATACCCTGTTTTTGCAATTGTGTAGTCTGCTTCAAATTGTCATACCCTAACTACCTAATGTGTTGTCTGCTTCAAATTGTCATACCCAAACAAAAAGAAACCTAATAAAATGAATTAACCCCTTCCTTCATATATACATGTATTATTATATATGTACACTATATATGTAGTGGGAGTGGTGGTCCAGTGGTAGGACGTTAGACTTGGGATCGAAGGGTCCCCGGTTCGAGTCCTGCCATCGGACTATCAGAATTTTTCTGACAAAAAATGCATCCCACGTTTGCTCCTCTCTACCCAGGTGTATAAATGGGTACCTGTGAGGGAAATAAGTCAATGTGCCATGGCTGCCTTAGGCGCCGAGTGTTAATGGCCGACTTATAACCCAGTGATCAGGGGGTAAATTGTGAAGTCGGGAGAATATGTACATTGTATGTAGTTCCAGACTATAAACCTCACCTTTACCTTTTTTACACATTTTCACATATTAGCAAACAGAGTAGATCCAGATCTGATCAGGGTCTGCTATTTGTTTACTGTATAAATATAGATCTGATCTATAGTTTAGATCTGTCTGAGCCAAAATGTCCTAGGTTCATTTACCATTATAAATTTAATCTAATTAACATTCATGATATTATTATTTCTTACATGAATATTGAGCAGTTTAAACAGTTGTAATAGAATATAGACTTTATAAAAAATTCAGCATTCCAACATATGATTAGCCATACTCTGAATGGTAATACTTAAACGACTGGCACCCATTTACTTCCTTGGTCAAAATATGACCTGGTAAACTGCCAACTTGTTGCAATGGATCAATTTACAGCTTTGAACTCTTGAATCTCTTAATAATGACTGCTGTCTGCAAAAAATCTCACAGGTATTTCTCACTGGTAAATCTCAAAGATAATTCTCACAGGTATATCTCACAGATAAGTCTAAAAGGTATTTCTCACAGATAATTTTTCTTCCATTTCTTCTTCATCTTGAAATTAGAGTCTGAATGCCAACAAATTTGGGTGCTATTTGTCGTGTCACAATCAAAACTGGTTGATGTTATACAGAGGTCCAGATAAGATGCTTAAATTTAAACATTTTCAACAGCTCCTTTATGTCTCCACAAAAAACCCATTAAAATGACAGGGTAAAATAAAGTTTGCAAACAGTCTGGATCCGATCTGTTCAACACTCGGACAAAATTCCTGCAGGCAGGATTTTTAGCAGATGGAATTTACACAGAGCTGAACTAGTTGGCCCTTTATTCACGAATATTCATGTAAGATTATTAATAAAAATACTTATCAAATTGAAGTTTTACAATTATATAGTTATGTAGGATTTTTTAGCCAAGGTTGAAACTGTAGAAATATAACTTAAAATTGAGACAATTCTAAAGAGTGGTCACAATATTGGGTTTGATGGGGTGGTTACTTTTGAAAATACAAATGTATTTCAATTGATGCATCTTATCTGGAGCTCTGTCATAAGTAATCAGAACAGACCCTCATCCTACAGGAGTCATCTGATCTGGGTCTAATCTGTCTGCAAAATGCTAAAAGGTGCCTTAGTTAGGAAAATGATTTATTAACCCTTTCCCACATAGTGCACCTCTGCAAAAATCTCTTGTTGAAACCATTGTGATATTAGAGCATTTCCTCCTATAGGAGCAAATGCTCTATTTATCACAATGGTTTTAAACTAATTTTTTTTTTTAATTTTCCTTTTCTCTAGTTAGTGCTCCTTTTCGATAGATTTATTCAAAGAGGTTGGATCTAAAAATAGCATATAAGGGAATGGGTTAACTTGAACTGAAGATTGTATACCTTAATGGATGTTGAGTATATCAGATTGTACACCTTTATGGGTCCTCAGAGTATAACAGATTGTACACCTTAATGCATTCTGAGTATATCGGATATCAAATTGTACACTTTATCATTTATGGGTCCTGAGTATATCATTCTGACATCACATTTATACCTTTATGGGTCCCGAGTATATCAGATATCACATTTACACCTTTATGGGTCCCGAGTATATCAGATATAACATTGTACACCTTTATGGGTCCCGAGTATATCAGATATCACATTGTTTTGCAACTAATTAGGACAGTTCATTTTTCAGTACAGCAATACATGTAAGTAATGTTTTTAAACTAATTCCTGAAACCTCCTAAGAAATAAGAGCCTTTATCAGAGCTACACATAGCAGTGCCTACTCAAATCCTAAAATCGCCATTTCTCCACCAAACCCTATGTTTCTAAAGAGTGGTCACAGCATAGGGTTTGGTGGAGAAATAAAGAAGTTATACTTGAAAATATTTTAATTTATGCATCTTATCTGGAGCTCTGCTTTATATTGGAAATATTTGAAACACTTGCCTTATCTGCAGCTAAATATTATGTCAGTTTTCAATATTTTACCTCAAGAATATTCATGAAAGAAATAATGACAATAATCATGAATAAATATTCTAATTAGATAGACTTTTATAATCACATCTGGATCCAAACTGTATGCAAAAGTTATCATAAACTTTTATAATCACATCTGGATGCAAAAGTTATCATAAACTTGCATGTAGAGTGCTCAGTGCTAGCAGCTAAAGACTTCTTTTGTGTCAATGCTTGAAAGACTCTTTAGAAGCCAATGTCATCTGCAAACAATAGTGAATCCAGATGAAACATCTCAACAGGATCCACACAATTTGAAATAAAAGAAAAACTAACTTTCAGATTTATATCAGTCCTCAATGTTTGCAGGCAAACAATTACTTAGCATGCAAAGAGTTAAATTGAACAGTGTTGTCTTGGCCAAATATTGTCAAGGCTGCATTCTGTCAAGCCCCTGGGATGGGTAGGGATATAGATGTAGGTCATGTGATCCCACATATCTATCAAAATATGCTGTGTCAGCAAAACCTGTAATGATTTAAGTGTCTCATCCACGATATTCCCTTTCACTAACTGTAACTACTTTTATTTCTTCAAAAAACATAATTATAAGAATGATAGATTTTAAGTATCAATCAATTCCCTGTTATTTATTTTAAGTTTCAATCAATTCCCTGTTATTTATTTTAAGTTTCAATCCTTTCCCTGTTATTTATTCATGTTGCAATCAATTCCCTTCAATCAATTCCCTGTTATTTATTCATGTTGCAATCAATTCCCTGTTATTTATTCATGTTTCAATCAATTCCCTGTTATTTATTCATGTAAAATATTAATGACATCATGAACATTAATTAGATTATTTTTATAATGGCAAACACTCCAATTGGGTATTGATAGAAACTGTACAGTGATATCTATAATAATTTCTCAAGCAAACAATGCAGAACATGATCAGACAGTTCTTACAGAAACCATCTGATCTGGGTCTACTCTGTTTGCAAATATTCAACTTATTGTCATCATGACTTATTAGTATCAATCATACAAGTTCACAACTCGTCATTAACCCTTTACCTGTTCAATATTCATATAAGATATAATGATATCATGAATATTTATTAGCTGAATTTTTATAATGTAAAATTTTAACCCATTCCATCATATTGACGACTCTGTAATAGTCACTTTGCGAAACCATTGTGATAAATAGAGCATTTGCTCTTACAGGTGCAAATGCTCTATTTATCACAATGGTTTCAAACTACAAAAATCTAAAATTTTCCTTTTCTCTAGTTAATGTTCCTTTTTGGTAGATTTATTCAAAGAGGCTGTATCTAAAAATAGTCTATGAGGTAATGGGTTAAAGGGATTATTTTGCTTTGATAAAAACTGTAGAATGAGATAGGACTATCATTTCATTAGCAAACAGAGCAGACCCGGATCTGATGGCTCCTACAGCAGCTGTCTGATTTGGGTCCACACTGTTTGCAAAGGCATTATAAAGTGTTTATGAGGGAAACAATTAATAATGTGTCGTATGTCACCGCTACAAGCTACAGTATAATTTATTCATATACATGTATGTGAAACATCTTCAATGGTTAGTGAACAAGGAAATCAAATAGATGTAGATGTATTAATTAAACAAGCAGGAGGTAAAAACCATGAATTTCAAGTTTGCTTCCTGATGAAAGAATGTTACAGAGCTCTGTAAATCAGATGTGTACCAATCAATCTATTTATCTATTAACCCTTTACTCCCTAAATAGATACCCTATCTATGCCTCTGCAAACAGAGTAGACCTACAATGTAGATCAGACGGCTACAGTTTCTCAAATGGTAAAACATTCCTGTGTTCAAATACCATTATATATGATTATAGAATTTGATCTAAATGGTAATCATGATGTCATTATTTCTTACATGAATAAAAATACTTAAAAAATCAAAACTTCATCTTCAGGAGCAAATGCATAAATTGTATCAAAGCAGAATGATGCAGTTTGTACATGTAATAAAGCCAGCATTGGACCATTTATGTGGCTTGAAATTATTTTGATGAAGTAGAAATAGTGAAGACCCAGAACAGAATGTTCCATCATGATCTGTTTGATCTGGGTGTGCACTGTTTGCAATGGTTTGTCTGTCAGTATGCAAGATAACCAGAGCAGTTAATACAGTGATCAACAGTTTGTCTGTCAGTATGCAAGATAACCAGAGCAGTTAATACAGTGATCAACAGTTTGTCTGTCAGTATACAAGATAACCAGAGCAGTTAATACAGTGATCAACAGTTTGTCTGTCAGTATACAAGATAACCAGAGCAGTTAATACAGTGATCAACAGTTTGTCTGTCAGTATACAAGATAACCAGAGCAGTTAATACAGTGATCAACAGTTTGTCTGTCTGTATACAAGATAACCAGAGCAGGTAATACAGTGATCAACAGTTTGTCTGTCAGTATGCAAGATAACCAGAGCAGTTAATACAGTGATCAACGGGTTGTCTGTCAGTATACAAGATAACCAGAGCAGTTAATACAGTGATCAACGGTTTGTCCGTCAGTATACAGGATAACCAGAGCAGTTAATACAGTGATCAACAGTTTGTCTGTCAGTATACAAGATAACCAGAGCAGTTAATACAGTGATCAACAGTTTGTCTGTCAGTATACAAGATAACCAGAGCAGTTAATACAGTGATCAACAGTTTGTCTGTCAGTATACAAGATAACCAGAGCAGTTAATACAGTGATCAACAGTTTGTCTGTCAGTATGCAAGATAACCAGAGCAGTTAATACAGTGATCAACAGTTTGTCTGTCAGTATACAACATAACCAGAGCAGTTAATACAGTGATCAACAGTTTGTCTGTCAGTATACAAGATAACCAGAGCAGTTAATACAGTGATCAACGGTTTGTCCGTCAGTATACAGGATAACCAGAGCAGTTAATACAGTGATCAACAGTTTGTCTGTCAGTATACAAGATAACCAGAGCAGTTAATACAGTGATCCCATCAGTACATTGGAACCTTTTGCCTGTTCAGTATATCCATAATGTAAGACAATTATGACATCACAAATACCAATCTGACAGACTATTTGTTTTATAATGGCATGTGATCACAGGACATTTTACTGTAGAATGATGAATCAGATCTATGTTATACCATTAGTAAACAGAGCAGATCCTGATCAGACATATCCTGTAGGGGCCGCTTGATCTGGGTCTACTCTGTTCACAAAGGAGTGACAAACGGGTTTCTATGAAGGTAAGGGTTAACCCTTTACCTGGTAGATACACCTTTTAATGTCTTTGCAAACAGAGATCTTGTGTATTAAAAATAAACTCAGAGTGTCAATTTGTCAAACAAATCGGATCTAGATGAAATATAACTAAATAGATGTCTCAGTAAACTATTTGCAATGTTCATCATAACTGTGCAGAGTTGACAGAGGTTAAGGGTATAAGATCATCAAACGCTCCAGAAAACTATTGACTGTTTACTTATAGTAACAATATTAGCTAAAATCGTGACAGTACACAATTCATCAAAGACTCCACCTATTGGCAACTACCCAATTACCGTGAAAGCAGGTAGCAAGCAACCTTATATGTAGACATGTCCTTATTCATTTGAATGCAGGAAGCAAGTGTACTATTACTTGCAACAGTGTACATGTAGACCCCAATCTAAGGGCTTCTGTGGGAGTTCTCTGATCAAGCCCGGTACATTCACGATCCACTTGCAAACTACTGCTACAATAAACCCCCTTTAACCCTTACAACCCTGACTTTTCAAAATGGACTATTCCAAAACACAGTAACAGGTCAAGCTTATCGTGAATATTTAAGGATTCTTCTAAAGAAAAGTGTAACATAACATACAGTGCAGACCCTGATGAGAGGGCTCCTCTAGGCGCCCTCTCATCTGGGTCTACACTGTTTGCAAAGGACATTAGTGACCCGTGTCCCGCACAGTAAGGGTTTAACCGAAATTCTAATAGAGAAGAATTTAAACACCTGCTTAACCCGGTCTCTGATCTATATTTATTCCAAATTTCAATACCTACTGAATATTCATGGACAAAATAGTTACAATGAATTATGGAAGGTCGAACACCGTAGCCATTTAAGAAAGTAAAGAAACAAATCTTATCAAATCCATTAGCAAACAGAGCAGAGCTGTCTGATCTGGGTCTACTCTGTTTGCAGATGTGAAAAGACGTTTATACGATGGAAAGTGTTAATGCAGGATGAAAGTCATACATGAATTCTAGAGGAACTTTATGCATGACTTTCACCCTACATGTACATTAAGCTGCCACAGTATCGTAGTCACAGTATAGAGTTTGGTGGAGAAATGGCGATTTTAGTAATGGGTGCGCAACTTTATCTGTAGCTCTGTATTTTAGTAATGGGTGCGCACCTCTATCTGTAGCTCTGTATTTTAGTAATGGGTGCGCACCTCTATCTGTAGCTCTGTATTTTAGTAATGGGTACGCACCTTTATCTGTAGCTCTGTATTTTAGTAATGGGTGCGCACCTCTATCTGTAGCTCTGTATTTTAGTAATGGGTGCGCACCTCTATCTGTAGCTCTGTATTTTAGTAATGGGTACGCACCTCTATCTGTAGCTCTGTATTTTAGTAATGGGTACGCACCTCTATCTGTAGCTCTGTATTTTAGTAATGGGTGCGCACCTCTATCTGTAGCTCTGTATTTTAGTAATGGGTGCGCACCTCTATCTGTAGCTCTGTATTTTAGTAATGGGTACGCACCTCTATCTGTAGCTCTGTATTTTAGTAATGGGTACGCACCTCTATCTGTAGCTCTGTATTTTAGTAATGGGTGCGCACCTCTATCTGTAGCTCTGTATTTTAGTAATGGGTGCGCACCTCTATCTGTAGCTCTGGAGTCTGATCTAAGATCCAAACTATTTATCACTCAGAATCAACTTCCGCAAAAAAATTAGAAAGAAAATTAATAGCTTTGAAAATGATACTGACAAAAACTGAGCAGTGTACATGTATGCAAGGAGTCAAGGTTATCATAATCAAGAATTCCTCGACTGTATAGTTATAGAGAATAATTAGGGAGCTTATAATAATGGAGTAAATGCTTAACTATCCATCAGTAAAAGAAAATCTTCGTTGAAAGATGAAAGAAAAGAAGAGTTTTGTTAAGGTTACTCCTGATCAAAGTGAAACAGGAGCATGACAAGCTGTAGTTTATTTATTAATTAATCACCTATACAGAGCCTAGCTAATTGTGGACTAAGCCTAAACCTTTGAATGTGAGACACCAGTTAGCTGTCATTTGCCAACAAAGTAGATCCAGATTAGAGGGCTTCTATCGGACCTCTTTGATTGGGGTCTACACTGTTTGTCATTCTACATGGGTCCAGATTCTTTTAAAAAAATATAGAGCATGATGCAGAGATCATTTCTGTAAAGTTACATTAGAGTTTAAGAACATTTTGTCAGGTTGTTTAAAGCAATTGTTGACTGGCAGACTGTAGGACTGACGCCAGAGTGACAGACTGAAGGACTGTAGGACTGATGCCAGAGACAATCACAAAAGCTCATCTCAGCAGAAAGTTGCTCATTCAGTCTGCACTATTTATGACGCATCATTCAATCTGTACTGTTTGTGAAAAGCAATAATCTCTGTAACATTTAATTCCAGCAGTGAGTAGTCACCATAGTTATTCCTTTATCTCATAGATATGCCTTACACCTTTGCAAACAGGGTAGAACCCAGATCAGATGACTCCTGTAGGAGCCATTGAATCATGAACTAATTTACTCGCTTATGAAATAATATACATGTACATGTAGATCAGATTCTACAGTTTCTGCTATTAAAACATTTCATTTGTTCATATGCCATAAAATGATTTTAAACAAGAAGGCCATGGCGGACCTATATCTCTCATCTAGGAATTGTAGCATTAGAGCACTAGATAGAGATGAAGTAATCACAACCATCTCCGGAATAAGAGGGTCATAGTCAAAGGGGGGCATTTAGTGGGTGTACATGGTCTAAAAAGTCAAAAAAATTTATTGGGTCGATTTAGTGTTATATTACATGTATATACAAGGGGTCTAACTACCCATTCGCAAATTTCATGACCGATTTCGGATTCTAAATAACGCCCGATTTTGGGCTGCCAAGATGAAATAACCACTAATGTTTAGTACGAACGTGAAGCTGGGATCTTGTACTTTTCAAATAATATAACTTTTGATACATTCCGACTAAGCCGTAGCCAGTGCTGGCGTGAAATTCCTACAAAATACGCTGATCTTTCTTACTCGGACGACTGTGGTCATAGTAGCTTTAATTTTTTTATTGAAGATTATTCAATTTGTTCAAATGATGCATGATAGTAATAACTAGAATTATCACTAAAGGTGATGGCATACCCCAGCTCAGCTGCCTTGATCGCAAATCAAACCAGGTTGTGCTACGGCTAGACGGACGGACCAACTGACCGACCTATATACCCCCTATTAAATTTCGTTTGCAGGGGTATAATTCATTCTCAGTATGGCCACCAGAGGACTATTCCTACCAAATACCATTCAAATTTGACCACCCGTTTTTTAGAAGAAGATTAAAAAAAAAAATTGTTTTCACTAGTCATATAAGGAAATTTAAAAAATCCCTGGAACATGTTTTTTTTTAGATAACATGATATTGGAAATTATGTTCCTACCAAATGCAATTTAATTAAATTGGACTATAACCTCTGGAAAAAGAAATTAAAAAAAAATCATATAGACCTATATTCAAATTTATCCCAGTCCTGCCCGGCATGTTTTCATGCATACCAACATGTTTTCATCAAATTTGGTAGAGGGTCACTAGTAAACTATTCCTACCATTTTCCATTCAAATTGGACAATTATTTTGGAGAAAAAGCTTTTTAAATTTTCCCTATAGTCAAATAAGGAAATCTAACTCCCGCCCATGGAAGCCATGTTTTTTCTAGATATCAACACAGTTTCAGCAGTTTTAACAAAGGGTCACCAGGCGACTATACCTACCAAATACCATCCGAATCCGACTACTGGTTTTGGAGAAAAAGATTTTTAAAGGTTGCCTATATCGTTATAAAAGGAAATCTAGCCCCGCCCCTGGCGGCCATGTTTTTTTAGGATGTCAACATGATTTTAACAAATTTGGTAGGGTGTCACTGGTTTTGGAGACAAAGATGTTCGAAGATTTTTCTTTTTGTTGCCATGGTAATCAGAGTTCTAAATGGATCCTGATTCTTTTAATATTTTGATAGAGCATGATACAAAGATCATAACTGTAAAGTTTCGTTACATTCTGCCCGATCGTTTCAGAGATGTTGTTTAAAGCAATTACCGGTATGGACGGACAGATGGACGTATGGACAGAGGCCAGGTGGTAGGGGATCACAAAAGCTCACCTGAGCATGCTCAGGTGAGCTGAAATATGGCAAATTATTATTCATGTCATTATTTCCTACATAAATATTTAAGAAGTATAGTGTTTTCCTTTACATAAAATACTTTTCACACATTTGCAAACAAAATAGACCAAGATCAGACGACTTCTATAGGAGCCCTCTGATCAGGGTCTGCTCTGTTTGCTTATGACATGATAATATGTCGATGTGATTCTGTTTTTGTCATTGCAAACACTACCTTTGGAATCTTAAGCTACAGAATCATAGCTAATAAATAATCATAATGTCATTTTTTCTTATATGAATATTGAACAGGGAAATGGTTAACTTTAAGCTCTATATAATACACAGTTTTACCTGGTTCTTCCTCCATCACAAATTTGCTGGGCCGTCATCTTCAAATTACTCATCTATCCATCATTAATGGCCAATTTATAAACCTGTCCCAGCCATAAGAATTACAATGACATTGTTGGTAGGTAGAGAGGACAGAAGCCAAACAGTTAAACCCATGTCAAATACTACTGCTGTAAACCCAGCCTCACTAGCCCTTTACACATCTTTACACACGCCCAAATAAACAATGAATGAATTCAACTTGTTGTGCAATCCAATAAAGCAAGCACTTGTGCTATCATCGGCCTATTAATGCTCTTTACAACAGGTTTATACTAACTTGTACTCCCTAACGCGGGATAAAAAAAATGCACACCTTTCACAAACAGTCCTACATCATGTCTATTTTTAGCCCTAGGACACGTCTTTTCAAATCCTTATCTGCTCTTGCCTTTATAATCTCCCTTGGCTTACCAATAGCATACACATGTACATGTAATTTAATACATATTAATATCCTTAAGGTCAAACTGTTTGGATCCTGATATCAATGTTTAAAATGTTTATCTTGAAACTGTTATAAAACATCGGTCAACCTAAATATCAACTTTTATGATGATGAATTTATCTACATGTAGAATAATGAACATTCAATTCTTGCATGTTAGTGGTTAATTTGTGACAACCTAATTATTCCGGTGACAGCAATTTGGACACCCAATCTACCCTTTCCACCTTTTTTTGGAAAAAGATGAACAAATTCATTTATATCACTTTAAATAAGAGCTTTATCTCATAAGCATGTAGTAAGATATGCGACCTTGAGTATTAACTGGATTAACTTATAATATTTAGTATTATGACCAAATGGAATATTTTAACTATGGAAGAAACTGTATGTATATTATTTCATAAGCAAACAGAGCAGAGCCTGGTTGCAAAGGCGTCACAAGGCATGTATGTATAAATTAAGGGTTTTAAAAATCAACCATTTCGTCATATATACACATTTTCATGCATATGCAAATAGAGTAGACCCAATTCAGGGTCTGCTGTTTGCTTACGAAATTCTTACAGATCTAACTCTACAGTTTCTACTACATGTAATAACAAAATACCTTGTGTGCACAATCATGCCATAAGCTCTAATAAATAGCCATCTTGTCATTATTTCTTACATGAATATTCAACAGGGAAGAGTTAATGACTTTGAGAATTGCAGAGAATAATTTGTGCAGACAAAAATGTCAAAGATTTAACCATGACATACTGAAAAGGTTGTCTGCTTCATTTTTATATAAATCAATTTTTGTTTTCCATCTGTGCAAAGACACAATCCATGTCTCTTGGTGTCCCCCGTCCCTCATTCCCAACCCTCAACATTTGAAGATAGTAGTCAAGCTTATATGACTAATTTTGAATTTTTAAAACAGGTGGTTGCTTAGTGCAAGAGTATTTAGTTATGCAGAAAGCTCCCATTCAAGCTTTCTGCATTACTTTTGCCCTGCCTTAACCCCTTCCCTCATATAAACGCCTTTAAAGTAATTTGCAAACAGAGTATGAAAGTCTCCTAGATCTGACTTTATACCAAAAGCTCCTGTGTGAGTGTACCATTATAAATATTGAGCTAATTAAATTATGAATATCCAAGACGTCATTATATCTGACATGAATATTCAACAGGGAAAGGGTTTAACAACCATCTGCTTATATGTATATAGACTACGATACTATAATATGTTAATCAATTATGTGGATACATTAGCGAGACTATTCTATAATAATAGTACTGGTATCAGGGCTCAAGCAAGAGGGCAATTGGGGAGAAAAAGTCTCCATAACTCTGCTGACTTCTCCCCGTTTTGAGCTGAGGGAGAAGTTTTAATACATAGAACATTATAGGGAGATACAAAATCAAGACCAAAACGCTAAACTTCTCCCTGATGGAGAGCTCCAACTTGAGCCCTGCAGTATATGACATAGATCCAACTTGAGTCCTGCAGTATATGACATAGATCCAGCTTGAGCCCTGCAGTATATGACATAGATCCTGGTAAGATGCATAAATTTAAAACATTTTCAAGATGAACTTATTTCTCTCAAAGAGACAATTCTCAAGAGTGGTGAAGACAAGGTTTGGTGGAGAAATGAGGATTTCGGTACTCGATGTATGCATGTTTATCTGTTGCTCTGTATAGGATCAGTGAGCTCATCCACAAGCAGATAGCAGGCAAGAGGTTGAAGGTGTAAATATGTGACATTGCATTTTGTATACTGTATCAATGGGGACTGTATTGAAGAGATAATGAACTGGTAACTGCTCCGTGTGACGAACAAAACAAACCATTGTCAAAGTAGAATAACCAATAGTTCATCATTGATTTTACCCGCTACCTGTTCTATTCAAAATTTCAATACCTACTGAATATTCACGAATACAGAATTATAATGATATTATGTGAGGTGGAACATTGTAGCCATTTTAGAAAGAAAAGAAACGGATCTATCCAATTCCATCAGCAAACAGAGCAGACCCTGATTAGATGGTTCCTGTAGGAGCTGTCGGATCTTGGTTTACTCTTGTTTGCAAATGTGTGAAAAATGCATTTATATGAAGGAAACAGAGTAGACCTAGATCGGACGGCTCCAATTGGAGCCTATTGTTTGCCTATGGTATAATATACATGTAGATCTGATTTTACAGTTTCTACATGAGCAGAAATGTCATGTGTTTATAGGCCATAATTAAATCTAATCTAATTCTAATTAATATTAACAATGTCATCATGTCTTACATGAATAGTGAACAGGTAAAACCTTGACATGATAGAGCACATTTTGATGTCTTTGCAAACAGCGTAGATCCAGATCAGATGGCCCATGTAGGTCTTAGTATCTGTCTGATCTGGGTTTGCTTTGTTTGCTTATATGAAAAATACATCTGAGTCTAATTCTACTCTTTCTGACATGGTCAAAACATCACTTTTTAAAAATGCTATAATAAAATGTCAACAAACAAGTTTTGTATCAATGTTGTCATTATTTCTATTTATGAATATTCAATGGGTAAAGGCTTAATTTGGTTCCAACATTTATATTAACAATATCCTTATTATAGAAAATTTTCACACATTTGCAAACAGAGTAGACCCAGATCAGATGTAGGAGCCGTCTGACCAAAGTCTGCTCTTTTTGTTTATTGGATGCTACAGTTCTGATACTGCAGTTTCTGCTATCCCTGTACATGTACTTCATATAAACACGTTTTCACGTTATTGCACACTGAGTAGACCCACAGTAGTATAGATAGGATTCTACAGTTTCTGCTAGCCCTGTACTTCATATAAACACGTTTTCACGTTATTGCACACTGAGTAGACCCACAGTAGTATAGATAGGATTCTACAGTTTCTGCTAGCCCTGTACTTCATATAAACACGTTTTCACGTTATTGCACACTGAGTAGACCCACAGTAGTATAGATAGGATTCTACAGTTTCTGCTAGCCCTGTACTTCATATAAACACGTTTTCACGTTATTGCACACTGAGTAGACCCACAGTAGTATAGATAGGATTCTACAGTTTCTGCTAGCCCTGTACTTCATATAAACACGTTTTCACGTTATTGCACACTGAGTAGGCCCACAGTAGTATAGATAGGATTCTACAGTTTCTGCTAGCCCTGTACTTCATATAAACACGTTTTCACGTTATTGCACATTGAGTAGACCCACAGTAGTATAGATAGGATTCTACAGTTTCTGCTAGCCCTGTACTTCATATAAACACGTTTTCACGTTATTGCACATTGAGTAGACCCACAGTAGTATAGATAGGATTCTACAGTTTCTGCTAGCCCTGTACTTCATATAAACACGTTTTCACGTTATTGCACACTGAGTAGACCCACAGTAGTATAGATAGGATTCTACAGTTTCTGCTAGCCCTGTACTTCATATAAACACGTTTTCACGTTATTGCACACTGAGTAGGCCCACAGTAGTATAGATAGGATTCTACAGTTTCTGCTAGCCCTGTACTTCATATAAACACATTTTCACGTTATTGCACACTGAGTAGGCCCACAGTAGTATAGATAGGATTCTACAGTTTCTGCTAGCCCTGTACTTCATATAAACACGTTTTCACGTTATTGCACACTGAGTAGACCCACAGTAGTATAGATAGGATTCTACAGTTTCTGCTAGCCCTGTACTTCATATAAACACGTTTTCACGTTATTGCACACTGAGTAGACCCACAGTAGTATAGATAGGATTCTACAGTTTCTGCTAGCCCTGTACTTCATATTAACACATTTTCACGTTATTGCACACTGAGTAGACCCACAGTAGTATAGATAGGATTCTACAGTTTCTGCTAGCCCTGTACTTCATATAAACACGTTTTCACGTTATTGCACACTGAGTAGACCCACAGTAGTATAGATAGGATTCTACAGTTTCTGCTAGCCCTGTACTTCATATAAACACGTTTTCACGTTATTGCACACTGAGTAGACCCACAGTAGCATTGATAGGATTCTACAGTTTCTATAATCTGGCATTCTTGCGTCTAAATGGGTCCATTAAAAGAACCCAATCTCAATGCAAAATAGGAAATAAATCCCAAAATAAAAATAGACTAAATTTTTATTTAAATGTTAAAAATGGGACCAAACTGCCTTCAAAATTATTGAATTTTATTCAAGAAAAAATTCCTTATTATTAAAACAGCAAGAAAAAAGTCAAGTAATGGCAAAATATTCACTTGTTCATGATGCCATAATAGCAATTCAGTTTTTTCATGTTTCATGACGTCAATACTTCATTCGAAATGTTCATGAAGGAAAGGGTTAATATGCCGTTATAAATTATATAAATTTAATTAATAGTCATGATGTCATTTATTCTTACAGGAATATTCAACAGGGAGAGGATTAAATGTTTTAAACATTTCCTTCATTAACCCTTTCCCTCATATAAACGTGTTTTCACACATTTGCAAACAGAGTAGACCCAGGGTCTACTCTGTTTGCTAATAGAATTTGATAGATCTGTTTCTTTACTTTCTGAAATGTCTACAATGTTCCACCTTCCATATTTCTTTATAACTTTTTTGTTAATGAATATTCAGTAAGTATTGAAATTTGGCCTTAATACAGAACAGGGAACCAGGGTTAAATGCCTGATCAAACATTTGCAAACAGGAGAGACCAAGAGCTCCTATAGGAGCTGTCTGACTGGGGTCTGCTCTGTTTGCTTTTGACATGATATAGATCTGATTCTAGTTTTTGTCAAAGCAAAACATTGCCTTGAAAAGTTAACATTATAAAAATTTCAGCTACTTAATATTCATGATACCATTTATTTCTTAGATGAATTTTCAACAGGAAGACGGTTTAAATGTTTTAATTTACTCATGAATCTCTGGTATTATTGTGGACATTCAGCTTATACTACATAAATACTGTACCCTGCCTTGAATCAAACCGTTCTTGATAGGTCTATGTACTACTGTATATGCCTAATTTAACTCTTTCCCTGTTGCACATTCATGTACGAAATAATGACATCATGAATATTTATCAGCTGATTTTTTATATGGCATATGTACATAGGATGTTTTGGTATTGGTAGAAACTGTAGAGCTCGAGTACGGTCCATTACAATTTCATAAAATTGTATGTCATTAGCTTTTAAGGTCTAATTTTTCTTCATTTTTGTTTAAACACTCTACTCAGTCTCCTGGTATGAATATTCTTGTAAAATGATGACACCATGAATATTAATTACATACATTTTAAAATAGCAAATCAACAAATGCATTTTCTGCAAAAGCAACAAGAGTACCGCATACGGTACATAATACGCCCACTTGCAAACTTTCTCTGATTCAACATGCCTTATAAGTGTAGACATTTTCTAATCTGTGCTTCAGATCTTGATTTCCATATTAAGGTGATACTATTTTTTAAAAAAAATGAAGTGAATATCTTATTAAATAAAAAAGTTACAGCTAATCCTCATTTTTGCAGATTTTTGTAAAGTGCAACGGCCATAACTCCGAAACAACAAATCAAATGATCCTCAGAATCGACTTAGCTTCAGGTCTTGATGCATTAAACATGTGGATGAAGTTTCATTAATATCTGTCAAACAGTTTTGCCAGAAAACAGCGGACAAACTATTTGCATATATTTGCATTTTTTTTTAAGTAAAAGGGCAATAACTACGAAACAAAAAATCAAATAAACCTCAAAATTGACTCAGCATCAGATCTTGATGCATTAAACATTTTTGTGAAGTTTCATTAATATTTCTCAAATAGTTTCCCCAGAAAACAGCCAACAAACTATTTGCATTATTTTTTAAGGACAAGGGCCATAACTCTGAAACAAAAAATCAAATGATCCTCAGAATCAATTCACTTTCAGATCTTGATGCATTAAACATTTGTGTGAAGTTTCATTAATATCTCTCAAATAGTTTTCCCAGAAAACAGCGGACAAACTATTTGCATATTTTTTAAGGACAAGGGCCATAACTCTGAAATGAGAAATCAAATGAACCTCAGAATCAACTCAGCTTCAGATCTTGATGCATTAAACATTTGTATGAAGTTTCATTAATATCTGTCAAATAGTTTTCCCAGAAAACAGCGGACAAACTATTTGCATGTATTTGCATTATTTTTTAAGTAAAAGGGCCATAACTCCGAAACGACAAATCAAATGAACCTCAGAATAGACAAAGCTTCAGATCTTGATGCATTAAACATTTGTGTGAAGTTTCATTAATATCTCTCAAATAGTTTTCCCAGAAAACAGCGGACAAACTATTTGCATATTTTTTAAGGACAAGGGCCATAACTCTGAAAAGACAAATCAAATGAACCTCAGAATCGACTCAGCTTCAGATCTTGATGCATTAAACATTTGTGTGAAGTTTCATTAATATCTGTCAAAAAGTTTTGCCAGAAAACAGCCGACAAACTATTTGCATGTATTTGCAGTATTTTTTAAGTAAAAGGGCTATAACTCCAAAACGAAAAATCAAATGAACCTCAGAATCGACTCAGCTTCAGACCTTGATGCATTAAACATTTGTGTGAAGTTTCATTAATATCTCTCAAATAGTTTTCCCAGAAAACAGCGGACAAACTTTGCATATTTTTTAAGGACAAGGGCCATAACTCTGAAATGAAATATCAAATGAATCTCAGAATCAACTCAGCTTCAGATATTGATGCATTTAACATATGTGTGAAGTTTCATTAATATCTGTCAAATAGTTTTCCCAGAAAACAGCGGACAAACAAAATGTTGACGGACGAACGAACGAACGAACGAACGAACGAACGAACGGACGGACGGACGGACGGACGGACGGACAGGGCCACGACAATATACGACCACCTTTATTAGGTGGGCGTATAAAAACTGTAGAATCAGGTCCATGTTATTTCATAAGAAAAAACAAATAACCCTGATCAGACAGCTCCTACAGGAGCCATCTGATGTAAGAGCCATCTGATCTGGGTCTACCCTGTTTGCAAAGGCATAGAAAGGCGTATTTATGAAGTAAATGGTTAACCCTTACTCCATCAATATTCTTGTAAGGATTATATTTAGTGTTCATCAAACATAAATTGGATGAATTTGTTTTAATGACACATGGACACAGAAGTTTTTTGCAATGGCAGGAACTGTACAATCATATATATACAGTAGAACCCATCTAATGCGACCACTCAATGAATGATGTTGTGTGACGTTATCAGCAGGTGGTTGCTTAATGCAGGACAAAAATAATGCAGAAAGCTCCTCTAGGAGCTTTCTGCATTACTTTTGTCCTGCATTAAGCTACCACATGCATCTAGCACCCAGAATTATACCTCTTTTAGGTGGTCGCTTTAGCAGGATTTTACTGTATATATATTATATCATAAACAAACAGAAGCAATATTGTCTCCTCCGGGTCTACTCTGTTTACAAAGGCATATCTACGAAGTAAAGCGTTAACAGTGTAATTGATCAGGCCTCTCATCTGAAATTCGCAAACGTTATCACAGATTTGCTATTGGCAGTGAAAGAACTATGAACCAAAGGGTGGACCAAAACTGTTACACTGACCTAACTTCACCCATTGACCTATTTCATGAATGCCTAAATATCTTATCATTATAACTTCACAAAAAAGTTAAACAGGGACAACTATTCAAAAAAGGGTGGTGAGTACTCATAGTTAGAAATAATGACCCAGTGAATACTACCGGTCACACGATTTACAGGAATCAATCAGGAATTGGCTGGAATCGACCTGTAATTACCAGAATCGGCTTCATTAAGAACTGTTTCAGCTTTAATTTTCAAAGGCGGCTCCGATAGGAACCATCTGATCTTATTCTTGTTTGCAAAGGCATGAAAAAGCATTTATAAGAGGGAAAATGGTTAACATAGGTTGTTGCTTAATGCAAGATGAAAGTCATGCAGAACAAAGAGCCTCTGGAGCCTTCTGCATTACTGATTTACTCTTGTCCTGCATTAAGCTAACCAACTCTTCTAATAGCCCCCCCCCCCACACACACACAAATGCGCGCACACCAACAAGTTTAACTCATTGTCTTCTAGGCTATTTTTAGACCCAACCTCTTTGAATGTATCTACTGAAAAGGAGCATTAACTAGAGGAAAGGAAAAATATAGAATTTTGTAGTTTTAAACCATTGTGATAAATAGAGCATTTGCTCCTATAGGAGCAAATGCTCTATTTATCACAATGGTTTCATAAAGCGACTTTTATAGATGCGCAAAAATGCGTCACTAGGGGATAATGTGTTAAATTCATACTATGGTTGCTATAGATAGGCAGAGAAGCTTTCTCCTAAGTATGACCTTTTCCCCCCCAGCATATACATATATGTACTTTATGCTCTTTGTTTTCAACCTCAACAGCTTGTGGTTTACATAAAGATCAATCAATCCTGAGTATCTCACTGAAAATCTGCTAACCTGTCATTTACATTTGTACCCTTTACTTCAGGAATATTTAGTAAGAAATACTGACATCATGAATATTTATTAGCTGTTTTTTTTTTCTATAATGCAATTATGAATGTGAGAATAGTTAACCATGGCAGAAACTGTAGAATCATATCTTTATTATTCCATCTGATCAGCAAACTGAGCAGACCATGATCATCCAACCCCTACAGAAGCTGTATGCAGGCTTTTTTCCGTGCGTAAAACTCAATGATTTGTAAGAATTTTGGACCCATTTTGACTTATTTTGCATTTTAATCAAAATGTTGGGATTTTTTGCCCAAAATTGGAAAAAATATTACCTAATTTGAATTGGGAATGGTCCTTTTATTGGACCCATGTAGACCCTAGAAAAAAGCCTGGTATCATAGGTATGTGTCTGCTCTGTTTGCAAAGGCGTGAAAAGGTGTTCACTTGGTAAAAGGTTATATTTCTTTCTCCTGAATATTTACATCTAGACCTATACATGTACTTTTAGACCTATAAATGTACATCTAGACCTATACATGTACATTTAGAATCTTAAAGACAAAATGCCTGCTGACTCTTAACCCTTTACTCCATGAATATTCATGTAAGAAATAACGACATCATTTTTGGATGACAATAGATTCATTTCAGCACAGGAAATTTTGGCCATAGCAGAAACTACCGTCATATGATATGATATCCATATTATTTTATTTAAGCAAACAGAGCAGACCCAGATAAGATGGCTCCTATAGGAGCAGTCTGATCAGGATATGCTCTATATGCTTTTGACATCATATAGATTCTAGTCTCTGTCAAAGCAAAAAATTCCCTTGAAAAATTTACATTATGAAAACTGAGCAGCTCGGCTAATATTCATTTTGTCAATATTTCTTAAATATAATACATGTTCAATATTCATGTAAGAAATAATGACTGTAATTTGACAGACATCATGAATATTTATTAGATTGATTTTTATACTGTAATGTTTCCAAGGTAATATTTTTCTTTAACCCTTTACTGCATAAATATGCCTATCTACGCCTTTGCAAACAGAGTGCATGTAGACCCAGATCAGATGGCTCCTAAAGGAGCTCGCTGCTGTCTGATCAGGGTCTGCTGATTGCTTATGGAATATACAATAAAGGGAGGTTGCTGTTGAGTAGAACGAACGATCTCAGCTTTGTTGTACAAATTTTTATTGGCTAAACTGACGTTTCGTTCCCACACTGGGACTTCATCAGGGTATATACAATAATATAGATCGGATTCTATAGTTTCTACTTCTGCATTAAATTTATGTATTAATATGCCATTTTAAAAATTCATCTAGTTAATATTTCTGATGTCATCATTTCTGACAGGAATACAGTCTTCATGGAGCAAACTTTGTGTAAAGGGTTCATAAAAACTGCAGAGTCATATCTACATCATGTCAAAATAAAAACTGCAGAGTCATATCTACATCATGTCAAAATAAAAACTGCAGAGTCATATCTACATCATGTCAAAATAAAAACTGCAGAGTCATATCTACATCATGTCAAAATAAAAACTGCAGAGTCATATCTACATCATGTCAAAATAAAAACTGCAGAGTCATATCTACATCATGTCAAAATAAAAACTGCAGAGTCATATCTACATCATGTCAAAATAAAAACTGCAGTCATATCTACATCATGTCAAAATAAAAACTGCAGAGTCATATCTACATCATGTCAAAATAAAAACTGCACAATCATATCTACATCATGTCAAAATAAAAACAGAACACACCCAGGAGCCATCTGATGAAATTATATAGATAGATCTGATTCTACATTGCAGTTTCTGACATGACCAAAAAATTCTGTTTTCATACATGTATGCATCTAATTAATATTCATGATGTCATTATTTTTCATATAAATATTCATGAAGTAAAGGGTTAATGCTGATGAGTGGCAAAGTAACAGAACAGGATCCAACTGAATCAAACCCCGAGTTGAAAACAACCAAACTTGCTATATCAGTATATGCAAAACATTAATCCTTTCAATGCTGAATGCTGAAAGAACTATGGGTAGTCCAAAATTAAATAAAGTCAAGCTTACTGGGATTTTTTCATGGATATTTTTAAAGAAAAATATAACATGACAAACAGTGCAGACCATGAAAAGAGGGCTCCTCTAGGAGCCCTCTTATCTGGGTATTTTCAAAGGACATTAGTAAGTTACTTGTGTCCAGCACTGAAAGATTAACCCATTCCTCCATAGGCTATTTTTAGACACAACCTCTTTGAACCAATCTACCGAAAAGGAGCATTTACTAGAGAAAAGGAAAAGTTTAGAATTGTGTAGTTTTGAAACCAGTGATATTTATCACAACGGTTTCATAAAGTGACTTTTACAGAGGCGTATTTATTGAGGACAGGGTTAAGCTACATAAAATTTTATCTTTGGCCTTGAAAATTCCAATGTAGATAAACACTAGGAGAAAACTGCCCTTCCTAACTTAGCTTTTTGCATGCTCACTAATTTTTATGTCTGCTCAATTGGTGTCTGCAACATTTTCAAAACTATTAAGTTTCTTTTAAATTTTTTGTAGAAGTTGAGACAAACAATTTGGGTCTCAGTTCTGGTCCCATGTTTTGTGGGATCTGATCTGGATCCAAACTGTTTGGATAGGTCCGAAATGGTGGGAGAACCCACTGCTAGCCTAGCATATTTACCGTATGTATCAAATTAACAATGTCACCGATAAACTGTTTCAGAAGCATACTCAGCATTTGAAATTAACTTTTTTCCCTGGTGGCTAATACTTGCCTCACTGACAGATCTGAAAGTTGATGGCAAAATGGGTGAAAATGCTCTTACCTGGTGGCAAAATAGGAAAATATAAAGTAATGTATGGAATTTTTTAAGAAGCAGGAAAAACAATGCTGGTCTGATAATTCTTTGAAGTATTTTTCTGATTGTTTTGATTTCCACCCAATTATTTCTGATGGCAAGATTTTGCCATTGATTTTCAGATCAGGTGGCAAGTTAAACATTGCTGGTGACAAAACTGCCACTAGTCTTGCCACTGTTAATTTCAAACCCTGATACTGTGAAAAAGTAATGTCTGCTTGAATTTGAATGTTTTATTGTCCCACCTACAAAGAAATTATAACAAGAAATATCTTTAAACAAGAGTACCGCATACGGTACATAATACGCCCACTTGCAAACTTTCTCTGATTCAACATGCCTTATAAGTGTTGACATTTTCTAATCTGTGCTTCAGATCTTGATTTCCATATTAATATAATTAAGGTGATACTATTTTTTTAAAAAAATGAAGTGAATATCTTATTAAATAAAAAAGTTACAGCTAATCCTCATATTTGCAGATTTTTGTAAAGTGCAACGGCCATAACTCTGTAAAGACAAACTGAATGAACCTCAAAATAAACTCAGCTTCAGATTTTGTTGTTTAAAACATTTGTGTTAAGTTTCATTTATATCATTCTAATAGTTTTCCCAGAAAACAACAGACAAACAAAGCAACAAACACACAAAGTTCAAGGACCATAACTTTAGAATAAAATGACATATCAAAAACCCCGCAATACATGTGAAAATTCATATTCAGGTTTAACCATATAAAAAAATTGAAGTAAATATCATTTCAAATGAAAAAGTTATGGCCATCCTCATATTTGCATAGATTTGCATTATTATTTTTAAGTGCAAGGGCCATAACTCTGAAACGACAAATCAAATGAACATCAGAATTGACTTAGCTTCAGGTCTTGATGCATTAAACATGTGTGTGAAGTTTCATTAATATAGATCAATATCGAATATTGGTTTTGATGGTAGTCTCATGTTACTTCCATGGGGCATAGTCAGACTCTTTTCACAAGATTCACTTTTTTTCGGACTTTAAGAGATGATTCTCTGAACTGAAACGTTATAAGGACCAGTGCCACATACATCAACCTCCAATCTCTTCTGACGACTTTCACACAAGGTCCTCTAGCATTGGAATTTCCATACCATGAGGCTGTGAAAATGTGGACAGCAATCAAGTACAGGCCTTTCAGTGTGATGAGTGAATTTTCAAAGTATTGAAACTACATGTAGTTCAGACCAGAAGTTTTAAGCAATTAAAGACTTAAGTATACAGTGTCTGATCTACTTGCAAATTTTTTTTATCTTTGTGAATTTGCAAAAGAACACGTTTAAAAGTTTCGTGCAAGGAAGGCGGTGCTGTGGTTGTAGTTATGTTTAATGTATATTCTGTTTTTTTGTACAAACATGTGCAATAAAAAACTTTCAAGAGCCCTACTATAGCTTTTACTTTATATCAGAAAATGCAAAATATTCACCATGATAACCTCATTTTTTATCAAAATTTTCGCTGCGGCGCTAGGCAGGAGGGGCAACCCCTCCTGCACCCACCACCTAGGACTAAAAAACGACATGCCTTCCTAAAATCCTGGGGAAAGCCCTGATTACTATAAAATATAAACCTGTTCTTTTGTGTCAACATTAATTTGAATAATTTCCAATTAAAATATATGTAATGAATGAAGTTTTTCATTAATCCCTTGAATGCATGCACTGTCCATTGCATTTTTACATTTTAGGAGTCATCTTGTCAGGTTCTGTGTGGTTTGTCAATCAAGCAAGCATTAAACCTTGCATTGATTCTGTCTATAGGTAAACACTGATGCAGTAATGGGCTATTCCATTCTGATCTGTCTATAGGTAAACACTGATGCAGTGATGGGCTATTCCATTCTGATCTGTCTATAGGTAAACACTGATGCAGTAATGGGCTATTCCATTCTGATCTGTCTATAGGTAAACACTGATGCAGTGATGGGCTATTCCATTCTGATCTGTCTATAGGTAAACACTGATGCAGTGATGGGCTATTCCATTCTGATCTGTCTATAGGTAAACACTGATGCTCTGATCTGTCTATAGGTAAACAGTTAACACTGATGCAGTAATGGGCTATTCCATTCCGATCTGTCTATAGGTAAACACTGATGCAGTGATGGGCTAGTCCATTCTGATCTGTCTATAGGTAAACACTGATGCAGTGATGGGTTAGTCCATTCTGATCTGTCTATAGGTAAACACTGATGCAGTGATGGGCTAGTCCATTCTGATAACTCAGTACTGAAAGGGTTATTATCTATTGTATGGCTTCAACTCGCTTCAATTTAAAACAGAATCTGATTATTTCTTGTAAGATCTAGGTCTGATTTTGGTCCACTCTGTAAAGGGGTTATACGATGCTTTTATGAGGGAAAGGTTAAACCCTTTTCCCCAAAACGACACCTTTCTATAGATGTCTTTGCACACAAAGCAGAACCAGATCAGATGGCTCCTGTAAGAGCCGTCTGATCTGGGTCTACCCTGTTTGCTTAAGATATAATATAGATATGATTTTACAGTCTCTGGTATGCCCCCCAAAATCCTGTGTCCATGTGCTATTTTAACAATTAAACTAATTAATATTCATGATGGCATTTTTTCTTTCATGAATATTCATGGAGTAAAGGGTTAAGAGAAACAAAGAACAATTTAACATTCTGGATTGCAGCAGCTAACATTTTTTTGCAGTCTCACTGTCTGACAAATAATTACTAAACTATATCATTGAAAATACTCCTAGATACATGTACATACACACTATTGTAACTCCTAAATACATGTACACTTTTGTAACTTTCCGAACATGTGACCATTCAGAAACCCTGGACTATTTGTATTATCAAAGGCACATGAGCAATACTCTAAATGGTTTTTATCCACCTCAAGTGAATGACACTGCAAAATGTTTCATTGTTTAATCCTTTACCTCATAGATGCCTTTTAATGTCTTTGCAAACACAGTAGACCCAGATCAGATGACTCCTATAAAAGTCATCGGATCATGGTCCGTGTAATGGAATTATATACATCTGAATATAAAAAATTATGATTGAACAGATTCTACTGTTTCTGCTACAGTCAAACAATCCTGTATTTCACATAAAATTATGAAAATTAAGTTAATAAATATTCATGATGACATTATTTATTATATTATAAAGGCAAAGAGTTAACATGATGTTACTAGTGGCAATGCACAAAAGATTGGATTCTAAATTAATCAAAGAAGTTTGGATCCTGATATAGTTGCAGAGAATTAAACTTGGTTTCACACAATGAGCATTTATAACTGTTTGACACTCATACTATATTTTGAACATTATACTGGAGAAGAAAATTAAGTCTGGAAATAATATATATGACAACGTCAAGTTTTGTGCAAAGAGATCATGCTAGGTGGATGACTGCAAAGTCCCGGATTTTGGATAAATTTTGCTTTAAACAGCAGTTGACAAGTTTGTTTTATCATACTGATTTAGCCAGTAGACGTGTCAGTTACAAAATACATAGACTTATAATGCCCCAGTCAGAAAAATATCTGAATGTCCCCCAAATTAATATGACATAAAGATGAGTGATGATATTTGACCCCAATTTGCACCTCGTGTATGTACAGTAGGTATTTCACCTATTTCTGTCTCGTTGCACCACAAAGAAGTCTCCACACTTAAGAATCAAGCATGAAAGAAAAACAGAACTTTACTGTTATTTTCATAAAAGCGAGTACGTTTCATGAAAGAAATTGGAACAATTGCCTGAATGAACTGTCGTGTCATGTGATTGACGTTTTGTTATTATACGGGTAAACAGCAACAGTGTGCTAAATACCAGTATTCTTATTTGCATACCTGAACTCTCCTTGTTTTCGTCACCAGCTCCATCATCATTGACCTCATCGCTCTCCATCATAAATACAAGAACTCCTGTCTCTTATGCAATTCCAATCTTTAAGCGATGTCATTAATTTTGTTTGTTACTTTATCACATGTTGAACAACGGGACAACCTCACAATTCGCCATATTTGTTGTCACGTGATTTCGAGGTTATGCGTCATAGCTCCGATAATCAAGAACGAATTTCCATGAAAATAGGATGGTCACTACAAGAAAATCTGACTCGTGCACTAGCCGCACGAAGCAGGGTATACGTCTCGTGCACCGGTTCTCTTATATAAAGCAGTTTCAATAACGGAAGAAAAATCCTAGGCGTGAACTCACCAATTACGATCAATTTCGTTGCATGGATGATTGATTATACTCAATCATGCATGACCTCTTGGTCGGCGTACTTGCCCCAATTATTTGGTCATATTCGTGCGCGAAAATTTTAATCAGCGTACAATAGAAAACCAGACTTTTCAAATTAAACAGTCAAACGACAATAAATATGGCTATCTTCGTTAAATAGTGTTAAAAAATATCAGTAAACTAATTTTGGAGCATTTTTCAGAGGTACTATTTCTTCAAGAGAATCAGAAAATGCAAATTGTTTGAGCGGGAAACAGTAAGGACGCCATTTTGAATCAACGGATGTAAACAGTGATACACTGTCTTTCAAAACATTAGGATTCGCACAATAAAGGTTGGTAAAATATAGTACAGGTACAAAAAAATAATGTTATGGAACACTAGCCTTAAGATCTAAACAAATAAGATGATGCAGGAAGGCTGAAATCAGCTTGGCTTTTGGCGACCTACTTATGACTTGCTGCTATATTGATGAATAAAGTCGCGTTGCAGCAGAAGAGAATGATGAAAGCTAACATTAAAGAGTGTTGATGCCGTATATAGTATTAATTTTTGTGTTCACGTCTTTCATTTATTAGAACGCTTTAGACACGGAGAGACTTGAATCGTCAGTATACTCATTTTCGAATCTCAGTCGGGGATTGAGATCGCGTTACCCCACCCACAATCTGAACACTTATTTATTGATTGGTATTCGGATTGCTTTCCCTTATTTATTTTTTATATATCAAACACGCATCAGAAGTCAGTCAAAATATCCGGTTAGCAAATAGTTATTAAGTAAATTCACCAAGGTGCCCATATTGTACGGTCCTGTTCACAGGGGTCTGAAGTGTGCCTGGACCCAAAAATGGCACACCTGTGTAAAAAAATCCATTCTGGGTCGAAGTCATTGATTACATATATATACATAAGAAAAGGGGTGGAACTCCACTTGCCATATCCACGGTCTCATTTTGACACGCCTCAAACAAACCCCGATTTTATCGTCAATAATTGACCTAGCAAGCAAAGCTATGTACCAATCAATAGCATATACATTTTTCTTTCCAAAAATGTATTGGTTTCCATGGCACAAAGCTCCGATTTAGATGCAGAACTTATCAAAGTCGAAAATTTGACCGAAAACCGCTACTAGGACACGATGTTGCAACCGGCTATTTACATTGGATACAAGTGCAAAATGCTACTGACACGCGATATGCATGCGAAAAAAACATGTGAAACAATTCTATGATGTGTTTGGGAACACCTACCGTCAAGATTTTAAAAGATTACCGAAATCTATCCAAGTTGTCGACTATTTACTTTTCTCCCGACATGTATGCTCCAGCGGCAGCCATGTTTTGAAAAGTGGGGTAGTGAACAGTTTTGAATATTCAGCCTCTGATTTGACGATTGGCGCTGGCTTCCGAAATCAGAGGTCTGTATTTAGAATCTGTTCACTACCACCCTTTCAACTTGACAATCAAGAACTATTGCTGGTAGTTAATTCAACATGGCTTGATTCTACTTTAGCGGACCCTGGAAGTTTTGTTTTAAAGTACCGTTCCGCGCATGCGTTGCTGTTGCTATGCAGAACAATTTATGGGGATAAAAGAGCATTTTTAGGGGTTCAATGTACAAACATGGGGGTTTAAAGACCTACAGGGGTATGGGGGCTATAGCCCCATATGGGGATCGGCTTAAGTAGAAGTCTCCCATTCAACAATAGGTAGCATCACAAAACTTTACAATTTATGTAAACCTTATCATTAATTAAACTGTACTGGAAACTGTCACAGACACTTTGCACTGCATCAGCATGACACTGTACATCAGTAAACTTCAGAGTTGACTTGATAGTCTCAGGACTGTTGCATGTAAATCAAGCAATCAATCGAATTTGTGTACAATAAATCATTTGCCAACGAAAAATTCAGATTTTTGCATAAACTTGGGTCTTTCTTGTATTAAAGGTTTTTGAACACATGACTGCATTGGTCACATGAATCTCAAAGCTCCTTCGTAAGTGGGAACCCCCCCCCCCCCCCCCCCCCCCCCCAAAAAAAAATAATAATAAAATACACAGTGTCCAGCTTTGTTGATTAAATAATCAATTGAGTGCTCCTGCTGTGTCCAGTCAGGGTCAGTAGCCATAAGAGATATAGTTATGCAATTATACCTTGGTCCTCTATGATAGTAGCCCACCTTATCAGTTTGTGTATTAGATGCCAGAGACTCAGCAGCCAAAATACACAGCATGGGTCCACATTCCTTTTGAAATGCCTTTAAAGGCATTTTAAAGGAATGTTGACCCATCAACCCCATGCTGTGTGTTTTGAGAGTTGATCTGATACACAAACTGATGACAGGCTACCATCACAGAGGATCAATGTATAATTGCATAACTTTATCTCTTATAAATGGCTATGGACCCTGACTGGACACTGCAGGAGCACAGCTGGATACTGTGTATATAGGTGTGTGTGGGGGGGGGGGGGGTTTCACTTATATACGGAGCTTTGAAATGCCTTTAACCAAATCGGCTTTCTTTATTGGAATTGACTTGTAGGGAACCTGAATTGACCTAATGAAGTCATATGTATAATTTTAAATTATTTTATAGTAGTAGTTAAAAAATCATCATTCTCATATATTTATGTGAGAATGCTCAGGTATCTTTGTACATTGAAAGATGTTCATGTGGATCCGGAATTATTCCCATTCATATAAATAAACCAATCCTGTGTTTAATTTTAACATCATATCCGCCGTCCCAAGAAAATATGAATACACTTTGACGACAACCAGAAAGGACATCAAATTTCAATGAATGGAAGCGTATTGAGTCTTTGTTGTAAACGTAATGGACATTAATAACGACATACCTGATTCATCTTCTATATAACTATGTCAATGAAAAAACAATGTAATTTAAATTATTTTTTGTTCATTAGCACCTCCATAAAATAATGTGTATAATATTTGTGTGCCGGTCTTGTTTCTGCGATGGTGAAAACTATGACGCTATTTTAAAATGACATCTGTTTGAAATTTGTCCTATGCAGTTTCGTAAGAAAGTGTTATATTTAACCCTTTCCATAAATACGCCTTTCTACGCCTTTGCAAACAGAGTAGACCCAGATCAGAAGGCTCCTTTAGGAGCAGTCTATGGGTCTGCTCTGTTTGCTTATGATAAAATATAGATAAGATTCTACAGTTTCTACCCAGACCAAACATTCCTGTGTGCATGTACTACTATAGCAATTAATTTAATTATTTATAATGTCATGGAATAAAGGGTTAAAAAAAATTTGACGCCTTTTCAACTCATAAACCCCACTTTAAGCATATCAAGATGAGGAATTTATACCTGACCGGTAACCCAGAAGTGAAGCAGCATTCAATTTCAATTAATAGAAATAAACAGGGAAACCAATGACGGCTTGTTAATCTTTTTACAAATTTATCTTCAATGATTACAAAATAGACATGGTGCACTAAAGTTTTACTGATTTATATCACAATAAACACTGGCAAGCTGCTGTTTTCACTTGCATTAAGTGAGAATACCAGATCTAGCTGAATTTGAGCTGTATAATCCTTTATTTTTCACAATGAACAATAATTTCTGTATCAGATTCAAGCTGTTATAAGTCAAAAAGTATGACTAAACATCAAATGGAAGCTGAAATAGTTCTTTAATCTTAATAGTCTATTTTGGTTCCCTACAAGTCAATTCCAGTTATGCAGGTTGATTTCGGTTAGTCGTAGTGATGGGCCGATTGTCGATCGATTATGGCCTTCCAATTGCGACAATCGATTGTGCTGAAACAAAATCGATTGTCGGCAAAATGCCTCATCAAACGTGCCTGCAGTTTCCCCCATCGAACACGCCACAGGAGACACCACAAACGGGCGAGCGATACTACTATTCGAAAGATATGTTCTCATGGTGTGAAAATACCAGTACTTTGGTTTTTACAAGACAGACGGGCGTTACTCACTGCCGCAGTCTATTCTGGGATGCGCCTTTGCTGGATTGAATGGCGCAGAGAGAATTCTATCCTAGGGCCATGCCGGCGCACAAAATCCCAAATCCCCCTCCCGAAATATATAATATAATCTGAATTCACATCGGGATGTTTTGTTTTCGTTTCACGGTCAAGAAAGAGAGTCGCTACTTGTTGCTTGGAGACTGCAAATTTATTTCCGGTAGTGAAGTCGTCCAGATACAGCATCTGGTGTGAAGGGTTTTTAGCGATTTGATTGGTTAACAGGGTCCGAATTTAAACTGGGCTACTGGCAAAATGCAAGTAAAATTTCAAAATTGCAAGTACCAAAATTTGGTACTTGCAATTTTTTGCCAGTGCAACTTTTAAGAAAAGGATTATAAATAAATGCATAGTAATATTGAAAATGCGAGTTGAAATTTGATTTTGCCAGTTTATTTTTTTTGCAACTGGCAAAATAATGCCAGTAAGTTTTTAGCCTAAATTCGGACCCTGGTTAATTTATATATCTAAACCACATATTCTTTGGCGCGAGTCGAAATTGAAAGTGAAAAACATTTTGTTAACAAATGTGATTATCTGGACTTTTTTGTACGATAACAAAGCAGTTATGTCTAAAAGAAAGGCTGAAAGTGAGGGCAGGACTTTATTACATTTCTTCACGAAAGTGCCGAAGCAGCCTATAGATTCAGCAGCGTTAGTCTCGGAAATCATATAAAAATAATGGTAAAAAGCCTAACGTTTTGCTGTTTGAACGTGGTTTATGTTTAGATCATTGTCGATAACAGTGAACGCATATCAGTCAGATTGTCATTCGAACCAAATTATACAACAGTATTTATTATCTAGAATTAATAGTAGCAAAAGGCATGTAGTCTGTGCACCAAGTGTACCGTCGTGACACGTGAGTGACAGCCCGAGTCATGATGGCATTATTTCTTACATGAATAATGAACAGGGAACTGTTAAATATGAACAATGCCATTTATTTCAGAAGATTCAGAGGATCCAAACAGCTACAACATGTTTTACGCACATTTTGTGCTGACGAAAAAGGGGCCATTGGCCAGGATATGGTTGGCTGCTCATTGGGACAAGAAGTTGACCAAGGCCCATGTGTTTGAGACAAATATTGATAGCAGTGTGGAAGCCATTATGAAACCTAAGGTAGGTAACAAGGCAAACTTGTACATGCAGTGCTAAAAGGACATGCATGCTAGCTATTGCTATATTATCCCTTTACTCCATACATGTAAATGCGCCTTTCTACGCCTTTGAAAACAGAGTATACCCAGATCAGACGGCTCCTATAGGAGCAGTCTGATCAGGGTCTGCTCTGTTTGCTTATGAAATAATCTTGATATGATTCTGCAGTTTCTGCTACAGTGGAACCAAAACTTCTTATATCCAGATGAGACAGATGGTTACATGAATTTTTATTATGGCATAATATGAACACAGAAAGTTTGGACCTTGGTGGAAACTGTTGAATTAGTTTATACATGTATACATAATGATTCCATTAGCAAACAGAGCAGTCTGATTAGTTGACACCATCCAGACCAAAAGTGATGCAGAAATTCAACTATTATTTGATGAACAGTCATATAAGAAATACAGATAAGGAAACAGAGCAGGTCCTGATTTAGACTCTTTTTGAAAAGGTGTCACTTAACCCTTTCCTGGCTTCATATAAACACCTTTTCATGCATTTGCGCAAAGAGTAGACCCAGATCAGATGGCACCTGTAGAATCAGGATCTGCTCCATTTGCTTATGAAATTATAATTATAGACCTGGCTAGTTTCTACCAATTCCCAAAAATCCTGTGAACATGTGCCATCATAAAAATTTAGCTAATAAATATGCATGATATCATTATTTCTTACATTAATATGAAACTGGGACAAAGATAAGCAGATGGCTGCTTAATGCAGAGCGAAAGTAAAGCAGAAATCTGAATTACCTTTTCATTATATAGGTTAAGCTTGCCCTTCGTACTTCTGGCCACTTACTGCTAGGTGTAGTGAGAATCTACTCCAGGAAAGCAAAGTATCTGTTAGCTGATTGTAATGAAGCATTTGTCAAGATTAAGATGGCTTTCCGCCCAGGAGTTGTTGACCTTCCAGAGGAGAATCGAGAGGCAGCAGTGGCAGCCATCACCCTACAGGAGAACTTCCATGATTTTGATGCCCTGGATGATCTGAAGTGAGTGAAATTTCAAATTATAATCAATAAAATAGAGTGCTGATTTGTGATTTATTGTTAGATGAATGGTGTTTTTTTTAATCAGGAGTTTTGTTATTGATTCAAAGACCAAATGGATATCATTCAAATTGAATTTGATTTTGCTCCCTTTGTCAGCAATTCTGAATACATATATTTCAATGATTATTGTCTAATAGGGTACAGAGTATATATGTGTTGAACAATTACCTAGAATATCTTTAGGAATTATGCTTATTAGAGCCCTGCATTGAAAATCCAGGAGCCCTAGAGGAATTAAATTTCCTGTCTGTCCGTCTGTCCTTTATACTTAATTATATTGGAATCACCAGTGTGAAGACAGTCTAAAAGGAGCCAAAGTCCATTGATGATACCGCAGAAGTGGAAAAATCACCCCCACCCCAACCTTTAAATAACTTACTGGTCTATTTCTCATTGCAGTGACTTGGATGTAAATGCTCAGTTTTCTACAGTCAACCAAAGCAGACCAGAAGAAATCACAATGAAGGAGGATCTCACCACAATTTCTTTTGTAGGCGATGATAATTTCGGTGAGCATATTGCAGTAGATTGTCATCCCTTATCAAGTAGAACCACCTTTGGGAGCCATCTGATCAGAGTCTACTCTGCTTGCTTATAGTATTATATAGAGTTGATTCTACAGTTTCTGTCTGAGCCAAGATATCCTGTGCTCATATCATATGTTATTGTAAAAAAAAATATCTTAATATTCATGATGTCATTTCTTACACAAATGTGCAATAGGGAAAAGGTTAAAAGAGGTTCTTTTAGTATTTTAGACAGGTGCTAACCTGTGGGATAAAATGTACCGGTAATGCAGAAAGCTCCTTTCAGAATGTAGCAGGGTTGGGCGGTAAATACCGGTGGCGGTAAATACCGCTGGTAAATACCGGTATTTACCGGTCCGGTAAATACTCCCAAAATGGCCAATACTGGCATTTACTGGCAAATACTCCAGAAAAGGTGGAAAATATATTATTTCTTTGAAGTTTATTGTTTTTATAAAGGATGTTTTAAATTGCTGGTTAGTGGAATATTGATAAGTTTATTTATTGATTTCTAACCATCATTTTACTGAGGGTTTAAACTGTTTCATGCCTGCCAAGGGTACTCATCAGGTGGCTTATATATCTTATCTAGGAGTTTCATCTGGTTTACAGAAAAGTCCTGCATAGCTCTAAATTTAAATAATGGCATGATTCTGCTGGTACAATGTGTTAAAATCATCAGTACAACAGACCAACTCCTTTGTCTGATACTGCAGTTTGATTGGTTTAATCTGAATCATTGCCCCCTCCAAATTGTCTATATTGTGTAAGACACTTCATAGTTCATTGTGTGTATCTCTTAAATGAAAAGTGTGTATGTTTTTACAACAATTACCATAGTGGCCAGTAGAGGTGTCAAAACTGTTGTTTTGAGAGCTGATCTGACAGTAATTTGCAGTAGGTTAGGTGGCCAGTATTGTTTCTCTTATCTGTTACTCAGTTTTCTACAACTGACTGCCAGTCTTTTGATTTTCATGAAACTTGGTTCATTCAAAATTCAGCTTAAACTAGAAAACTGACTCAGTCAGAGAGAGAGCCCTGTAATCAAGGGCAGATAACTCTAGACATAGTGATAAGATTCAACCCAAAAACTATAGGCATCTTCATCTGATGATACTAAGCATATGCCTTAATATGAAACCAATATGTGAAGTACTGTTTGAGTTATCATGTCACATCATAAGTGTTAATTAACGGATGGACAGAAATTGTGATTCCTATAGGGCTCCTGCATTTCCAAGCAGGGCCCTAATTACACCTTTTATTTTAATTTTTGGGTTGTTTACACTGCAAATACATAAGGCAAAACTTGTATGTATGATTAGAGAACTAATAAAGCACATTAGGATGGTTTAAGTATGTGCTAAGCCCCTGGACAATTCAAAATACCAGTAAATGCCAGTAAGTGCCAGTAAACGCCAGTAAATCCCGGTATTTACCGGTTTTTACCGCCGGCACGGTAAATACTCATAAATGCCGGCATTTTGCCAACCCTGGAATGTAGAAGTCCATGCAGTCTACTTTTGATCTGCATTAACCCTTTCCTCATATAAACACATTTGCATGTGTTTGCTTTCTTTGTTAATTGAATTTGACAGATATAGGAATCATCTGATTAGGGAAGAGGTCTGTTCTTTAGGTTCTAAAATGTTCCACCTTACATATTTCATTGTAAATATTTTGTCCATGAATATTCAGTAAGTATTCAAATTTGTATTAAAAAGTAGAACAGGAATAGGAGTAAGCAGCCTCCAATTTATATGTTTTTAGGGCTAGTTTGGGCAGAAATGCCATCCCATCCCACATTTCAAAAAGTTTTGTTTTTTGTCTATTACTGAAAGACACCCAAGACACCCAATCTCCACTGAAGATACCCTTCCCCCCACACACACTTGATAAATTTTAGGTGGGTAATACTGGAGTTATTGGTCTGGTATGTCAATCTATCATATTTCTCAGCAGCTACATACACACTTTCAATAAAACTTTATGAGAAACATATTTGTACAACATTCTGGTTAGGTAATATTTATTCCTAGAGTCATTGCAACATACTTTCTGTTGTATTATTAAGGTGATGTTGGCTTTGATGAGAGGGAACTGATTCGTGATGCAGCCTTTGACAATGCCTACAGTCCCCGACCTGACATCTCTATACAGCCTGTGCAGGATAAATCAGACATGATGCTCCCAGAGCCCTCCACAACAGCTCAGCCGATGGACGTAGATCTTCCACCGCCAATGATGGATGATGGTTTTGGTGGAGGCTTCATGGGTAAGCTAAGTTTCCATTAAAAAAAGAGTTGGTTTGGTTTGTTATAAAACATTACAAGTTTTTGAAATTCTTTAGATCTGGGCCCTTGAAATCCTAATTAGTACAGAGTCTAGGCTTTTGCCATGGCCGGCATCAACAATTGTTGCAAAAATCAAATAGAATTCAACGTTACCTGTATCATTTTTAACTCACGAGAGCACAAAGTGCTCAGGGTGAGCTTTTGTGATCGCCTATTGTCCGTCGGCATGCTTCGTCAATCATCAACAATTCGAACCTTTAAAAATCTTATGAATCTACGGGGTTCTCAGCTTTCATCTTTGGCACATAGCATCATCTGTAGGCCCTCTACAAAAGTTATATAAATTTTGTCCCTGGGTTCAAAATTGGCCCCGCCCCAGGGGTGCAAATTCTTCTATACTCTATGGGAACATATAGTGAAAACTTTGAAAATCTTCTCCTGAAACTAGAAGGTTCTCAGCTTTAATATTTGGCACATAGCATCATGTTCAGGTCCTCCTTATAGATTATGCCCCTGGGGTCAAAATTGGCCCCAACCCCGGGGAGGCTAGTTTTCTATAGCAGACTGCTGTTTCAATATTTTGCAGGTCAGTGACAATTGACCAGTGGCTATTTTTAGCAAACATGTATTGCTGGAGTGACTGTTAGTCATATTGCTCATTGGCACTCTGTTAGCCAAGATTTAGTAGGTTTTGGAGTTTTTGCCTTGTTTTTTTAAGCTCACCAGATCACTTTTGTTCTCAGGGTGTGCTTTTGTGATCGTCTGATGTCCGTCGGCATGCGTCGTCAGTCATCAACAATTTGAACCTATAAAAATCTTCTCCTCTACAGGGTACTCAGCTTTCATATTTGGTACATAGCATCATCTTTAGGTTCTACAAAAGTTACATAAATTGTGCCCCTGCGGTCAAAATTGGCCACGTCCCAGGTGTGCCTTGTTTTCTATAGAAACATAGTAAAACTTTAAAAATCTTCTCTGAAACTGGAAGGTTCTCAGCTTTCATATTTGGCACATAGCATCATGTCCAGGTCCTCTAAAAATTTATATAAATAATGCCCCTGGGGTCAAAATTGGCCCCGCCCCAGGGGTGGCCAGTTTTCAATAGAATCATATAGTGAAAACTTTGAAAATCATCTCCCCTGAAACTGGATGGTTCTCAGCTTTCATATTTGGCACATAGTATCATGTCCAGGTCCTCTACAAAAGTTATATAAATTATGGCCCTGGGGTCAAAATTGGCCCCGCCCCAGGGGCGCCTTGTTTTATATAGAAACATATTATAAAACTTTGAATATCTTGTTCTTTGAAACTGGAAGGTTATTAGCTTTCATAGTTGGCACATAGCATCATGTTCAGGTCCTCTACAAAAATTATATAAATTATGCCCCTGGGGTCAAAATTGGCCCCGCCCCAGGGGTAATCAGTTTTCAATAGAAACATATAATGAAAACTTTGAAAATTTTCTCTACTGAATCTACAGGTTCCTCAGCTTTCATTTTTGGCATATATCATCATGTTCAGGTCCTCTACAAAAGTTATAAATTATGCCCCTGGTGTCAAAATTGGCCCCGCCCCGGGGGTGGTCAGTTTTCAAAAGAAAACTTTGAAAATAGGCCCCTGGGGTCAAAATTGGCCTTGTCCAAGGGGTAGCCAGTTTTCTATAGAAACATATACATGTAGTGAACACTTTGAAACTCTTCTGAAACTGGGAGGTTCTCAGCTGTCATATGTGGCACACAGAATCATGTTCAGGTCCTCTACAAAAGTTTTATAAATTATGCCCTTTTGATCAAAATTCACCCTGCCCCAGGGCCGGCTAGTTTTCTATAGAAACATATATTGAAAACTTTGAGAATCTTCTTCTGATTGTCTGGTGAGCGATATCAGGGCCTATCAAGCTTTCATATTTGGCTACAAAAGTTGTATGAATTATGCCTCGGAGTTCAAATGAGGCCCCATTCCAGGGGTGGCCAGTTTTCTATAAAAACATAGTGAAAACTTTGAACATCTTCTCCTCGGATTGTTTGGTGAGCGATATCAGGGCCCTCTTGTTTGAAGATTGAAATAGAAGCAAAATATTATTAATTCTTAAACATAATTGCTTTAATAGTGTCATTTATGATTCATTCTGTTATTTATGAGTACATTCTTAGTCTCTTCTTGAGTAATGCAGATTCAGAATACAAATTCTGTTGTAATCAAATTTACAATAAGAAGTGAAACATCTGTTGCCTGATGCAGACCAACGCAGCTCTTGTTCACCGTTCTGTTATACAGTGCAACTTCTATGTGTCGACCTTTGGCGTGTCGATATTCTTTCCAAGTCCCGAAATATTTCCTTATATATTCTATATGAAAATTCATTTATATGTAGATCTTATATGAGTTTATCTTTTAAAAGTGTTTATCATGTTTTTTGGTCCAGTGGTATTGATCCAATGGATTTTTACCACACATGAGTGGATCTGCCAACTACCTGTGTACACAGGCAATGCCTCGGGGTGTTTTCACACCAAAGTTCACGAGTAAATGCAGGATCAAGGGCCTCCAACATCTTTAATCCATATGCAGGGATAATCGTGTATTTTAATTTAACAGTTTATCGTAATTAGGTGAACACACACCGCCATAATTCTACTCTGTTTGCAAAGGCGTAGACGTGTATTTATGGTGTAGAGGAATACACAAATTTGGTCAGAACTGTGCCAGTGCTTAAATTTGTATTTTGTACATGATCGGTGTGTGTCTTCATCTTGCATTGTAGTGTTTTTAAGTTGAAAACCACCCTTAACTCATTTTGTTCCTAAATAATGTCGAGAATCTCAAAAATTGACAAATTACAAGTGTGTAATTACTGTTGTTTATGCTGAAAAATTAGTTTAATAGCACTTTGTTACAAACAACCGGAAGTTATTGAACATCGTACTGTGTTGATATTTAATGATCATTTGCATTTTGTGTTTTTTAATTGTTTGACATAAAATATGGATTTAGACGACGTATCTTGTGGTTTCCATTTAATTGCCTCGAATTTCTAGAAAGAATATCATATTGACTTAACATGCGTTAAGGCATACATGCACTTCCGAGATTGAAAACGAAACTCATTTACATGCTTGTACATATTATAGATCTACTTTGTTTAAGTCAACCTCTTGATTATAAGTCGATCTTTTTAGCCATAGTCTCTAGAAGATGGACACATCAAAGTTATACTGTATGTGCTAAGAAATAGTACAAGTGAAGAGCTTGATTTTGTCTATGATAAAGATAGAATTTATAGGTGAATAGACTGAATACATGTGTATGTCTTTATTTATTGAAAGTATGATAAATTTATTCGCTTTCTTTTTTCACTAATCCGTATCTATATGCAAAACCTCAGTTATCAGAAAGAATAGGGACCAGCAGACCAGACAGTGATAATAGATACAATTGTTTGACATCCAGTAGGGACGAGCAGACCAGACAGTGATAATAGATACAATTGTTTGACATCCAATAGGGACCAGCACACCAGACAGTGATAATAGATACAATTGTTTGACATCCAATAGGCTTGGTTGAACCCTTTACCTGATGCATATTCATGTAAAAAATAATTAATTACATCATGAGTATTAATTATGTTCTATCATGGCATATGAATACAATAAATGTTAGCAATCAGATCTATATGATTCCATAAGAAAACAGGCAAAACTAATCAGACCGCTTCAACAGAAGTCGTCTGATCTTGGTTTATTCTGTTTGCTAAGGCATTAAAAGGCATATCTATGCAGTAATGGGTTTAAGAAGTTAAAAGTATAATGAAAGGGTCTAGTTTGTGATTGTTTCTTGTTAAAACGTTTTATTCAGAGCAACAGATAAAGGTGTGTATTCAAATACTAAATGTCATTTCTCCACTAAAACCCTATGTTGTAACTATTTTTTTTAATTATCTCTTCAAGATGATTCTAAAAGTTTTCATGATGTAGGATTTGGTGGAGAAAACTGTTGTGATTTAGCATCTTATCTGGGTCTCTGTTGATTTGTTGTGCAATTTGTTTGGTTGATTGTTACTTGTTTGTTTGTTACATCTTAGCAATGGGGAATAATGATGATGACGATGATGATGCCGACAGCTTCGGGGGTGGAGTTGATCAAGATTTCTTAGGTATGATGTCATGACCATCTGTTCTCATTTAATCTATTGAATCGTAAAAGTAACTGTCATTTTGGTAACAGATTCATATTTATATTGTTATCCCCTGCCGAAGGCAGAGGGATACTGTTTTGAGTTTGTCCGTCCTTCCATCCGTCCGTTCGGTTTCCGTCCGATGCCGTATCTCTGTAACGGATTGACAGAATTCAATGAAATTCAACATGAATATTTGTTATCACTGGGGCATTGTTCCCATGTATTACTTTTTCAGATCGCTGGTGGCATTTAGGAGTTATTGCCCTTTTATAAGCAAAAATGACATTTTTTTCCGTCTGATGCCATATCTTTGTAACTGATTGGCAGAATTCAACGAAACTTTACATGAATATTTGTTAACGCTGGGGCATCATTCCCATGTATTACTTTTCCAGATTGCTTGTGGCATTTAGGAGTTATTGTCCTTTTATATGAAAAAAATACATTTTTATACCCCCCTTTTGAAAAAATGGGGGTATATTGCTTTGCACATGTCGGTCGGTCGGTCGGTCGGTCTGTCGGTCGGTCGGTCGGTCGGTCGGTCGGTCGGTCGGTAGATCGATGGTTTCCGAATGATAACTAATAAACGACTTGGCCTAGAATCTTCAAACTTGCTGTGGTGGTTGGTCATGACAAGTAGATGACCCCTATTGTTTTTGAGGTCACTAGGTCAAAGGTCAAGGTCACCATGACCTTAAATGGTGAAATAGTTTCCGATCAATAACTGCTGAAGGGTTTGGCTTGGGATCTTCAAACTTGCTGTGGTAGTTGGTCATGACCACTAGATGACCCCTATTGATTTTGAGGTCACTAGGACAAAGGTCAAGGTCACCATGACCTTAAATGGTTAAATGGTTTCCGATCAATAACTGCTCAAGCATTTAGCTAAGAATCTTCAAACTTGCTGTGGTAGTTGGTCATGACCACTGGATGACCCCTATTGATTTTGAGGTCACTAGGTCAAAGGTCAAGGTCACCATGACCTTAACTTGTAAAATGGTTTCTGATCAATAACTGCTCAAGGGTTTGGCTTAGGACCTTCAAATTTGCTTAGGTGGTTGGTCATGACAACTAGATGAGTCCTAATGTTTTTTAGGTCACTAGGCCAAAGGTCAAGGTCACCATGACCTTAAAGGGTGAAATGGTTTGCGATCAATAACTGCTCAAGGGTTTGGCCTAGGATCTTCAAATTTGCTGTGGTGGTTGGTAATGACCACTAGATGACCCCTATTGTTTTTTAGGTCACTAGGTCAAAGGTCAAGGTCACCATGCTCTTAACCGGTGAAATGGTTTGCGATCAATAACTGCTCAAGGGTTTGGCTTAGAATCTTCAATATTGCTGCGGTAGTTTGTCATGACAACTGGTGACCCCTATTGTATTTGAGGTCACTAGGTCAAAGGTCCAGGTCACCATGACCTTAACTTGTAAAATGGTTTCTGATCAATAACTGCTCAAGGGTTTGGCTTAGGATCTTCAAATTTGCTGTGGTAGTTGGTCATGACCACTGGATGACCCCTATTGATTTTGAGGTCACTCGGTCAAAGGTCAACGTCACCATGACCTTAACTCGTAAAATTGTGTCTGATCAATAACTGCTCAAGGGTTTGGCCTAGGACCTTCAAATTTGCTTAGGTTGTTGGTCATGACAACTGGATGACCCCTATTGTTTTTAGGTCACTAGGCCAAAGGTCAAGGTCACCATGACCTTAACTGGTGAAATGGTTTGCGATCAATAACTGCTCAAGGGTTTGGCTAAGGATCTTCAAACTTGCTGTGGTGGTTGGTCATAACCAATAGATAACCCCTATAATTTTTGAGGTCACTAGGTCAAAGGTCAAGGTCACCATGACCTTAACTGGTGAAATGTTTTGCGATCAATAACTGCTAAAGGGTTCGGCTTAGAATCTTCAAACTTGCTGTGGTGGTTGGTTATGACAACTAGATGACCCCTTTGGATTTTGAGGTCACTAGATCAAAGGTCAGGGTCATCATGACCTTAACTGATGAAATGGTTTCCAATTAATAACTGCTCAATGGTTTGGGTCGGGATCTTCAAACTTGCTGTGGTAGTTGGTCGTGACCACTAGATGAATCCTATAGTTGTTGAGGTCACTAGGTCAAAGGTCAAGGTCACCATGACCTTAATATGTGAAATGTTTTCAGATCAATAAATGATCAGTGGTTTGGCTTAGGATCTTCAAAGTTGCTGTGGTGATTAGTCATGACCACTAGATGACCTCTATAGTTGAGGTCACTAGATCAAAGGTCAGGAGGTCTGGGGGGTATACATGTTTTACAAACATCTCTTGTTTCCCCTTTCCTCAACCTTGTTGAGTGATCCAGGGCTATCATAGCCCTTATGTACAAAATTGATTATCTAAAGATAAGATCTTTTATGCCCCTAAAGTGTGGTATGTAGTAATTGCACAGTTTTTGCACAGTCTGTCAGTCGGTCTGTCTGTCCCACATCGTGTCCGCTCTGTAACTCCTACGCACACAAGTTGATTTTAAAATAACTTGGTACAAATGTTTTCTAACTTGAGACAATGTGTTGCAAAAAAGAACCAGGCTCCTATCTCAAAGTTCAAGGTCACAATCAGGGGTCAAAGGTAAAAAATGGGAACATTTTGTTGTGTCCACTCCTACATACACGAGTGGATTTCAAAATAACCTGGTACAAATGTTCACCACCTTTAGATGATGTGTCGCAAAAGAGATCCAAGCATACACATGACCCAGGCTTTAACGTCGGTGATATCCTTTGGGGGGCATTCGTCACTTGACTGTGACAGCTCTTGTTAGACATCTGTATGGATATTTCCCTTTATTCTCTTTTTAACCCTATTTTCCATGAATATATATGAAAGAAATGTTAACATCAGGAATATTAATCAGATTCATTTGTAAAATCGCATTTAAACACATGAAATGCAGAAACTGTAGAATCACAACACTTTTGCAACCAGAGTAGGTCCAGATCAGATGGCTCCTGCATGTGCCGTAATGATAGTCTGCTCTGCCATGAAATGAATATCTTGTCTATTTCTATAGTTTCTGGTTCACTAAATATTGATGCCATTCTGATTGTAAATGAATCGGCTAATTGAACCAAAAGGATAAATTTAAAAAAAAAGGATAAATTTAGTGGCCACTTACAATGAGACCAGCACTTGTTGGGAATGCTGTATAACACAGCTGGATGTAGCTAGAATATTGGCAATTTAACCCTTTCCCTGTTAATATTCATGTTAGAGATAATGACATCATGAATATTTATTAGCTGAAGTAATTATCAGTGGAATTTTTGGCTTTGACAAAAACTTTAAAATCAGATATATATCATGTCATGTTAAGCAAACAGAGCAGACCCTGATCAGAAGACTCCTACAAAAGCCACCTAATCTTGGGCTAATGCATGAAAAGGTTTTTACATGAAGGAAAGGATTAAACTAAATGTTTCACTTGAATAAAAAAAAATTCCACTTATTTCAGTAGACAGCTATCTGATACGGTTCTCCACTGTTCTTCTTTCAAAATGCTAGAGTACATTAAATCTTTAACACTGAATAGACTCCGGAGTACATCACTGATGTTCCATATTTAGCATTCAGTGGGTTTATATATATCATTTTGTTTTGTTAGATGATGACCTGCTGGCAGGGGGTAACCTGTTTGAGGACACTCCTGCAGTTCCAGAGGCTGTTCCAGCCACAACCCAACCACAGGAGGCAGAAGTCAGAGGTACTCAAGCTTAACTGTATACTCATGAATATTCATGCCGGACCCCACTCGATTGTGAATATATGGTAAAGAAAAGAGATCCGATCTATAACAAGGAAGCACAGTAGACCAGGATTAGAAACTGTTTTATCTTGGTCTTCTCTGTTTTCAAAGGCACTGAAAGGGACTAATAATCAAACCAAGGTTAAATTAGTACCGAAGCTGTACTAGATAATAGACAAATATATGAAGTCTAGAATTGATATTTTCTGTATTTCTCAGCCTAGCCCATTACTCATTAACTCTTTCCTTCATATAAATGTGTTTTCACGCATTTGCAAACAGAAGAACCAGATCAGACGGCTCCTATAGGAACCGTCTGATCAGACTATGCTGTTTGCTAATGGAATTTGATAGATCTGTTTCTTTACTTTCTAAAATGGCTATAATGTTCCACCTTCCATATTTCATTATAACTATTTTTTCCATGAATATTCACTAGTAACATGAACAGGGAAAGGGTAAAGTGTCCCCTTGCTGAGATAAATTCTACTATGTGCCAACCAGATGAGGTTTTTATGAGAAATGAGGTGTATCTCATTCTGAAGCTTTGTATTTGAGTAGAATATATCTCATCTTAAGCTCTGTCATACTATTATATTATATTATTATAGAGTTCAGGAGTGCACTGTTGTTGATTTGAAAATTGCTTTTTAGGTCA